>CM046003.1:25277244-25862416 GCA_025175895.1 Wurfbainia villosa
GAGCCCACCAACTAATCAATACTTGAAAATGTTAGAGTATTGGGAATACAATCAAAGTCTCACATTGGTAAAATATGGGAAAGATCATGTGCTTATAGGATGAGAAGATATCTCCATTAGTATGAGGCCTTTTGGGTAAAACCCAAAAACAAAACCACGAGGGCTTAGACCCAAAGTGGATAATATCATACTATTGTGTGTCGAAGATTCAGTGACCGCTAGAGGGGGGGTGAATAGCTCATTTCGATACGTCGATGGAATTCATTCGTTCTTGTCTTTATAATCTTCGTTAGTGCAGTGGAATATATATAACAGCAATAACAAAAACTAAGACAAACACAAGTACGCAAGGATATAATGTGGTTCGGAACCGAAAGGTTCCTACTCCACGGATCGAGCTCTAAAGAGCTCTAGCGATGCCAATCACACACCACTAATAAACACTCTTTCTCGACACAAGTCGGAGGCGGAGAAACCCCTTACAATGATTACACTAAGTAATACGAAAGATATAAGCTAATACAAGTATGAAATACAATGCAAGTAAAGAAAAAACACTTTACAAGAGCACTTTGGTTGCTTGATCTTTGATTGCCTTGGACTAGCCTTGAAGACCCTAATTTGCAATAGCAAATCACTCCAATTCAGCCAAAAAAATCGCTGCCAAAAACCCTCTGCTGAGTTGCTTTTATAACCTGCAATTGGGTTGGATTTTTGCCTATCAGTCGACTGGTCGGGACCATCAGTCGACTGATGACACTATTGCTGTGAGACAATGGTGCAATCCACACTGGAAAAATCCAACGGATAGGAGATCAATCGACTGATCATGTCCATCAGTCGACTGATCGAGCCTTCACTCGACTACTAACCCCAGCAGTCGAGTCAGACTCCATTCTGTGCCCGATATACCGAGCACCAGTCGACTGATCACAAGATCAGTCGACTGCTCGACCAATTAGTCGACTACCCACCTCTAGCAGTCGACTGCAAAGGCACTCTCCGCAGTCAAACCCTAGTTGACTCACACCAGTCGACTGCCACATGATACCAGTCGACTGATACACCTCAAACATGAGGTTTTAACCTCAAACATGAGGTTTAACCCAAGTATGGTGTCCCATACTTTCTAGACCACCCGTAGCCTAGACCTAAGTCTTCTAGCCACCTTCATCAGTCTCGCGCTTATCAGATCCCTCCAAGTCATTCATGAATTGTTCATCCATACGCTAGCCTTCAGGTGCTTCCATCGGCTATGTCATGATAACGGTGTCTACACCGCCAAGGCACATTGGACTTACGCTGCTAAGACTCCGCTTGGACTTTACGTTGCCAACCATTGGACTTATGCTGCCAAGACCCTCGCTTGGACTTTACGCCGCCAATATCAACCCCTTGGACTTCTCAAATGCCAAGACTCAAGCTTGGACTTTCCCTTGCCAACCCATGTTGGACTTTCCATGCCAAGACCCATGCTTGGACTTTACATGCCATGTACTCAAGACTTAGACTTTCCATGACATGGTCAACCCTAGTCAACCATCAAAATCCCTCTCGAGTCAAACTCGAGTTCGGTCAATCATGACTCGGGTCGATTGCACCAACAATCTCTCCAAAATATTATCAGACATCAATGTCAAACATCAATGTCAATTGTCAAACATCAAAACATCTCTCGAGTCAAACTCGAGTCCGGTCAATCGTGACCTGGGCCGATTGCACCAATAATATCCCCTTTTTTGATGTTTGACAAAACTACATACCTTTGAGTTAGAACACTAACTCAAAACTTCTTACCAATTATTCCAAATTGGTAATCCCATAAATTCTCCCAAAAACATTCTTCCCCAAATATTCTCCCCCTTTTTGACTAACATCAAAAAGGTCTTCTCTCCAAGGAGGTAAATGTCTCATGTCCCAATGAGATATTACAATCTCCCCCTTAGTCCAAAAAATACCTAGGATGCCTACAATCTTCCTAGTAATAAGTCCCATATCACTCAAGAGAGGCAATCCTATACACTCTCCCAATTTCCAAATTGGGTATCTCAAAATTCCATTTTCCTCCTCATGAGGAAAAATACCATCCATCATCCCATGATGGATACCTCCCCCTAAAGGCTTGCTCTCCCTTGACCATTGCACCAACAATGTCCTTGGGAAGTCCCTAAGCCAATAGAAACTCTAAACCATCAAAAATAAGGTTCATAGTTTAACATTGTACTTTCCAACCCCTTAAATTTGATACATCACCCTAACAACTTTCCTAATCCATGTCCAATGATCCTAGGGTTAGGAGTGGTTAGGGAACTTTACCGTAGCTGAAAACGGGCTAAATAGCCTTATTTTTTTTTGAAATCAGCTTATCAGTCGACTGTCTCAGATATCAATTGACTACCATCAGGCGGTAGTCGACTGATAACTAAAATTCCAAATTTTAGTTATCAGAAATGAATTTCAGAAATTCATAACTAATTATACGTAATTCAAAAAAAATCATAAAACTTCATATGTATAATACTTATGACCAATACAATGGGTGAAAATTGTTCGAAAAATATCTTACCCATTAAAATAGGAGATTGATACAAAGTTCAAAAACTATTAAAACTTCAGTGTTTTTGATCTACTTTGTATTAACTTCTTCAATGGTGAATGCTATCAAAAGATGGACTTCACCAAGGTTTTCTAAAGTGATTTTAAAATGTTTTTGAAAACCTATTTTGAACTATGGACTATTGGCTAGATGTACATGACTTGTACATTAGCTTTCCTCATGATTCATATTGATGATTGAGATAAGTTTAAGTTCATCTAGATGCACTACCTATGCACCTTGAACTTAACTTATTTTCCTAACATCTCACATGTATCTAAGATGTATTAAGCACACACAAGTCAATGTAATTGTGAGATGTGAGATTTGGGTTATTATGGCCTCATGCATTTTCTAGGCAACTCTATTTGACTCCCTTATAGATGGGACTTCAAATCATGCCATAATTCTTAACTCAATTTTAATTAATGCATGAATGATCATGGCATAAATGATAATCATAAATAAGCATAACCAATGATCATGATGTCATGACATATGAATAGACTCTAAAAATGAACATGACATAGAAAATAATTCTAAACAATATCATGACATGTCATATGATAAAATAAAATGTGATGTCATGACATGAAAAATTTGAATATATAAACCCATTAACACACATATAATCAGACAAAAACACATGATTTTTTATAAACAAAATATTTCATTCAAATATAACTTCAGTTTTTACAAGAAAAATAGATGTCTAAAACTCTCAACCTCACTACGAAACTAAAAAATAATACCCCTAATTTTTGCCTAGCTGTCATCCCCGACAGATGGTGGAGGCGGTGGAGGCTGCTAGCTCAATGTCCAAGTCCGCATCATCTCGTATATATCCATCTGGCGCTGCTCCATCCGGTTGAGCTGCTGACCCATAGAGAACTGCCCCGATATGATCTTCGCTAGTCGTGAGTCAACCGTCTACTGGTAGTCCTCGAATCTGACCTTCAGTTGTGCAACACGATCTGAGAGACCTGCTGCTGGTGCATCTGCTGGCATAGGGTCATCCTCCGCAGCATCGAGCCCCTCATACTGTCCTGCAGGCTCTCCAGGCTCTAGAGGTAGCTCCCCATGCACCATGGGCTAAGGCCGAGGTATCAGCTCCATCTGTCCAGCTCCAGTATGCAGCCCAGCCAATGTGAAGTTACACACTGAGATGCAGTCGTATACTTCGGATAGCATCCTCAACGATTCCTTGGATATGTTAATGCCAATGGACTCTAACCATGCAGTGATAATATGTCAAAAAGACATATGAACTTTCCCTTGTACAAGGGATATGAAATGGACAATGCAATGAAAAATATTCAATGCAATGTTCATGTCTAACCGATGGCGCATGGCATACATGAGAAAGAGATGGGGAGGCTGGATCTTGGCCTGACCCCGAGTCACAATCGGAAGGAAGCACCCAACAATGACTTTGTAAAGAACATTGTCAGGTGCAGATAATTCATTGATAGGGAAGAGGTTTTGAGCTGGTGGGCGAGGATGACGGAAGAAGTGCTCATGCATGGAATCTAATGAGATGTGGTCAAATAGAGCAGGAAGAGGTGCATCAAAAGTAGGATAAAAGATGAAGGTGTCATCCAATGCCCTACACTCCAAGAACTCCTGCAAGATCGTAGGAGTGAACTCCAGGTTGCGTTTTGCAACACGAGTGGTGTAGGTAGGGCTATCGTCTACCTTCCTCAAGTTTTGGTAAAATTCCTTGAGGAGGTCATCATTAATAGCATGATTGAAAAGGGCGATCTTCATCAGCTGATAATGCAGTAAGATCTCAATGACGTCGCCACAGTAGTATCTAAAAAATCGCTCATCGATGTACCTAACCGCTATCGGTTGGTACAAACGCGATACACCCTCACTTGGGTCATTCATACGTTGTCTTCTACATGATTATATGATGAATGCAATGTAATGACACAAATACCATGATTAGATCAAAATGTGGTGTAAAAAAAATTAGGGTTTAAGGGTTTAGAGGTATACTTTGGTGCCATTACTAGATTGATGGTTGTGAGGGCCTAACTGGGTAGCCTACTTGTCGAAGAGAATGTCGGAAGATCGCCAGAAAGAGGATCTCGTCGGAACCCTAGCGCCGGAGGAAAAATAAAGGCTGTGAGATTCCATTTTAGCTATAGAGCGATCAAAGACACGAATGGAAGAGATAGTTTCCAAACCTAAAGGCTTTTGGTTGCCGACGTGGACGTGAGAAGGCTAGTCGGAAAAGATTGGAAGCAACCGGAGAGGAGAAATCGCACGAAGACAGCGTGAAGACATCGAACCCTAGCAGTTCGGCATTATAAAATCGTGACGTCAGTCGACTGATGCGTGACATCAATCGACTGATAACGGGTTAGTGAACGGTTCACCGAACCGGCAGTCGACTGCTCCAGCTCGGCACTCGACTGTCGAACGTTCGCGTCGAGCTACGGAATATCGATCGGCCGATGTGACCGGCCTCAAGCTGATGAGCCACTGATCGCTGGGCTCTTCTACCCCGATGAACAGTACCAATTGTCAATCGATGTAGATGTCCAATGATCGATGGACAAATAAGTCGAGTCCTCGAAGCGACTCGATCATTTTATCACGGTGTTGTTATGCTACGTTGTTATCACCAATCGATATCCGATTTTCGTGAAATTAAGTGAATTTTGATTTCTTCACTCAATTTGTTTCATTTTACCATGTTTATTCATGTATATAGAATATATTAGTTTTATGCTTATGTTCATATATTTGTTAATGTATTTTGGTATTTTATTTCATTTTCACAATCATTAACATCCAATAGTTTCAAATCCTAGCATCTCACCCTTTCTAAGTGTTGAAATACACAATCAAGGTGAATGATCTATTTTGTGAGATGCAATACACTATAAACATTCCTTCCATGCAAACATATGATAAAACACATGAAGCATGGTAAGTATGAGACATCAAGATGTGTAGTACTTGAGTATCAATCTTAAATGTAATTTCTAAGCCTTAAGACAATTTTCTTAATACACTAATTCCCAAAGTGTGCCAAAACCCCAAATTGCACACCAATACCTCTAATTCTACATGTGCCAAGTTTAATCAATTTTTCACAATTCTCAAGGCTTATTGGCACATCCTAAAATCCTTTAGGATTAAAATTCAAACTTATTTCCAAGGTATCACATAATCTTGAAAAAGCTATAAAGTGTTAACTTTACAATGGTTAGGTTAACTACCCACCAATTCAAGTTAACACCCCCAACCCACTTAGCGTGATGGAATCACGCTTCTAGGAACCCAATACTTGTTTGAGCTCCTTGGGTTAACTAGGTATTCCTTAGGGATATCTTCCCTAGATACCTTCCTAATGACCCTCCTAGGCTTAGAAGCCTTGGTCATTTGGGTCCTATCATGGTTAACCTTAAGGATTGCCTCCCTAGTAACCTTCTTAGTGGTCTTCCTTGGTTTCATAGAAACCTTGGCCACTAGACATTTACCTTGGTTAACCTTAGGAATAGCTTCCCTAGTAACCATGGCCTTCCTAGACCTAGGTTGTGTTCCATAATCGAATGGAACACTATGGTAGGTCTCCTTTTGCTTAGGTTTGTGACCCAAACCTTTCTTGCCTTTGGATGACTCTTGTCTTCTAAACCCTAGGTTTTGACTTTGACTTCTAGACCCTAGAGTTTGACCATTTGACCTTTGCATTTGATTTGTCATTTTTGCAATGGTCTTTTCATGTTTCTCAAGCCTTGATCTCAAGGCTTGATTTTCCTTTTCTAATTGCCCAATTTTTTATTTTTCATTATCTCTTGAGATATTCTTATTTCTAGGCATGTGTCTAGTCCATTTATGATTGATGCCTAGGTGATTTTCTATTTTCCTAATAAATTCCTTAGTTAATGTTTTTCTAGGGACATTAGTCCCAAATTTATCCTTATTTTGAACCTTGTAGCTCTTAGCCCCTAATCAATAAAATTTATTATTCATAGCATGCTATTTATAAAACATAGAGAAATTACTTCTAGCATGCTTGTTCTTATTACTTAAGGAATGAACATTGTTTAAATGTACCTTAGGGTTTGCCTTAAAGGCTCTCCCTACATTTGATGCTCCTTCTTGACCTCTCTTCTTCCCATTAGGGCATTGACTTCGGTAGTGCCCTCTTTGGTGACACTTGAAGCATACCACATGCTCCTTGTTCTTAGGAATGGTGACCCCGACATCCTTGGCCTTTTCTTGAGATTTCGGTGTCGGTTGACTTTTCTTGACTTTCCTAGGGCACTTGCTCTTATAGTGCCCATATTCCCTACACTCAAAACACATAATATGATTTTTATTTTGAATTGATGTGCTTGAGTTACCTAGGTTAATGGTGATAGTTTGGGCTTCTTCATCTCCTCGACCAGAGGTGAATGCTTCCTTTTGATCATGTTCCGAAGTGGAAATTTTCTCCTCCTCCTCAATCCTAGAGGTGGAGGTCTCTTGTTCTTCTTCCTCCTCGGATGTCGACTCCCTCTGAATCTCCAAAGTCTCACTTTCTTGTGAGGAAGATGAACTTGCTTCATCGACCTCTTCCTCTTCTTTAGCCGATGAACATTTTTCGGCTTCTTGTGATTGTTCCTCACTTGAAGTCAGTGATGATCTTTCATGAAGCTTTGTCAATTTGCTCCAAAGCTCCTTGGCATCTTGATATTCACCTAGCCTAGACAAAATGTCATTAGGTATCAAATCTTATAAAAGATTTGTTACCTTGACTTCAGTTTTGAACTTTAGGCATTGCTCTTGGATCCACTTCTTCAACTTCAAGACATTTCCCTTCTTATTTCTAGGAGGTTCAAAGCCTTCCATGATGATGAATCAATCTTCTATGTCCATCATCAAGAATGTCTCCATTCTTGCCCTTCATGTCGGAAAATCCTCTTGGTTGTATGGTGGCGGTGTGTTGATGTCCCATCCAAGTCTTTCTTCGAATTCCATCTTATTCCTCTAGCAGTTTTGCTCTCGGCGGTTAGTCCGTAGAAGAGCCCCGGGCTGGAAATCACCTATCAATCGACTGGTCGGGACCATCAGTCGACTGATGACACTATTGCTATGAGAAACGGTGCAATCCACTCTGGAAAAATCCAACGAATAGGATATCAGTCGACTGATCATGTCCATCAGTCGACTAATCGAGCCTTCACTCGATTGCTAACCCCAACAGTCGAGTCAGACTCCATTCTGTACCTGATATATCGAGCACCAGTCGACTGATCACAAGATCAGCCGACTGCTTGGCCAATTAGTCGATTGCTAGGGCACTCCCCACAGTCAAACCCTAGTTGACTCACACCAGTCGACTGCCACATGATACTAGTTGAATGATACACTGCAAACATGAGGTTTAACCCAAGTATGGTGCCCCCATACTTGCTAGACCACTCGTAGCCTAGACCTAAGCCTTCTAGCCACCTCCATCAGCCCCGTGCCTATCGGATCCCTCTAAGTCATCCATGACTTGTTCATCCATACGCTAGCCTTCGGGTGCTTCCATTGGCTATGTCATGCTAACGGTGTCTACACCTCCAAGGCACATTGGACTTACACTGCCAAGGCTCTGCTTGGCGCCGCCAACCATTGGACTTATGCTGCCAAGACTTCCGCTTGGACTTTACGCTGTCAATATCAACCCCTTGGACTTATCAAATGCCAAGACTCAAGCTTGGACTTTCCCTTGCCAACCCATGTTAGACTTTCCATGCCATGACCCATGCTTGGACTTTACATGCCAAGTACTCAAGACTTGGACTTTCCATGACATGGTCAACCCTAGTCAACCATCAAAATCCCCCTCGAGTCAAACTCGAGTTCATTCAATCATGACCCGAGTTGATTGCACCAACAATCTCCCCAAAACATTATCAGACATCAATGTCAAATGTCAAACATCAAAACATCTCTCGAGTCAAACTCGAGTCCGGTCAATCGTGACCTGGGCCGATTGCACCAACATTGTGGAGATATGTGGATTCTTATATGCACCAACAATTGGTATCAGAGTCATGGTCCATGTCAACCCATGAACCTTGAACGAAGGAAGTAGAGCTCCCATATCCGGATCAAGAGAACCAGACACCAGGCAGGAAGTCCAGTTGGGTCAGGAGGACCGAACAACTGGCAGGAACTTGAGTTGGACCAGAAGGGCTGGACAACTAGCATGAAGTTCAGCTGGGTCAAGAGGACCAGACAGTTGACAAAAAGTCTTGGTGGGTTGAGGATCAGACATCAAGCAGAGGATGTTCTTTGAAGACGGATAGGCTTGAGGGGGGGGGGGTCAATGTGGTCCTTCATTTGAGGGGGGGGGGGATTGTTGGAGTATTGAGAATACAATCAAAGTCCCACATCGGTAAGACATGAAAAAAATCATGTGCTTATAAGATGAAAATATATCTCTATTGGTATGAGACCTTTTGGGCAAAGCTCAAAAACAAAACCATGAGGGCTTAGGCCCAAAGTGGACAATATCATACCATTGTGGAGATATGTGAATTCTTATAGGCACCAACAGAAAAGGGATAGCATCTTTGAGACATACCTTATTTAGATCTCAGAAGTCCACATACATGCACCACTTCTTGGATGGCTTGGAAACAAATACCATGTTGGAAAGCCAGGTCGGATACAACACCTCTTGCACACGCTTGGGTTCCATAAACTTTCTCACTTCCTCCAAAATAACCTTACACGACACTTTTGTTTCATCGATCTGACGTCAGCCGTAATATGCAAGTAGTGCTTCATTATGACTGGATACACCCTTGTCAAGTCCCTAGGAGTCCATGCGAAGATGTCTTGATTTCTTTGCAAGCAATTTGTCAATGTTTCCTGCACCTCAATGAAAGGTCAGTAGAAATCTGATTCATTTTCATCACTTATGAAATAACCACTCGAACCAACTTGGTTTCATAGCTGGCGGCAACGGAGGGCTCTCCCTCTTATACAACATACACTTTAAACATTTATACTCCTTGATTATCTGGCTGATGGAGTCAAAGATGGAGAACAAGTTACGACTCAAGAAGCTAATGATGAGAATCAAGCTAAAATCATGAAAGAAAATATGAATCCCACTTTTAGATATTCTTGATGATTCATTACACATTATTGAAGGTCCAGTTACAGGATCTAGAGCTAGAAAGATGAAGGAAGCATTCTAAGGCCAAATCTAAAATTGATGTAGATTTTGACAAAGAGCGAATCATGTAGCTTAGTCAACCTAATTCAAGCCTTAAATGAGCTTAATTATCATTTGATGTACGTGAATGAGACCTCAAATCTCACGATGGAGACCGTCGAGGACTCGATGTGTGCGCTCGCGCTCAATGCCCGCAAGTGCACGGGTGTCATTAAGTAATAAAGATTTATCGATCCCACAGGGACTGAGATTCGAGTATCAATCTATTCGGTGGACGTTATTGTTTGGAAATCGATTCTAATGGTTGCGATTCAGAGGGTTGTCGATGGTCTTAACTCTAGTACGGTGCAACATGGAGGAAGAGAAGGGACGCTACGAGTCTTTGAATGGATTCTAGGATTTCAATTTCGTTTGTGTGTCGCAAAACACATTGTCAATTGGGTTTTGTCTAGGTTTCTAGCTACAGTTTTGTGGAAAGGACATCATACACTCCCCCGATGAGCCTTTGCATCTATCAGAAGCTACCTCTACCATACCAGGTCAACCTTTGGCTTTAGGATGGGATAGTCGGTATGAGGATGCCGAATCGATCCCTGTGACGAGTCGAAAATGGGGTGCGTTTCCTACTCTATCGCATCCTTCTACCCACCATTACCGGCGATGAGGACAACCCCTTGTTAGTAATATATGAGAGATGTCCTAAGGCAATCGCCTTATGTATGAACCATTTATATGATAAATAAAGATTCACTATTTGAGTATACATGGTTTCATGTATTTGATTGGATCTTAAACTCATTTACTGAATGTCCGCGATACGACTCACAGCATGAGAGAATTTGTGATTGGATCACAACTAGTGAGTATCTCTACATGTGTAATTGTGATGTATCGGAATTATCCCTAGTCGATGAATTGATGGATTTGGACACCATTGATTCTGTCGAGACTAGCACGAGGTATACTCCTTGAGGTATCCAAGCAGTTGATTCTCACTAGCTGGAGACATTGTGATGTCCGGAGTTGATCGTGGATGCTAGTTATGGTAACTAGTTCATTGGGATGACCAGCCGTAAGACTTCAAATGGTTCTCTGCATATATAGATATGTTAATGAAGTTCTTACTGTAGCTTAAGTGCGATGTTCCTTTGACTTGCGGTATTCAAGTCATCTTGATCATAAAGACTTATGCTTTGACATCTTAAGCAAGCATCTCTGAGGAGATGTGGACCCGGGATGATTGGGTATAAGTCGAAGTGATCGAAGGTGTTTGAATAACCTATAAAGGATTCACCACTCCTTGCGAGGAGATGTATACCCATGGCCTCTCCTCGGATTGTTACTAAAGTCTTTGGCCAAAGCATTACATGTTTAGAGTAAGGTACTCTTCGATAACAGTGCAGTAACTAGAATCCATAGGACGAGGAAATGATACTTGGGCTAGGTGTGACGTAGTCAGCCTAGTGGGGACTGACACTATAGACCATGTCCTGAATCAAGTGGGTATAAGATGAGTGAAGGGAATGGGGCACGATTCATTCGAGCTGCTAAAGGGTTTCAGAAATAGTTCTGGATCAACCGTTGATCTTTTCGGTTAATTGGGGATCATGATGTACTACTAGGTGCCACTCATGATCGTTCTATAATTAATGGTTAATTATAAATGGCCAACATAAACCGAGAACCTATTTGGTCACACGCACAACGAGCGTAATCCGAAGGATTTAAAACGAGCTTGATAATGGGATTCTCAGACCTAGAGAAACTATGTTTGGTTGGACCAAACATGGAGCGAGCATGAAATCGTTTCAGTCGCAATGGAAGCGTGGATGGGCCATGTCTTATGAAGACACAATGGATGAACCAAAATGGTTTGGTTCTAATCCAATGGAGGAGAATAAACCAAAGGGTTTGGTTTGTTTTAAACGAATGAACCAAAGGTTGGTTCGGTTCGTTTTAACTTAAAATAAATCATCATGGTTTGGTTTATTTTAACTTATATTAATGGAGCGGGTTAACGGGCCTTATGATTATGATCCAATAACCATTAAGAGAATTAGTTCTCTATAAAAGAGGGCTTAAGGGTTTGTTAAGCCCTAATCCAAAAACCCTAGCCTTGAGTTGCCGCCCACCTCCTTCCCTTGGAGATTTCGGCGCCAACCCTAGGCTGCTGCCCATCTTCTCCAACCGGCCACCAGCTGCTGCCGTCTTCTCCCATTGCCGGCATCGAGCTGCTGCCGGAAGAGTTCCGGTGATCCTCCTTGGCTCCGGCGACAAGGTGAGCAAGCCGCTTTCCTTATTTGGCCGGTGCAAGGTCTCCACCAAAGCTGTCCAGTTTTCTGGACAGCTTGTTTTCTTCTCGTCGGAGCATCATTTGGACGACGTTTGGAGCTCCGACAGCGCCTTACTTACCGGGGATTCGATCTCCGGTAATCCTCAGAGGTGGAGTACGAAGGATTCGTCAAACGGTTGACGAATACCTCTCCGGAGAAGCGAGTTTTGAGGACTCGTCTTTGGATCCGAATTTGGATTCGGATCGTGATCCTCTCTCGATCACGTCGTCTTCAACACGAGGCTAGTAACCCCTAAGAAGACGAGGCTCATGACTTAGCGAAGTCATCCTGAAGATACTCGGCGTGGATACGGATAGAGATGATTCTAGCGAGGATCGTTTCGGTTGATGCCGTTCCCACTACACGTGATACGAAAGGTATACGTAGTTAAATTTCCTTTTATTGCAAAATTTAAATTTACGGTTATGTCTACACATGTTGTACTATGCATGCGTGTGATGTGTGTGTTGTAATAAATGTAGATTTATTATTTTATTTCTTCCGCTGTGCACATGTTTACGAAACATGTTCGAACACACACTCGCCGCGATGCCGGAAACCCAACACCCCTATATTCCTCTTTAAATTCCCCTAATCTTTGATACGAGGGCTGTCACCCCTCTTATTGGCTAAGCATAGTGACTAGAAAACTAAAAAAATAGCTAAAGATCTAAACCAAACACCAATTGCAAATATAGATTCAAGAATGAAAAGATATTTGAACCAATATGTTCTAACTCAACACAAACTACTTTATAGTCCTAGAATAAGAGAATCTACTCCATGAATGTGAGAAAAGAATCACAAGACATTGTCGAATTCATATATACAAGATAAAGTATGAAAAGAATATAGATTACAATGCGTCGAAGCACTTCTCTCTGGCGTTGAGCAGTGTTCTAAAAATCGCCGATTTTATCCGATTAGGCGGCGCGTAGGCGGTGGATGCTCGTCCACCGCCCCGACATTTACAGAGGCGACGCCGCTAGGCGTTGCTGTATTAATCAGCAGCGTCGCCGCTTTAATCGGCACCCAGAGCGATTAATCGACGACGCTTCGCTTCGATTAATCAGGGCGACTGACCGATTAAGCGGCAACATAGTCGCGATTCATGAATCGCGATTGAAATTCGAAATCCCTAATCTTGATTTCTGAATCACGATCTCGCGTGCAGCCTAAATCCTAATCGAGCCAAATTTTGGAATCCCTAATCCCGTGCGTGCAGCCTCTTCGCTTCTTCGTCTCCGCTGCGCCCAGGGCCAGGCTTCGACTTCACGCGTGCCGCCTCTCCGACCGTCGAGTCTCTGCCTGTCTGCCGCCGACTGCTCTGTTGCCGGCCCTTCCGTTCGCCGCACTTCGCCGCACGCCACAGTCCAGAGTCCAGACTAAGGTAAGGGATTATATGTGCAAGTGTGCAACTAATCTGAGAGTTATATGTTTTCAGAGTCGTATAGAATTCATTTCTGTAGCATAGACAAGAAATGTGCAACACGCCCTGGTTCAGCAACCGACACACCCTGTTCAAGCGCTGACATGGCTGGTGAGAAATGTGCGACATGCCTATGTTGAGCGCTAGAACTCCTGACAAGTCGGTGAGAAACAACACAGGCGTGTCGCACATTTCTCACCGGCCGTGTCAGCGCTTGAACGGGGCGTGTCGGTTGCTGAACCAGGGCGTGTTGAGCGCTGGAACTCCTGACACGGATGTGTCACTAATAACACGCCTGTGTTGTTTTGATACGTCTGCTTCTTCGCCCTGTTAACACGAAAAACACCCAAAAGCAGTCTCTTCATCCAAAATATGCTAAACTTAACTGAATCATGACAAAATATATGCCTAGGACATGAAATGAGATAAAATGCATGCATATGGAGTAGTGAAAATGTAGCACAATTTACACACATCAGTCACCATGATATTGCAATTGATAATACCCTCAAGAGTTTGAATTTCTTTAAGCACCAAGATCATTGTCTTTCTGACAATGATAAAGCTCATCCAAGTTCTCAAGTGGAAAATCAAAACAAATTATCTTTTATCATATTAGATCCATTTCCAAATTTCATAAATTAATTTTCCTTAAAAAAGTTTCATAGACAAGCTCTTAACAGATTGATCCATATGACTGCTCTGATTAAGATTTCAAGATGTTCACTAATTGTTATCTTACTATGGTATCTTAGCTAATACACATATTGTGTTTTCCTTTTGTTTGTTCCATTTCTTAACATTCCTCATCCAGCAATTACATACAATTCAATTTTGATGGTACTGCACTTGACTTCAGTGTGAATTTTGTTCTGTTTATTGTTCTTGTAGTGTAGCACTGAGTGCTTTCTCTTCTTGGCATCGTAAATTGGTTTTTCTTTCCCTTACTAACAATAAATAGATCCACCTTGCATTTTGATTCAGCTTATACAAGGGTTTCATTTTTATCCTTTGTAGTGCAGTAAAATCAAAAATGTCAGGTACTATATCTTCTGAAGCATCTAATTCAATGTCCGAGATTGATTTTCGTTTGAAGCGTAATTCCAATGATATTGGATGGAAATTTGCGGAATTGGTGGATCCTAAAAGTTTGGATAAGTTGAAATGTAAGTTGTGTGGAAAAATTACTAGTGGTGGAATTTATAGGCTCAAACAACATGTTGTCAATATCAAAGGAAATGTTGCCCCGTGTAAGAAGTCTTCGAATGAGGATAAAGTGAAGTGTAAGAATGCTATTGAAGATGCAAGAACAAAAAAGAAACAAAAGAATATGAATGAAATGGAGGTGAGAGAAGAAGTTGTTCTTGAAGAATATGAGGTGGACGAAGGGAGTCGAGGGACAAAAAAGAATCCGTGTACTCTTGGGCCTATGGATCAATTTGCATCTGTCATTGATCTTGATTCTTCATTGAGTGAAAGTAAGAAGACAAAACAACAACAAAATATTATTGATGCACTTTGGAAGCAAAGGACGCATAGTGTGCACCAATATTTAGCTCGATGGGTGTATGAGTCTGGTATTCCTTTTCATGCCATCGACAATGATAGCTTCAAGAGGTTTGCAGAAGCGGTTGGTCAATTTGGCCCAGGTTATCGTCGTCCAACTCAATGCACAGTAAGGAGCCCTTATTGAAAGAAGAGGTAGATAGAACTAAAAGTCTATTAAAGAAGCAAGAAGAAGAATGGGCTTTGAATGGTTGTTCAATTTTGGTGATGCATGGTGATCGAAAAGAAGAAGTATCATGAATTTGTGTATCAATTGTAAAGAAGGCACAACTTTCCTTTCTTCTAGGGAAGCATCGAATGAAGCACACACCGGAAATTATATATTTGAATATGTGGACAAGTGTATTGAAGAAGTTGGACCCCAAAATGTAGTTCAAGTGGTAACGGACAATGCTTCGAATAATATGGCGGCAAAAGATCTGTTGAAGGAGAAGAGACCACATATATTTTGGACTTCATGTGCAACTCACACAGTGAATCTTATGCTTCAAGGAATTGGGAATCAACCTAAGTTCAAAGGGGTGATTGAAAAGGCAAAGAGCTTGACAATCTTTATTTATGCACATCACAAGACATTGTCAATTATGAGAAAGTTTACCAAAAAAAGAGACATAGTGAGGCCGGGAGTAACACGATTTGCAATCGTCTTTTTAACTTTGCAAAGCTTGATAGAGAAGAAAAGTGAACTAAGAACTATGGTTGCTAGTGAAGAATGGAATACATGCAAACATTCAAAGAGTGCAAAGGGGAAGGCGGCATATAATATCGCTTTGAGTACCACTTTTTGGAATGGGGTAAGTTTTTGCTTGAAGGTGTTTGCCCCTTTAATTAAGGTGCTTCGTCTTGTTGATGGGGATAATAAACCATCTATGGGTTTTGTGTATGGAGAATTACTTAGAGCGAGAGAGGATATTAAAGTGACATTCAACAATCAAGAGCTTCACTATCGTCCGCTTATTGATATTATTGATGAAAAAAGCCATAATCAGCTTGATAGTCCACTACATTTGGCGGCCTACCTCTTGAACCCTTATTACTCCTTCAATGACCGGAGCATAGGAAGTGAAGAAGTGGTTATGAATGGATTTTTCACTTGTGTTGAAACATTCTTTCCTAATGATATTGATAGTCAAAGTGACATAGTAAATGTGGAGTTATTGAAGTATATCAACAAAGTGGGGGGGTTTGGAAGAGTGTAAAATACCAGGAAAAAAAATCCCTTGGTAAGTGAGAATTATCTTGTGGAATTTTTAGGAGTTTTAGAAATTTTTCTGGATTCAAATGGAGATCATATGACTGCTTAAGTGGAAGATTAAAGCTTAAATAGATGGTTGAGTCAACCTAAGCTAGCTTAAAGGTCGAACCCAACCCATTTGCAATTTCCCATTTATTTCCTTGAAGGTGTTTCTTTCCGTTTCTTTCTCAAGCCGCTTCTTTTCCTCTCCTTCACCACATGATGCAGCCGATCGCCTCCCCTTCGTCTCCAAATCGACCAGAGGCGGAGTTCCTTCTCTCAGTGGGAGATCTGGTGGGAGGGCAGCCCGATCCCTCTTCCCCCGAGCTTTCGACAACACCTTTGGGGAGCCGATCGACGGCGTGATCGCTGCAACAGAGCTGCCATCGCGGGTCATAGGGTGGTCGCCGGAGTAAGGTTAGGGCACGTTTCTTGGTTGGTTTCCAGTCGATCCTTTCCATCTCAGCTTATGGTTTTTTTTCCACGTGAATAGCCCAACGACGGCACGGCGGGTGGTCGTTCCGGCCGGAGGAGCGGTTCCGATGAACTGAGCAAGTTGGGAGATGCCAATCACAGGTATATCTCGAATTATCTTCTGCTTTTTCATAAGATGTTGTTTTGGTTCGGTTAATTGTCGTGTGATATGGATTTGGGGGGGGGGGGTTGTGAGTTGGAGTTTGGAAGGCTGTGAGCAGGGGAAATTATTGGTTGTGCGATTGTGATCAAGGAGAGTGCCGCCTGTGAAGGGGTGGCTTTGTCAGACTAGTGATAAGGCAGCAGGTGTCTCTGCCAGTGAATAGAACAAGGGAGAAGGGAAGGTTGGCTGCCGAGGGATTTTGGCTGCGAATGGGAGTGTTGGTCGGTTGAGAGGGTTGTGTGTCTGGACTGTGATGTGTTGTTGAAAATTTCGGCTGTGATTGGAGTTGAGGACGATTGTGAATCGCTGTGAGTGACTGTAAATGGTGGTGATGCTTTGTTCTTGGCTGTGAAGCTATGTCGGCGATGAAGGTGTGGCTGTGAATAGTCGTAAAAGGGGCAGTGAGGGTCTGTAAGTGTAACAATGAGACTGTGGGAGTTGTGATCAAGGTAAGCTTTGATCTAGTAATGATATGGTTGGAGAATTAATGAATGGTTGGTGATTTGGTTAATCGTTCGTTATTAAGATCGAGTTAGATCCTTATTCCTCCAATTTAATTATGTTAGTGTTTGGTTATATGATGTGTTTTGGTCACAGGTAGTTAAATTGAGAAAGAGTTTTCGGACATGATGATTTTCAGCACGATCTACATCAGATGGGTTGTTGCCTCCGTGCATTTGAATCGTATAGATCCATGTTTCCTATGGTGGAACAAGAAGCTGTGGGGTGAGTCTAGGCAAGGTGAGTTGAGTTTGGATAATTTATGAATGTATATCACTATCATTGTGATTAAACTAATCTTGTGATGGATTTGTTGGTAATAGAAGATTTCTTATATGGATGTATACTACGTTATAGTTGAGCTAGTATTGACTCGATGATTAATAGTTATGGATGGGTTGTTCTTGTTTACAGTGTTGATTTGGATCATTGTGAATTGTTAATTGGATCTAGCGGGTATACTTACGGTGATATAGCCGAAGTGATGTTGGAGGTGTGATCGAGACTTTAATTAGTATCGCGACAATTGATTTGTATATAATGATCAAGATTTTATTTCGTATTCGGTAGATTGAGTGAATACGAAAGGATGTAGGGTTTGATTTAAATTGTTGTCATGTGTTGGGATTTAATGATGGTTTATGTTGTGTGCAGGACTTGGTTACGAGGCAGGTCCACGGGCATGAAGATTATTATCACGAGCTTCTTATCTAGTGGGTAATTTCCTTCCTGGTCCTGGTAGATGTATTGCATTCAGATTTAGTCATTGATATGAGCATGTTAGGTGTTCATATTACCTTGACCCTGCTCTCTTTATCGTATGCTTGAACTTATCGTTGGATATATTTATGTTCAATTGTTGATATCACATATAACCTATCATGATTTAGGAGTTATAGATGTGATGTAAATTGACCTAGATATTTAGTAGGGTGTAAATGTTAGTACGGGGGATGACCCAATTTATAAATTGGAAAAAGGTCATCTATGGGTAAGTAATGCCCTAAATGTAGGATTTATTTCCAATACCCGTATGTTGCATACTGTTACCAACCATGAGTTGTGTAATGGTTAAGTGAATGGTGATTAGTGTGTCGCTGCGGACCGGTGGTCCCAGCTTGGTATGATTAGTCGAGTACGACTCTCTATTGGATAGAGAGTGCGTCGATCAGTTGAGTACGACTCTCTATTGGAGAGAGAGTCAGGATCAGTCAAGTACAACTCTCTACAGGATAGAGAGTCCGTCGATCTGTTGTGTACGACTCTCTACAGGATAGAGAGTGTATTGATTAGATGGGTACGACTCTTTGCTGAACAGAGAGTCTATGGTAGATGGTTCATGCGTGTGACAAAGATACACATGTCATTTGCATGCATTTACGACGACATAGTCTCCCTTGGGGTTGAGAGAGTCGTCATCTTGCCTCCCAGAGCACTCCCGAGGAGTAATCGTGAGGGCAGAGCATCTGTTGTGCCGCACTCTACCACTATAGAGTGGTAGTTGGAGTTGAGTCTGCATTGTCCCGGTGCGTGGTACTCGACCACTCATTGGTAGTGTTAGTCAGAGTGGCTAGCAGCAGGGACCCCCGTTGTGTAGCGAGCTCTTTACGCTCATATGCTACTTGATCATACTGCCCACTCGGCCACTCTATAGCAGTGGTTGGTGTGAGTTGGGACAGTTGTCATGTCGTGCCACCTATGCCACACTAGGGTCATGGTAGCGAGTAGGGGTGAGCAGGCATGACCATGCATGTTGCATTGCCGTATCTGATGGCGCTTTGCATATTACCATATATAGATACATATATGTATGTATATATATATATGGATGGTTGAGATCAATATATATATAGATACAGTTTATATATATATGCTTATTGTGATGTTGCACTTGATTGGATTATGCTTGCTGCATTTGATTGTACATCATATTCATGCATGTTTCTTGCATTTGTTATACGATTGTGTCGGATACTGGTATGGGTTGGACAGACCATTAGATACCTTGACCTGTAGCTAGAGTATATGGTGAGTTGATCTACTCTTCCTGTTATATATATATATATGTTGGATATATGTTCAGGTTGGATCAGAGTAGCATAGCAGACTTCAGGTATGTCTGCATTTTATGTTATTCATTTGATTAGACGGTATATGCTTGTATTTATATACTATGCTGATATACCTGTTGTACATCTAGATTATGTTGTCGAAATACATGTAATATTACATATATACATGTTTTCTATTACCTGCTGAGTTTTACTCACCACCCCCACGAACCACAGGTGATTACATGCGCCAGTAGCAATTAGAAGACTTCGTGGCAGCTTGGAGCACCGCTGACTGACATCTCATCTCACCTCCGAGGCTCCCGTATTGGTTTTGGGCTTTGCGTCTGCCATGTATTGGATTTGGAGTTTTCGTTGATGTACATGTTGTATATTCGGATTTTTTTGTCGAAGTTTTGTATTGTTGTGATGTGTTAGTCATACCGGTATGCATGTGTAGGATGTGTATTGTTGTGGTATCGTTTCCGTTGTGCGTAGTTGTTTTGATATATATATATATACTGTTGTGGTTTGATATATTTGTATATATTGTTGTCATTGTGGGCCTATGAGCCTTGTATTAACCCGAAATGTTGCCACGTACAGGGGAGGTGCCGTCCGTTTGATTTTCGGCTCGGCATGCTCTCGGGGCGTGACAAAGAGCATTGGCTATAGTGGGGTGCATAAAAAATGATGAGAAATATGATCCGGGTAAGAACTAAGAACTAAGAACTAAGAATTGCTTACTTTATTTTGTAATTTTTAATCTTTATTGGTTGTTTCTTGATTTTGCTTATTGTTAGGTTTATTTTTATTTAGTTGGATGGTGGCATCTTTTTGGAAATGGTGTACCTAAATTGCAAAAGATGGCTAAAAGAATTCTTTCTTTAACTCCGAGTTCTTCCAGTTGTGAAAGAAATTGGACTACTTTTGAGGGAGTAAGTATTTAATTACTTATACTAAATGTCTAAATACGTATTCAATAATCAATATTAATATTTTTCTAATTTTCTTTAATGTAGATCCATACAAAGAAAAGAAATAAATTAGATACCGGAAGGTTGAACAATTTAGTCTATGTTCAATTCAATGCCAAGATCATAAACAAAAAAAGAAGACTAGAAGAAAAAGGAGTTGATGTGCTACTTTCTTGTGAAGCAACTATGGCACAAGGATGGATTGTTGATGGTGGAGATGAATATGTTGAGACAAATATTGAAGATGTAAGAGAACTTCACGAAGAAGAATTTGTATCGGATGAAGAAGAGGAAGATGCCATGGATTTTGAGTTTGAATCCGATACAGAGGAAGTGTTGGAGAAATATGGAGATGAACTAGAAGAAGTTGAAGAATTATGGTAAAATCTAGATCGCTCTGTAAGGTAAATGATATTTTGTTTATTGGTTAAGATGATATCCACTTTATTGTAGATGTGTCTTTGGTCTTGCTTTTTGGAGAGAGGATCTTTTTCAACTAAACATTCACAATATGTAGGAATGTGTTTTTCTTCATTCTATTAGTGTTGGGTATGTTGCTTATTGTCAAGTATTCTTAATAGTTTTTTTAATCCATTAAATCTGTTATTGTGTCGTGCTTCATTGTGATTTGTGTGTTGTGCTCTTGTTGTTTGCAATGCTTATTGTTGCAATGTTGCTTGATGTGTAAATTGGGTAAATTATTGTTTGTTGTCAAGTATTCTTGTTGTTTACAATTGCCAATTCTTATTATTGCAATGGATTTTTAATATTGTTTGCAATTATATTTTTAATTCTTATATTTTGCAATTTTTATTGTTTACAATCTTAAATGTTTTTAATATTCTTGTTACTTGTTGAGTTATTGTTAGTTGTTATTTGTTACATACATGTGGAGGCTACAAAGTGAGTTTTGACTTTTGAGTGCCCCCTAATATATTAAATTTTTTATATATTATTATATTTAAAATATTAAAAAAATTGACCGCCTAAAAATCGCCTAGAAACCGCCTAGGCGGCCGCCTAGCCGCCTAGGCGCTAGGCGGCGAGTGACCGCCCGCCTACCATCTAGCGCTTTTTAGAACACTGGCGTTGAGGTGCAGAACTTGGATCTCGAGCAGCTTTCTTCCTTTGAATTGTGAGTTTCCGAAGTTTTTTAGGGCTTCGGAGTGTTGTCCCGGCCGACGTGCCTCCCTTCTAGGGTTTGGGCATGACTTTCTTTATATAGACATGAGGTCGGCTCTTCACGAAATCCAAAAAAAGACCTAATCACGCTAAAACCCTGGGTCGCCACACGACTGTGCATGGCCCTATGGTGGCAAATCTCGAGCTTTAGACATGGTCGTGTGTAGCCACATGCCCTGGTCGTGTGCCCTACAACATCCAACTGCCAAATGATCTTTTTCGCTCTGAAAGTGCGCCATTTTCCCCATGAAATTATAGCTGGAAATCGTTTGGAAGCTAGAGGGGGGTGAATAGTGCTTTTCGATTTCTACAAGAATGATTAGCGGAAGCAAGCACAAATAATATATGTAAAAACACAAAAACAATGCTAACAAGGCCTTTACGTGGTTCGGAGATAACGCTCATACTCCACGGCGATCCTTAAGGTGGATCAACCCAAGCAATTCCACTAAGAAGCTTTCTCTTTACAAAGACCTCCTCTTCTTACAAAAGATGACAATGAAGATTTGAGAGGAGGAGGGAGATTAATACACTTAGAAAGCTTAGAAAACTTGTGGGAGCTTAGAAGAATGATCAGAATATAAGCATTAGCCCCTTCTTGCTCCCCTTGGGCTCTTTATATAGAAAAGAGCCTCTTTTTCCCGTTGGAGGTCCATCAGTCGACTGATGACTTACATCGATCGGCACGCCGATTCTAACGACGAATAGCCGGTTTGGATTTGCGATCGTCATCGCCTAACGGAAAACTATCGATCGCCACGATGGCGATTCGATCGATATCGCCTAAATAACCGCCGCGATCGGCTACGTTATTTATGGCGGTCGTGCGCAATAATGGTAGTCGATTGCCCGGCGCTGCAGCCGATCAAGTCGACTTTCATTAGTTCGTGATAACCCCGATCGCCTAACGCCTTCCAACCTCTAATCGCATTTTAAGGGCAGTTCGGCCGACACCATGTTCGGTCATTGGCACACCCCAAGTATGACTAATTCATACTTGAAAACATAACCTAAGCCTAGACTTAACCTTCTAGCTTCTCCATCAGCCTTGCACCTCCAGGATTTCTTTGAGTCCATGACTCCATCCATGCGCTTGCCTTCAAAAGCTTCCTTCGGTTTCGTCATGCTTTGGTTTTCTTCTTTGCCAAAGTACGCTTAGACTTTACGCCGCCAAGACTACATGCTTGGACTTATGCCGCCAAGACTTTCCTTTGGTCTTTCTTTTTCAAGGATTGCTTGGACTTTACGCAGCCAAGACTACATGCTTGGACTTACGCTGCCAAGACCAAGACCTTTCCTTTGACTTCTCTTTGCCAAGATCACACTTGGACTTGTCTTTTACCAAGTCTTCATACTTGGATTTTCCTGTCACTTAAACATGTTTACAATTAGATCACAAAACATTGCCTAACTTAGATGATTATCCAAACATCAAAATATATAAATGCTTGGGGCATTGTTGCACCAACAATCTCCCCCTTTTTGATGTTTGGCAATCATTTAAGTTAGGTCTTTAACACATACATATAAACATATTTCAATATGAATTCTAACTTAAATAACCCTTCTCCCCCTTTGACATACAATAAAAAGAGAAAAGTTAATCTAATAAGTGCAGGAAGAATTGACATATCTTTGAACAAAGGTATAAAATTGATATGAAGCTCCCCCTAAATCCAAGACATGTTTCATGATGGGGAAATAACATGTGAAGCAAGGCATAAGCAATAGAATAAGCAAATATGTCATAGCCTTGCACCAACAATTATAAAAATTAGAGATGTAGCTCCCCCTAAACCGGTACACCAAGAAAATCCGCCTTTCCATACAAGTTATCATGTATATACTGTGGAAATCATATAATGTCCAAAATTGAACCTTTTAACCGATGAAAAATCATTTTCTATTCCAAAACAGTGTCACCGGTTCGACTGGAATAGGCATCGATCAGCTGTTCGGCCTTGGCGACTTCAATAACGCAATGATCGATATCAGACAAAACTGAAAATCGAATTTTTCAGTCAAGGTTTGAAAATTCGTAGAAAATTTCGTGGGTGTCCAAAAATCACGAAACTCGTCATACACATTTTATTCGACTAATATAACATATGAAAAATATTAGACGAAAAATATGCTCATCAGATTAATGGATTGATATGATATTCAAAATAACAAAATTATGACACAAAAAGTGTAATTGTATCGTATCAATATTCATAACTTCGTACTATATGCTCAACTTCTAAACTCGACAAATAACAAGTTGTAGACACTAATAGAAATGAATTAAAACAAGGACACAATTTTATTTCATTAATCAAAAGTTATGACACAAGTAGGAGTTTATGCTGTACATACGGCCAAAAATAAAAATAATAAAAAAAACAAGCGAGCTAACGATCGTCGTCCTCAGCATCCATCGGTGCAGATAACGATCCATCGTGAGGTGGGTGTCCAGGTGCAGCAGGGCGGAGAATCGCCAAGATGTCCTGCTGTTGAAGATGCACCCCTCTCATGAGGGAGAGGAGCTCCTGATGCTCTCGGCGAAGCTCCTGATGCTCTAAGCGCAGCTCCTCAAAGCGTGTGTCTACCCGCTCCGCAAAAGCATCGAAACGGGCAACGAAGGATGGATATGGCATAACAGTATCGCCTGCAGCAGTCTCCCTTGCATATGCTCCCTCAAAGAACACCTCAAGAACACCTTCAAAGAACTCCTTCCGCGCGGCATCCTGCAGTGCCGAGCGCCACCGCTAGCCATCGTCTTTGGGTCCCAGAAAATGGATCCTCTGTCGGCCTTCAGGCCCGCCAAGGAGAAACTCCGTCGAGTCATCTGATCATATTTTCTATTCATGACTTTAATGACTCCTATATTGACATCAATGCCTACGGAGCTGAGCCATTGAGTAAGGACATTTCCAAAAGGAATATGAACTTTCCCATTGTTTGGCCTTATGAAATGAGTGATGCAATGGAAGGTATTGAGGCCAATATTGATGTCTAAGTATGAATGAAAGAGATGCATGAGAAGTAAGTGTGGAGGGCGAACCAAAGCTAAACCACGAGTAACTATAGGGAGAAGACAATGAGCAATGACCTTATAAAGGACATTGTCAGAGGCAGAAAGTTCTTGTGATTGAAATAGATTAGTGTTCAAAGGTCGAGGAGAATGATAGAAAGTAGTGTGAAGAGAATCCAAAGAAATCTCCTCAAAAGGAGGTGGAAGAGGTTCACTCCAAGATGGATATAAGATGAAATCATTCTCGGAAGAGAGACAACCGAGAAAATCCAGGGATCTGTTGAGCAACGCGAGTCCGGTATCTCCCATCTCCAGTCGGTCGTAGGTTGTTGAAAAATTCAGAGAGAAGAGTGATATTAACATGATTTTCACAAAAGACTAAAGACTCAAGTTTGTAATGTTGAATGATTTGAACAATGTCAAAACAGTAGTCTTTAAGAAAATTGGGATCCATTGATCTAGGTGGAATAAGTTGGAATTTGTTTTTTATTGAAAGCACTTTCAAGTGCGGGGTTTGGAAATCGAGGATCGATGTTCGAGGGTTTGACGGGCCCTCGCTTGGCCTGAGGTGCCCGAGTACGCTTAGTAGCAAAGTGCTTAAGTCTAAATGTGTGAAAAGACAACACAAAAAAAATATGCACAATGTAGGTTGATGATGCATGGACAGAGACAACAAGACAAGCATGGGTTAGTGAAATACAATCATAGGAACAAACAAACATTGATCAGGAATGAAAATATACCTAGGCGGCATGGTGAACAAAGAGCAGTGTCGGACCACGAAACCCTACCCGAGTGACTGGAAACTAGAGCGCGAACGGAGTGACAAGAGAAGGTCCTCGAGTTGGAGAGCACTCCAAATGGGAGCACCGGGCGGTGAAGACGCCAGAAAAGCGAGGGAGAAAGGCTAAACGGCGCGGTGGAGGTTCGTCGGAAGAGGAAGAGGAGAGAAAATCGGGATCAAATTGATGGGGGACGAATCGACCAAGATCGATACGAACGATTCTGCAGCGGGCCGATATAAATGGCAGTCGAACTGATAACGAACCGGGTAAGCCCGATTCGATATCGTCATATCGAATCAAGGCGTCAGTACGACGATCGTGATATCGATCGATAGCCTTTTCGACCCATTAAAATTCATAATTAATTCAATAAAGATCAAAAAATCACGAAATTTTGTGGGTAATATTTTTAGAACATTTCCTATCAAGGAAAAATTATTTTAAAATTATATCACCTCTAGATTTTGATATTGACACAATCTTGAGATTTTGCAAAAGTTATGATATTTTTGCAAAACTTTGTATCACTTTGGCTTATCAATAGGAAATTGTTTCTCAAGATTTGATAGACATAGTTTAAATTTTATTTTATTTGACATTTCCAATCATATTCTTGGAGCTATATGCACATTAATTGTACATAGGCCTTCCCAAAGATTGGTCCAATGAAGGATTAATGTCTCTAGATGACACTTTGGTACATAGTAATGCATCATAACAAGCATGATGATCCAAGTGCATCTTCCTAACATCTCACATGTTGTCTAGGTGGCTCAATACAAAAATCATGGTTTCCTAAGTATTTTGTGAGATGGTTAAAGGTATAAATCCTAGTATTTCTATAGGATCATGCAAATCTACATTTCTATTCTACAAAGCACATTCCAAGTTCTCTCCTAAGTGATGAAAATTCTATTTCGGGGAGAGGCTTGGTAAAGATGTCGGCTAGGTTGGACTTAGATTCAATGTAATTAAGCTCAATGTCCCCCTTAGCCACATGGTCTCTAATGAAGTGATGTTTCACTTCAATGTGCTTGGTCCTAGAGTGATGCACTGGATTCTTGGTCAAGTTAATGGTGCTCACATTATCACAAAATACTTTCATGTTGGAGTAAGATAGCTCATAATCTTCTAAGGTAAGTTTCATCCATAATAATTGAGCTACACAACCACCCATAGCCACATATTGGCCTGGTGGTGGATAAAGCAACACAAGGTTGCTTCCTACTACTCCAACTCACTAGGGAGGACCCAAGGAATTGACATCCACCACTAGTACTCTTCCGATCCAATTTGTAACCGGCATAATCGGAATCGGTGTACCCAACAAATCAAAGGACCTAGTCCTAGGGTACCATAGACCTACATTTAGTGTGCCTTTAACATATCTTAAAATTCTCTTAACGGCAACTAAATGAGATTCCTTAGCACATGATTGATACCTAGCACACATACCAACCGCAAATAATATGTCGGGTCTACTAGCGGTTAAATACAAGAGGCTACCAATCATGCTCCTATAAAGGGTAAGATCTATTTGTTTTCCTTCACTATCACTATCTATTTTAGTATTGGTTGCCATTGGAGTTGACACTACCTTAGCATTTTCCAAACCAAATTTCTTAATCATTTCCTTAGCATATTTGGTTTGATAAATGTAAATTCCTTCACTTGTTTGTTTAACTTGCAATCCTAGAAAGAAATTTAATTCTCCAACTAGACTCATCTCAAACTCTTTTTCCATATTTTGAATGAAGTCTTGAAGAAGTTCATCATTTGTTGACCCAAAGATAATGTCATCAACATACACTTGGGCTACAAAGATGTCCTTAGATGTTGACTTTATAAAGAGAGTTTGATCTATACTACCCCTTTTGAAATCCTTAGAGATTAAGAAAGATGACAATCTTTCATACCAAGCCAGCTTGTTTCAAACCATATAAGGCTTTCCTAAGCTTGTATACATGGTTTGGGTAGTCCATATTTTCAAACCCGGGAGGTTGTTCTACATACACCTCTTCCTTAATAAACCCATTTAGGAATGCCGATTTGACATCCATTTGATGGAGTTTGAAACCCATATAGGAGGCATATGCTAAAAGTATTCTAATGGACTCTAACCTAGTAACCGGGGCATATGTTTCATCATAATCAAGTCCTTCAACTTGATTAAAACCCCTTGCAACTAATCATGCTTTATTTCTAGTGATATTCCCTTGGTCATCTAGTTTGTTCCTAAAGACCCATCTTGTAGTAATAATAGTGTTTTCACTTGGTCTAGGAACTAACTCCATACTTGACTCCTTTCAAATTGAGCTAATTCATCTTGCATTGCTAAGATCCAATCCGGATCAAGTAATGCATCTTTAATTGTTTTGGGCTCAATTTGAGAGATTAGAGCAATATGACTAGTAGGATCCCTATGGAATGACCTAGTCCTAACTCCTTGAGATAATTCACCCACAATTTGATCTAAAGGGTGACTTTGATGAAATCTTATGGTTCTAGGAGGTGTGTTAGATGGAGTTTGATCATGATCAACCTCAATCCTATGCTCATCATCGGAATCATCCCTTACTCCCCCTTCATTCAATCCTCCCCCTTGATCATTACCCCCTAAGTTTAAGTCTTGAAATTGTTTGGTAATTTCTTGATTTTCAATATTTATATCATCATCAATAGGGGATTTCCTAGGGTATGTATTTGAAGTTTCATCAAATTGAACATTTGAAGATTCTTCAATCTTTTGAGTCCTTTTATTGTAAACTCTATATCTTACACTAGTGGATGAGTATCCAACTAGGATTCCTTCATCCGCTTTGGACTCAAACTTACTTAGGTTTGTTGGATTGAGAAGCGTCGCTAGAGGGGGGGGTGAATAGCGACCGTAAATCTTTTCTTTTTCGTTCGATACGCAAAGTAAGCACAGTGGAAAATAAATGAACACGTTTATTTTTACTTGGTTCACAATCCAGCGGTTGCTACTCCAAGGCCCTATCGGTCCTAGACCGCGTACGGAGGGCAAAGCACTATAACGTCTCCTCCTCGTTGGAGGTAGGAGACAACGAACACAAAACCGGAAGTACGAGGATGAGGCAACAAGCCTACCTCACCTTGTTATGAATAAAAACAATGAATACAATATTAAAATATTACTAGATGTTGCTGCCGACGAAGAAGATCTGAGGTTGTTGTTGCGTCGGCGTTATGACGACGTTAGAGCGTTTGCGTTGTAGGAGCACTTTGAGAATAACTTTGATGTGTTTTTGGAGTTGGAATCCTCCTCCTTTTATAGACTTTGACCTCTGAATATGTCTCCTCATCTTTAGGAACGGATTACGAAATTGTCCAAAATTTATCGCTGGCGGTCGCACAAACGCGTTATCCGCTTTGACCTAGCACAAAGCTTTAGTCGCCGCCATCACGATCGATGTTCCATCACCGATCGATGGGCATCACCGATCGCCACCTGCAATAAGAGGTTAGCTCGGAAAATGATAAATACGACGGTTTCTAACCGTCCGATCTCGACCTAGACCTTCCATAGGATGTTTTAGTCGGATCGTCGCCTACGGTCGTCCCCGTACAGAGGACACGACCTTACCATCTCTCACTCACACGAGCTTACCTCGATTCTTACTGTGTCGCTTTCGCTTCCGGCCTTCCACTCGATTCCTTCGGCTCCCTCCGAAGTCACTCGAGTGTCGCCCGACCACCGCGGCTTCCTCCGGGTGTCGCTAGCCTTCAGCTCCAGCTATATCAATCTTCTGCACACTCGATTCAGCTCGTGAGATAACGATGTAAACTTAACTTTGTGTCTTTGCCATAATCAAAACACAGGTTCGATTATCTAGTGCCCCTGCACCAACAATCTCCCCCTTTTTGATCTATGGCAAACCAACACAAAGTTAAGGGAAATCAAAGTATAAAACACATATAGTATATGATGAATGCCATTCCCAAAAACTCCCCCTTAACCCTAGGTGAGTTTTGAAAGAGATAGTTTAGTTTTCAAAATCAAATTTGTGTTACTCCCCCTTAACTTGTGCTCTTCTCCCCCTTTTGCCATAAATCAAAAATGAGTGTTGGGGTTTTTGTATAAAATAGGGGTTTAAAAACAATGTCATATATGCATGCATCTAGATAAATCAAATATGAGTCCAAGCATACGTCTAGCAGTAGTTAGATAGATTGGTTCGAGGTGTGTCCCTCTGCACCAATAATCTAAAGATTTATAATATAACCTTTAGGGTTAGTTTGCTCTCCCCCTTAGTCAAATATATGAAGTATAAGAGATGTAGAGGGCGCTAAACTTTGGCCTAAGAATAGTTGAGAAAATAAGTAGTATTTTGAAGAGATTGTTTTAAGTATATTTCAATTATCCTTAACATCTCACCCATTCTATGTGTCTCAGAATTTGTTCACCTTATATGTTTTGTGAGATGGTTTTAAAATTAAGTTGATTAAGTGCATTTAGGTTCAAGTAATTTTATGTTAGATTTGGATTTGACCCTAGGCTTGTCAAGTTTACCTTTTCAAGATCATGGCTTCCAGGTCGTGGCGAGGCATAAGGGCCTTCTTTTATCGGATCATCGACCACTTCCTTAGACAAAGCCATTTTCAAGAAAATGATGACTTGACTCACCTAAGACTATTTCCTAGTCTAACTAGTTATTTTTGAAAAGAGGCTCCCCGAGGCTCAATCTTTTCGTAGGTTTTTAGTTGGTTATGTACGTGTTCTAAACAAGTTTTAAAGCATAAACTTTTTAAGTTAAAGCATGCAATTTCTAAGTCAAAGCACAAACATGTTTTGTACTGGCTCCCGCTAGACCGTTGAATCGGTTCGGTCTATCCACATAGTGGATTTGGTCCTTGGGAACCCAGTACGGGTTGGATCCTAGAGTTGAGATCAAAAAGTTCTTAGGGACCCATTCTTGGACTCTTTGATGACTACGATTTATGATAGACGTATAAGACTTATTCGTAGTCTTTGACTTAAATCCGAGTCCGACTTTATTGTACACGGCTCTTTGGGTTCCAAGTAGTCGATTAAGGTTCTTAGATCCCAACATGAACCTTTCCAACCTAGCCTCAACCTCTTGAACTTGGTCTTTCAAGAGAGAATTCTCCTCCTCAAGTTTTTCAATTTGAGTTGAGTTTCCCTCTTGAACTTGACTAGTTGAAGGGGTTAGAGTAGCCTCTTGCTTGAGGGTTTCAACCTCCTCAAGTAACGACTCAACCCTAGACTCGGACTTAGTTAATTTCCTATTAAGCATTTTAATTGTATTGTAAAGCGTACTAATTAAAGAGCGATTAACCTTGACTTTCCCTTTTGGTTCGGCTTTGAGTTTTCTCTCGATTCTCTCAAAATAATCTTTGGGGTTGGAGTCGGAGTCGGAGTTGTAGTTGGACTCGGCTTTGGATTCTGACTCGGACTCCTCCGTTCTTGCCATGTAAGCTATGTCTTCTCTGTTGTCCCAAGTTGCATGGAAGGCTTTCCTTGCTCCCTTTTTCTTTTGGTTCTCATTCTTCAATTTCCTTCTTTCTTGTCGAACTATTCTCCGCACAATGTTGACTATTATGGCCTCCTCTTCGGATTCGGATTCGTCTTTGGGTTCGAGTTCATCTACTTGCTTAGTAGGTGGTTTCCTTCTTTGTCCTGCAAGTAGAGCAATACCTCTCTCGGCCCAGACCACGTTAGTTTGCTCATGAAGTTCAAACTCGGAAAATAATTCATCTAACCTAAGCTTCGATAGGTCCTTAGAGACCTTGTAGGCATCGACCATGGATGCCCACAAGGTAGTCCTAGGAAATGAATTAAGAACGTACCTTAGTAGGTCACGGTTTTTGACCTTGTGTCCGATGGTGTGTAGGCCGTTGACAATGTCCTGGACACGGGCATGTAGTTGCGTTGCCGTCTCGTGTTCCTGTATCTTGAGGTTATACAACTTATTGAAAAGAAGGTCACGTTTACATACCTTAGCATCGGGCGTTCCTTCGTGTAGCTCGATTAATTTATTTCATAGGTCCTTGGCGCTAATGAATGGTCCGATGCGGTTGAGTTCCTCCTTGGACAAGCCGCATTGCAATATTTGGGTTGCTCTTGCATCGGCTTCGATTTGCCTCTTGGTTGCATTTGTCCACTTGTTGAAATCCAAGGGCTCTCCTTGATCATTGGTGGGTAGAGCAAAGCCGGTTTGGATTATTATCCAAGTCTCGACTTGTGTTTTTAGAAAACACTCCATCCGACCTTTCCAATAACGGAAATCATTTCCGTTAAAGAACGGAGGTCGGGTGGTGCTATACCCCTCAATGTGAGCCATTAAATATCTTGCAAAACACGAATAAAAACCAAAGAGAATTCCAAGACTTGGTCTTGGATTAGTAATGCGGGAAATAATAGGAAATAAACAGAAATAAATAAGAAGAATAAGAAACTAACAAAAATTCAAAACTTACGACCTTCGATGTCCCTGAAAGGGTACTAAACGTTGGATTTTGGGGCTGGAAACAGCTTGTTACGGGGGTAAACCCCCAGTAAGAAGTGTAGATCTTTCAGAGAGCTTCAATTTGGTGGGTAGATCGTTTCGTGAGTCCACTTGTAGCAAAAGTTATGCTCGTTTGATCGTGAGGTACTCCGAAGGCGATTAATACTTGCAAAAACACAACCAAAAACTATGTACCAAGACTTGGTCTTGGATTAGTAGTGCGGGAGAAAAAAAACTAAGAAAGATACGAATCGAAAAATACGAAAAGAAAACCAAAACGTGCTAGATTGGTGGTTTCACCAAATCTTAGCGCCCCCGCTCTGATACCAATTGTTGGATCGAGAAGCGTCGCTAGAGGGGGGGGGTGAATAGCGACCGTAAATCTTTTCTTTTTCGTTCGATACGCAAAGTAAGCACAGCGGAAAATAAATGAACACGTTTATTTTTACTTGGTTCACAACCCAGCGGTTGCTACTCCAAGGCCCTATCGGTCCTAGACCGCGTACGGAGGGCAAAGCACTATAACGTCTCCTCCTCGTTGGAGGTAGGAGACAACGAACACAAAACCGGAAGTACGAGGATGAGGCAACAAGCCTACCTCACCTCGTTATGAATAAAAACAATGAATACAATATTAAAATATTACTAGATGTTGCTGCCGACGAAGAAGATCTGAGGTTGTTGTTGCGTCGGCATTATGACGGCGTTGGAGCGTTTGCGTTGTAGGAGCACTTTGAGAATAACTTTGATGTGTTTTTGGAGTTGGAATCCTCCTCCTTTTATAGACTTTGGCCTCTGAATATATCTCCTCATCTTTAGGAACGGATTACGAAATTGTCCAAAATTTATCGCGAAGTGGTCGCGTCAAACGTTATCCGTTTTGACCTAGCACAAAAGCTGAGTCGTCGCCATCACCGATCGATGGGCATCACGATCGCCATGTCCAAAGCAATGATCGCCACTTGGCCACTTCCCGCAATAAGAGGTTAGCTCGAAAATGATAAATATGATTTCTAACCGTCGTCGATCTCGACCTAGACCTTCCACGAGAAGTCTTAGTCGAATCGTAAAGCCCTGATGCGTCCCAGTAAAGAGGACCGCGACCTTACAATCTCTCACTCACACGAGCTTACCTCGATAGTAGCTTTTCGCTTCAGGCCTTCCACTCGATTCCTTGGCTCCCTCAGAATTCACTCAAGTGTCGCGCCACCACGGCTTCCTCAGGGTGTCGCTAGCCTTGACTCGGCTTTAGTACTTTTACGCACACTCGATTCAGCTCGTGAGATAACGATGTAAACTTAACTTTGTGTCTTTGCCATAATCAAAACACAAGTTCGATTATCTAGTGCCCCTGCACCAACAAGGTTGTCTTTGGTATTTAAGATATAAACTTTGCATCCAAAGACCTTAAAGTAATGAATTGTTGGAATTGTACCATTCCACAATTCAAAAGGAGTTTTTCCTAAAAACCTATGAATCAATACCCTATTTTGGATATAGCAAGCGGTATTAACCACTTCCGCCCATAAGTAGCTAGGTAAGGAATATGCATTAAGCATTGTCCTAGCCGCTTCTTGTAGGGCACGATTTTTTCTTTCCACAACCCCATTTTGTTGAGGTGTTCTAGGACAAGAAAATTCATGCTTGTACCCTTGTTCTAAGCAAAAATTTGAAAAATTAGAATTCTCAAATTCTCCACCATGATCACTACGGATCCGGTTGATTTTGAGTTTTCTTTCATTTTCTACTCTTTTGCTAAATCCTATGATTATTCCTAAGGTTTCATCTTTATTTTTCAAGAAAAACACCCAAGTAAATCTAGAAAAATCATCTACTATTACCAAGCAATATTTACTACCAATTATAGATGGGGTACTATGGCAATCAAATAAATCCATATGTAGTAATTCTAATGGTAAAGCGGTACTAAGTAAATTTTTACCTTTGTGTGATGTTTTTGATTGTTTCCCTTCTTGGCAAGCATCACACATCTTGTCCTTGAGAAATTTGACTCTAGGCAATCCTTTGACTAAGCTTCAATTTTGCTATTTTGGCTATATTCTTCATGTTTATGTGTCCTAGCCTCCTATGCCAAAGCCAACTTTCTTCCTCTTTTGCAATAAGACACTTAGTGGAAGGATTAGTAGCATAGGATAAATCAACATAATATATATTTGATTTCCTAAAGCCTACTAACATGCAATCGTTTATAGTTTTGTGTCTTATAAAACATTTTGAGAATCAAATTTAACATCAAAGTTTGCATCACATAATTGACTTACACTAAGTAAATTAAATTTCATATTTTTAACTAATAGAACTTTATGAATGGCAAGATTGGGAGATACCTCAATGGTTCCCTTTCCTAAAATTTTAAGTTTGCCGCTATTACCAAATGACACTTTTCCTTTGCTAGTGTGGTTGATAGTGGAGAATTTTCTCTCATCCCCGGTCATATGCTTTGAGCACCCACTATCAACTATCCACAAGCTTGGTTCTTCTACCTATGTCACATGAAAAACACAATCCTTAGGTACCCAAATCTTAGGACCACTAGCATCAATTATAAATTTCTTTGGTACCCATGCCTTTCTCCCCTTGCTTTTAATCATTGTTTTTCTACTAACAAGGGATGCAAATGCTACCTCTTTCTCCTTAGGTCTATATCCTAATCCGGCCTTATTGTAAATTTCCCTTTGATTTTTAATAATCATATCTAGATATTTAGAACCATTAGTGAATTTTTCTAGGCATGCTCTTAATTTACCTATTTCTTTTCTTAACTCATCATTTTCATCCCTAAGAGTACATTCATCAATATCACTAGATTGTTTGCAACATGATGAATCTACAAATTTTAGTGATTTGATTTCTAATTTTAGATCCTTAACCCTAATTTTTGATCTATTTAAAGCATTTTGTAAACATGCAATAGTCTTATAAAGTAAATCTATTTTAGGTGAGTTGTTTACCTCATCATCATCACTTGATGATGATTCATCACTTGAAGATGAAGAGGACTCCTCACTTGAGCTCGCGGCTTCTTCCTCTAATGCCATAAGAGCTAGGTTCCGGGTGGCATGGCATACTTCCTCATCGTCGGAAGACTCCTCTATACTTAGAGTGTCCCATGTTTGTGCCACCATTGCTTCTTTCTTCTTCTTTTTCTTCTTTTCCTTCTTCTCCTTATGCTTCTCTTCTTTCTCCTCTTTTTTCTTTAGTTCCAGGCAATTTGGCTTGATGTGCCCTTTCTTATTGCAACCATAGCAAGTTACATTAGATGAAGAATTTGAATTATTTGAAGATTTACCTCTTGAGGATTGGAACATCCTCTTCACATCCTTCTTGGTGAGTCTCCTTGACTTCCCACCAAACTTCTTGACGTAATGTGCCACCTAAGCGATAACTCATCTTCACTACTTGATGAGTCTTCCTCGGATTCGGATGAGGAGGACACTTCCTTCTTCTCCTTCTTCTTCTTCTCCTTCTTTCCTACAAAAAGAGCTATACCCTTCTCTTTGGATGAAGTGTTAGCTTGTTCATGTAATTGAAATTCACAAAAAAGTTCATCTAACTTGACTAATGAAAGATCCCTAGAGACCTTATAAGCATCTACCATTGAGGCCCATAAGGTGGTCCTAGGGAAAGCTTGTAATACATACCTTACAAGGTCACGGTTGTCGACCTTTTCACCTATAACATGTAGTCCGTTGACTACTTCCTTGAAACGCCCGTGCATTTGGCTCACGGTCTCGTTTGTCTTCATAGTGAAGCTTTGGAGTTGGCCAATCAAAAGATCCCTCTTGGCCCTTCTTGTCTCTTTGGATCCTTCATTGAGTTCGATGAGCTTCTCCCAAAGCTCTTTTGCGGAGTTGAAGGGCCCGACCTTAGAGAGTTGCTCCTTGGATAGACCACATTGAAGTGTGGTCGTTGCTTTTGCATTGCTTGTGCTTTCTTGGCCATCTCTCTTGTCCAATCTTTTGTCGGTAGTGGTGCTCCAATTCGTCGACCACGGCTTTTGTCCATCTACAATACTAAACCAATTTTCTATGTCATTCATGAGATAGTATTCCATCCTACCTTTCCAATAGCCGAAGTCGTTGCCATCGAAAAACGGAGGCCTTGTCGTGCTATATCCCTCTTGAAATGCCATGCTCCGGTTGATGGTTAGATCTTCCGATGCGATCCGGGCTCCGATACTACTTGTTGGAAATCGTTTGGAAGCTAGAGGGGGGGTGAATAGCGCTTTTCGATTTCTACAAGAATGATTAGCGGAAGCAAGCACAAATAATATATGTAAAAACACAAAAACAATGCTAACAAGGCCTTTACGTGGTTCGGAGATAACGCTCCTACTCCACGGCGATCCTTAAGGTGGATCAACCCAAGCAATTCCACTAAGAAGCTTTCTCTTTACAAAGACCTCCTCTTCTTACAAAAGATGACAATGAAGATTTGAGAGGAGGAGGGAGATTAATACACTTAGAAAGCTTGGAAAACTTGTGGGAGCTTAGAAGAATGATCAGAATATAAGCATTAGCCCCTTCTTGCTCCCCTTGGGCTCTTTATATAGGAAAGAGCCTCTTTTTCCCGTTGGAGGTCCATCAGTCGACTGATGACTTACATCAGTCGACTGCCGCCGATTCTAACGGCTTCTGAACAGCCGGATTCACGGGATTTGCAGTCGTCATCGCCAACGGGAAAACTATCGATCGGCCTTAGATGTGATTCGATAATCGCCAGAATCGATCGGCGATCGGCTATGGGCCGATACATTTATAGCGATCCGCCAATAATGGTAGTCGATCGCCGGCGCTTGTACGCGTGATCGAGTCTAGTCGACTTTCATCGATTCATTGGGATAACCCCACGATCACGCAACGATCTTCCAACCTCTAATGCTGCATTTTAAGGGCCAGTTCGACCGACACCATGTTCCAGTCGACTGGCACACCCCAAGTATGACTAATTCATACTTGAAAACATAACCTAAGCCTAGACTTAACCTTCTAGCTTCTCCATCAGCCTTGCGCCTCTAGGATTTCTTTGAGTCCATGACTCCATCCATGCGCTTGCCTTCAAAAGCTTCCTTCGGTTTCGTCATGCTTTGGTTTTCTTCTTTGCCAAAGTACGCTTGGACTTTACGCCGCCAAGACTACATGCTTGGACTTATGCCGCCAAGACTTTCCTTTGGTCTTTCTTTTTCAAGGACTTCTTGGACTTTACACAGCCAAGACTACATGCTTGGACTTACGCTGCCAAGACCAAGACCTTTCCTTTGACTTCTCTTTGCCAAGATCACACTTAGACTTGTCTTTTACCAAGTCTTCATACTTGGATTTGCTTGTCACTTAAACATGTTTACAATTAGATCACAAAACATTACCTAACTTAGATGATTATCCAAACATCAAAATATATAAATGCTTGGGGCATTGTTGCACCAACAATTATATCCTACATACTGTTGGATCGAGAAGCGTCGCTAGAGGGGGGGTGAATAGCGATCGTAAATCTTTTCTTTTTCGTTCGATACGCAAAGTAAGCACAGCGGAAAATAAATGAACACGTTTATTTTTACTTGGTTCACAACCCAGCGGTTGCTACTCCAAGGCCCTATCGGTCCTAGACCGCGTACGGAGGGCAAAGCACTATAACGTCTCCTCCTCGTTGGAGGTAGGAGACAACGAACACAAAACCGAAAGTACGAGGATGAGGCAACAAGCCTACCTCACCTCGTTATGAATAAAAACAACGAATACAATATTAAAAGATTACTAGATGTTGCTGCCGACGAAGAAGATCTGAGGTTGTTGCTGCGTCGGCGTTATGACGGCGTTGGAGCGTTTGCGTTGTAGGAGCACTTTGAGAATAACTTTGATGTAATTTGAAGATGGAATCCTCCCCTCCTTTTATAGACTTTGGCCTCTGAATTTGTCTCCTATTTCTTTGGAACGGATCATGAAGTTTTCCAAGATCAATGACATCGACCGTTATCGATGACTCCCATCACCGATCGATGATATCCGATCGATGATGCCGATGCCTCTCATCACCAATCGATAATACGATCGCCTAATGTCCAGAATGATCACCGCCACTTCCCTGCAGTAAGAGGTTAGCTCAGAAAACAGTAAATGCGACGATTTCTAATCGTCCGATCTCGACCTAGACCTTCCACAGGAAGTCTTAGTCGGATCGTCGCCTACGGTCATCCCGTAAAGAGGACACGACCTTACAATCTCTCACTCACACGAGCTTACCTCGATAGTAGCTCTCGCTTCTGGCCTTCCACTCGATTCCTTCGGCTCCCTCCGAAGTCACTCGAGTGTCGCCCGACCACCGCGACTTCCTCCGGGTGTCGCTAGCCTTCAGCTCTAGCTTTAGCACTTTTCTGCACACTTGATTTAGCTCGTGAGATAACGATGTAAACTTAACTTTGTGTTTTTGCCATAATCAAAACACAGGTTCGATTATCTAGTGCCCCTGCACCAACACATACAAAAGTACAAAGAGCAGATCTCCAAACCAAAACATTGGAAATGCATGCGAAACAAAGTAAAATATGCATGAAATAAACATAAAATGAAATGAGATGCGAGCAAAAATTACTCCTAAAACCCTGTATGTTTTGCTCACATCAATTCCCCCAGACTTAGATCTTTGTTTATCCTCAAGCAAACCTCAGTTCCATGAAATTTTAGAAAGGTATCGTTCCATACTTAGCATGTTAACTAGATTTATCAAGTGGTATTTTCAATCAAAGCAAAATAAATGTGTTCTAAAAATTCACTAAGTTAGCTACTCGTGCATGTACCAAGCAAATCTTCTTAGGGGATACTCGTTCCATGGTAAGTTAAGTCATCATCCTATATCTTTCATAAGGTCTCCGACTCTTAGGCACTTATCTGCCCAAAGCGAGGGTCGTTCCCTAGATCTAGTACAAAGTCTCAAAGGCGTGCTCAATATTGAGAGAAATTGGTAGGTGTTTCCCCAGTAAACTAACTCAGTCTCAAAGGGGCACCTAACCATTTCCACCCATGACAACTATTTTTTTATCCCTCATAATTTTTTTTTCAATTTTTTTTCTTACTCTCTTTTTCTTTCTTTCTTTTCTCTCTCTCTTGGGATTTTGATTTTTCCAATTGGGCTTCCACAATCTGAGCATCTCCAGTAACTAAAATGTTAAATCTAGAGTCACCTATGTATTCCAAAGTACTAGACTACTGAGATGAATCATAACTAGGTATGTACTAAATTTTCCCTTTCAGAATGTTCATCATGTATAGATGTAAAAATAAAAACTAACTAGTGTAAGTCTAGAACATTCATTAGAGCAAATAAAATAAAATACCACGAGGTAAATGAAGTTAAGCTACCCATGGAAACAACTTATGAACAAAATTTAGAAATATTACTGAGGTAGCTTTATAGATAACATAAATTAAGTGCTGAAAGCAACTAAACAACTTATGCATGAACAAATGAATGCTAACCATAATGCAAATATCAGGAAAGAAACTACTGCTAGCAACAAAATAAATCAAAACTTGGGGTCCCCCCCAGACTTAAGTGAAGCATACCTCTAGTATGGTGGATGAGCTGGAAAGTCCGGTAGCCTCGGCATATCGGGATTCTGGGAAAATTTGGTGTTGAGACATTGATGCCACATGTACAGTGGTCGATTTAAGAGCTGGTGGATGCAGCGGCTGCTCGGTGCTCTTCCTCCCTAGCCAACTATGCCTGCTGGGCATGCATGTGCTATCGCATCTCCTGACGGTGGGTGGCCTCCTCCTGGTGACGAGCAACCTCCTCCTGGAAGTAGATACGAGCCTTGTCGTAGAACTCTTCGACCCATTGGAAGTGCTCCCGGAAGCCCTGAAACTCTACCTGCGTGTAGGCGCTCTGCTCCTGCCATTGTTGCCTCTACGTCTGTTGCTCGGTATATATGTCATCGAGGTGTGATCGGAACTTCAAAAAATCATAGGCAGATGTACCTGCATCCTGCTTAAGACTAGAAAAAGGTGGCGGTGCAGGTGTAGGCTCATGTCAACGTGGACTAGGTGGGCTCAAAATGATCTTTGCTTCTTCCTAGCAGGTTTTTCCCTAATCCTAAGCTATTTGCAAAGAACATAAGAGACAATAAATCAAAGTCTAAATTATACACATAAATGCAGAAAGATTAAAAACATATAAAATTAAACTTGGGTTGCCACCCAAGAAGCACTTTGTTTTAGGTCTTTTAGCTCGACCACACTCTATTATTTCAAATTGGCTCCGGAGATTCTGTAAACCTCCATTCATCTGTCTCGAATACTTTATCTATGCTATCCTTTCTAGCTCTGGCCAAAATGATGTACTTTCCTGACACGGGTCCATGACGTGTTGCGCTAGCAGGCTCAAATTCCATTTTATCGTCTCCTACTTTTAGAGTCAGCTTGTGATTCTTAATGTCAATGATCATTCCCGTAGTTGCTAAAAATGGTCATCCTAGGATGGTGGGTATCTTCGAATCTTCTTCCATTTCCATGACTACAAAGTCAGTTGGAAGTATAAAATTTCCCGCCTTAACAGGCACGTCTTCTAGAATCCTCAGTGGGTATCAGTATGAATGGTCAACCAGCTACAATGTCATAGTGGTGACCCTCAAATTCCCCAACCCTAGCTTTTTTGCATAGGGTATAGGGCATCAAGCTCACACTAGCACCCAAATCGTAGAAGGCTTTGCTAATTAGGGTCGTCCCTATATAGCACGGGATATAGAAACTCCTCAGATTCATTAGTTTCTAAGTGGTCTCATTCCATAGGTACGCACTTGATTCCTCTGTAAGGGCCACTATCTCAGACTTTTCAATCTTCATATGATGTGCTAAAATATCTTTCATGAATCTTGTGAATTGGGGCATTTGGTGCAGCGCTTCGAGTATCTGTACCTCTACTAAGATCGATTTTAGCATGTACAAAAATTTACCAAACTCAGCATCTTTCTTTGCAAGGGTCAGTTACTGGGGTAATGGCACCATCAAGGATGGTTGCTTCTTTGCGGTAGGCTCCTGATTTATGTCTGTGTCTTCTTCCTTCCCGGTTTCCCTCGGAGGTTACCTTATTTCGAATCCTGGTTATGGTCCGACAACCACTCGACTCGGCATCTCTTTCAGCATCCTCCCACTTTGCAACGTCACTGCCTTGCACTGCACTACCGGATTGACTTCTGACTTTCTTGGCAGTTTCCTCAGTATTCTGGAGATCTGGTTGGCAATCTGAGCTACTTGAATTTCAAGCATCTTTTGCTTGCTGGCGAGATCCTTTACAGATGACTTTAACTCTTAGATCATCATATCTGTCTACGAATGTCGCCGCTGAAATTCCACATTCACTTCATGTTGCCTCTGAATGAAGTTTTCTATCATATTCTCCAGACGGGTGTCAGGCAGTTGTGGATGCCCATATACTCCAGGTGGTTGGAAATTCTCCGAGTTACTTCGATAGGAAAAATTCGGGTGGTTCCCCCATCCAGGATTGTAAGTGCTGGAGTATGGGTTGTTGGACCTGAGATGGTGGTCCCCAACCACATTGACATGCTCGATCTGCTCCTCTAATCGGTCCTGCCCTCTATAGTAATCCTCCTGATACGCTGTTGCTCCTTCTCTATAGTCATTGGCCGCACATGCAGAAATAGGATTTAAAGAGTTGAACCATCTGCTAAGCGCGCGCATCCTCGCTGCTAGGTGGTCCACGGAGTTGACAACATATCGTCCCGCTATAGGAGCTGGGTGACTATGTTCGAAAGCCCATTGATGGTGGTTCTTGGCCACCTCTTCTATCAACTCCTCCACTTCCTCGATAGTCTTGTTCATTAGCGCTCCTCCTACAGCAGAATCGAGAGACATCTTTGTGGCATACGTGATCCCATTATAGAAGATGTGGATCACCAGCCACCTTTCCAGTCCATGGTGGGGGCATTGGTAGAGTAGCCTTTTTTAGCGATCATAGGCTTCAAATAGGGACTCCCCTTCCTTCTTATGGAAGCTCGTTATTAGATGGTGCATGTGAGCAGTCTTGCTTGGTGGGAAGTACTTGTTCAAAAATTGCTACTCACACTGCTCCCATGTAGTAATGCTTCCCGATGGTAAGGAGTAAAGTCATGCCTTAGCCTTATCCCGCAATGAGAAAGAGAATAGGCTCAAGCGGATCGTGTCAGTAGGGACTCCATTGATTTTCATTATTGAGCATATTTCCAAAAATGTCTCCAGGTGCCGGTTCGGGTCTTCAGTCGTAACTTCCCCGAATTGACTCTGCTGGACCATGTGTATGAGTGTCATTTTCAGCTCAAAGTTTTTTGTTGAAATGGGTGGTCCAGCTATACTCAGCCTAAATCCTCTAGCACTAGGGGTTGCGCACTCTCGCAAAGGTTGGCTACCTACATTTACAACGGATGCAGCTTGGTCCTCCATCCTCTTCTGTTCAGCATTTTGGGGATGGTAGGTTAATTCGATTTCTAGATTGATCAGAATTAGCCCTTCCAATCCTAGGCATCTAAGCATACGAAGAACCGAGCCACAAAATTAGGAGTATTGCCTAATTCTTAGAAACAAAAAATAAACTAATCTAGCTAACTAAATCAAATGAAGAAGAGCTAAAAAGAAAATGCAGAACTACTGCTAAAATAAAAACTAATTCTAGATTTGGAAAATCTAAAACTGAAGTAAATACAGTAAAATAAATAAAAATAAAAATAAAATAAAATAATAAAAGTAAAGCAAGTAAATAAATCTAATCTAAGTTCGATCCAATTATCCACTTCTTGATTTGATATAGAATAAATCAATCCCCAGCAACGATGCCAAAAACTTGATGCACGCGAATGCGACCTCAAATCTTGTGAAGAAGATTGTCGAGGACTCGAAGTGCACGCTCACACTCAACGCCTACAAGTGCACGGGTGTCGTCAAATAATAAAGATTTATCGATCCTACAGGGACTGAGATTCGAGTACCGATCTATTCGGCGAACGTTATTGTTCGGAAATCGATTCTAATGGTTGCGGTTCAGAGAGTCGTCGGCGGTCCTAACTCTATTACGGTGACACATAGAGGAAGAGAAGGGATGCTACAAGTGTTTGAATGGATTCTAGGATTTCAGTTTCATTTGTGTCTCATAGAACACGTTATCAATTGGGTTTTGTCTCGGTTTCTAGCTACGATTTTGTGGAAAGGACATCATACACTCACCCATGAGCCTTTGCATATATCAGAAGCTACCTCTGCTATACTAGGTCAACCCCTAGCTTTAGGACGGGATGTCGATATGAGGATGCCGAATCAATCCCTGCGACGAATTGAAAATGGGGCATATTTCCTACTCTATCGCATCCTTCTACCCACAATTATCAACGATGAGGACAACCCCTAGGTTCCTCTTTAAATTCCCCTAAACTTTTGATACGAGGGTTGTCACCCCTCGTATCGGCTAAGAACAGTGACTAGAAAACCAAAACAATAGCTATAGATCTAAACCAAACACCAATTGCAAATATAGATTCAAGAACGAAAAGATATTTGAACCAACATGTTCTAACTCAACACAAACTACTCCCTAGTCCTAGAATCATAGAATCTACTCCATGAATGCGAGAAAAGAATCACAAGGCATTGTCGAATTCATATATACAAGATAAAATATGGAAAGAATATATATTACAATGCCTTGAGGCTCTTCTCTCTGGCATTGAGGTGCATAAATTGGATCTCGAGCGGCTTCCTTCCTCCGCATTACGAGTTTCCGAAGCTTTTTAGGGTTTCAGAGTGTTGTCCTGATCGTCGTGCCTTCCCCTAGGGTTTGAGTGTGACTTTCTTTATATAAACATGATGTCGTCTCTTCACGAGTTCTGAAAAAAGACTTAATCGCGCCAAAACACTGAACCGCCACATGAGCGTGTGTTTCCACACGGCCAAGCCTTATGTGGCCCTATGGTGGCCAATCTCGAGCTTCGGACATGGGCGTGTGTAGCCACATGCCCTGGCCGTGTGCCCTACTGCATCCAGCTATCGAGTACTTTTTTCGCTCTGAAAGTGCACCGTTTTCCCTATGAAATGCTATCCTGCACAAAAAAGTACAAAGAAGAGATCTCTGAACCAGAAAATAGGAAATGCATGCAAAACAAAGTAAAATATGCATGAAACAAACATAAAATGAAATGAGATGTGAGCGGAAACTACTCCTAAAACCCTATATATTTTGCTCACATAATTCTTCAAGTCATATTTTGATATAATCCTCATGTTTAGGCTCAATTACTATCCTTATTTGAGTTGTAATGGTGACTTAAGGTCAGTTTAACTATGTAGTTTATTTAGGTCTTTTCTAAATGGGCTTCCTTTTGGCCTTTTACGATTTTTAAGTCACCCTATAGCTATAAATAAAGGGGGTGACATCTATACATGTAATCTTTATTTTTTTTTCAATCTATAGCACAGTGAGTCTCTCACTTGTTGGTTCTTCATTGAACTAGAACTTATCAAGTCTTTTTCTTGTGGCATTCAAAGACTTATCAATCTCAATCCCAAGGTTGTGGTGTCTTCCATCTTCTATACCAAGGTTCGTGCATTTTTAAGCAATGGGTCGAAGTTATTTCCATCTATCTTATCGATTTAGACTTTCCTTGTTTTCTTCCTTCAATTTGTTGTGGGTTCTTGAGACTTTATTCTCATCGGGTTCACATCAGTTTGTATTAGAGCCTAGGTTCTTTCTAAATCGATTTGATTATCTTTTCTCTTGAGCTTGAATCTTTGCTATACTTTTCATCTATTTTGTACATCTTTTGGATTTTTTTCTTATTATTTTAATCTTATCAAGTCTTATTTGCTTTGTTTCTATCAAAAAAAAAAAAGAAAAAGAAAAAATTGTGATTTTCGACAAAAAAATAAACAAAAAGCAAGAAAAAGAAAAAAAAAGAAGAAAAGAAAAGAAAGAAAAAAAGAGTAGAAATACTTCTAATAACTTTTATATTCCAATTCTGTATTTTTTTAAGTTATGCCTATATTCAATTTTGGCACCTGCCTAGATTAAATTCTAACAAATTTTATTTCGGCACTTTTTATTTTACCTTTCAATTCTGCATTTTCTTTATGTTTTGCCATGATTAAATTCTGGCACCTACCTAGTTTAAATTCTGATAAATTTCCTTTCAGTATTTCCTTAAGTTTTGGCAAGATTGAATTCTGGTAAATTTTTTTCGCCACTTATTTTACCTTTCAACTTAGCATTTCCTTTAAGTTTGCCAAGATTAAATTCTGGTAAATTTCCTTTCAGCACTTATTTTTCCTTACCTTTCAATTCAACATTTCCTTTAAGTTTTGCTAAGATTAAATTCTGGTAAAATTTTTTTCCACACTTATTTTAAGTATATTTCTTCTTTTAGTTCTGCATTTCTCTTAAGTTCTGTCGAGAATTCAATTCTGGCACTTGCCCATATTCAATTCTACTTTTCATTACTGAATTCAAGTTTATCATTCTACTAAGTGCATTTTTTCCTTTTTGATTCTTATCTTTTGTCCTAATCCTTACTATATACCATTGAAAAATTTTCATTAGTCAACAAGCGTTTACAAGGATTTGCCTAAATTCTAAGTTTTTTAAAGAGCTAACATTAGTGAGTTGAGTGTTTAAGTGACAACATATATCTTTAATGGCGACAAGTGGAGAAGATGTTAGGCTAGGTAAATCATTTGAGCAACATGCTTTGAGACAACACTTTGAGTATATGGAGATCAAATTTAATCAAGTCTTAAACAAATTGGAAAGACGAGATGTTGCAATTGCAAGATTTCAATGAAGCCAAATTGGTGGATATCCTACACAAGGGACTTGGCAACATAACCTTAATGAGAGTGAAGATGAAGAGAAGTATCCAATTGAAAGTGAAACCCCTATCACTAGTCATTCTCTAAATGTGCAAGTGAAGGAAGAAGGTGAAGAACAATGAAACAACCTCTTTCATACCCGTTGCCACATCAAGGACAAGGTATGTAGTGTTATTATTGATGGAAAGAGTCACACAAATGTAGCTAGCACCACTTTGGTTGAGAAGTTATATTTACCTACTGCTAATCATCCAAGAACTTATAAGCTACAAAGGCTAAATGGGTGTTGAGAAGTTATGGTCAACAAATAAGTGTTAGTTTCATTTTCCATTGGTAGGTATCATGATGAGGTGCTTTGTGATGTAGTGCCAATGCATGTAGATCATTTGCTTTTAGGTAAACCATGATAGTTTGATAAAAAGGTCATGTATGATAGGTTCAAAAATAAGTATTCATTTGTGTTGCATGGTAAACGAGCCACTCTTGTGTCATTAACTCCAAGGCAAGTATATGAAGATCAGTTGAAGAAAAAAAAAGAGAGTGAAAAAAGAAATGAATGTGAGAGAAAAAAGAATGAGAAGGGAAAAGAGAATGATAAAAGAAAAATATGTGAAAAAGAAAAAGAGTGTGAGAAAAGATTTAATAAGGATGAGAGGAGTGAAAAAAAGAATGATAAAGAAAAAGAAGAAAACTTTCAAGAGAGGGAAAAAAAGAGTTTTTATGCAAGAGAAAGAGAGGTTAAGAGAGCTTGTTTCAATCTTAACCCTATTTTTCCTAGTGTTGTTAAATATCTTCTGTAAAATTTTGATGATGTATTTCCAAATGAGGTTCCGATGTATTGTCACCATTTAGAGGAATAGAGTATTGGATTAATTTCATCCTCAAAGCAATAATTCCTAATCGACCGACCTATTGGAGCAATCCTAAGGATATAAAAGAGCTTCAACAACAAGTCAAAGAGTTGATAAGAAAAATATATGTTCGAAAAGGTTTGAGTCCTTGTGCAGTTCTTATTTTGTTTTTGCCTAAGAAGGATGGAACTTGGAGATTGTGCATTGATTGCAAAGCTATAAATAAGATTATGGTGAAGTATCATCATTCTTTTTCTAGATTATATGATCTATTGCATGATTCTTCCATTTTATCTAAAATTGATTTGAGTTATTATCAACTTCACATGCGTGAGAGAAATAAATGGAAAACTACTTTCAAGACTAAGGGTGTCTTGCATGAATGGTTAGGTATTCCTTTTGAACTATTATTATTTTTAAATTAATGAACCATATCTTGCATGCCAATATTGGGAAGTTTGTTATAGTATTTTTTTGATGATATTTGAATTTATATAAAAAACTTAGATGGATGATTTAATCATTTATAGAAACTTCAAATTGTTTCGCAAAATGGAAAGTTCTATGCTAACATTCACAAATGTTCTTTTTGATATTCAAATTGTGTTTCATGGAAATATTGTTAGTGCTAAGAGAATAGTTGTTGATGAAGAGAAAGTCAAGGGCATTTGTGAAAGGCCAATACCAAAAATCATAACTGAGGTATGCATTTTTTATGGGTTGGTTAACAACTTGAGTACTTTCTTTAGACTCTTGAATGAAGTTGTTAAGAATATTTAGTTTTATTAGGTTCCTGAGCATGATTTAGCTTTCAATTTGTTTAAGGAGAGGCTATGTTTTGCATTACTTGATTCAATAAATCTTTTGATATTGGGTATGATACCTCAAGGATATATAATAAAATTATGCTAATGCAAGAAGGCCAATATTTTGCTAATTTTAGTGTGAACCTCAATGAAGTGACTTTGAGTGATCCAATTTATGATAAAAAGATGCATGCTTTGGTAAAGACCTTGAGGACTTGGCAATATTACTTGAGGCCAAAAGAGTTTTTCATAATGGTCTTTGAACTCGGAGGATGTTTAATAAACATTCTCAAAGAGATGGAACATTTTAAATCATTACTTGAATTAGTGATAGTGCCTCCAAACTTGACTTGCCCTGTAACTATAATGTAAGTGCTATATCAATGTTTCTAATTTTCTTCTTTTGTTGTAGGATGAAGATTTGAGGATAAATCTTTTTTTTGAGGAGAGAGAGAATGATGGAGCCAAATTAGTGACAATGCATATAGGCTTAACTTGACAGGTAAGCATAATATCAATGCTACATTCAATATTTCTAATCTTTCTCCCTTTGATGTAGGTGCTGAAGATTCGAGGATGAATCATTTTGAAGAGAGGGGGGGGGGGGGGGAGGAATGATGGAGTCAAAGATGGAAAACAAGTTGCGACTCAAGAAGCTAATGGTAGGAATCAAGCTAAGGTCATGAAAGAAAAGCAGAATCCCACCTTTAGATGTTCTTGATGATCCATTACACATCATTAAAGGTCAAACTACAAGATCTAGAGCTAGAAAGATAAAGGAAGCATTCTAAGGCCAAAGCTACAATTGAAGCATATTTGACAAAGAGCGAATCATGTGGCTTAATCAACATAATTCAAGCCATAAATGAACTTAATTAGCTTCCAAGTCATATTTTGATATAATCCTCATGTTTAGGCTCAATTACTATCCTTATTTGGATTGTAATGGTGACTTAAGGTCAATTTAACTATGTAGTCTACTTAGACCTTTTCTAAATGAGCTTCCTTTTGGTCTTTTAGGGTTTTTAAGTCACCCTATACCTAAAAATAAAGGGGGTGACAACCACACATGTAATCTTTGTTTTTTTTTTCAATCTATAGCATGGTGAGGCTCTCACTTGTTGGTTATTCATTGAACTAGAACTTATCAAGGCATTCCCTTGTGGCATTCAAAGACTTATCAATCTCAATCCTAAGGTTGTGTCATCTTCCATCTTCTATACCAAGGTTCGTGCTTTCTTAAGCATTGAGTCGAGATTTTTTCCATCCATCTTTCAATTTAGACTTCCCTTGTTTTCTTCTTTCAATTTGTTATGGGGTTTTGAAACTTTATTCTCATCGGGTTCACATCACCATCCTTGGTTGGCTATTGACTTTCCTTGAGGCCCCTTGGATCATTTTCACATGACACTTATGAGCTGCTTGTTGATTCCCATGGACTTCCCCACCTCTTTCCTCAAGGGGAATTTGAGTTTCTAATGATAAGGTGAGGCATCGGCTTGGAAGGCACTAAGGGATGACCATCCAAGAATGATGTTGTAGGCGGAAGGAGCCTCAACAATGGTGAACATAGTAAGTATGATTCGACGCCGAGGCTCTTCGCCCATAGAAAGGGATAGCTTGATCTAGCCAAGAGGGTGCATCACGTGCCCTGAAAACTCAGACAGGGGGTAGTAATGTGCTGCAAGTCTCATTCCCATCCATTCTAAAGCTGCCCAAAAGAAAATATTGACTGAGTTGCTCACATCCACAAACACTCGGGACATTCATAATTTACCACTATAGCTCAAATGACCCAAGCATCATTGTAGGGGATCATGACTCCTTCTAAATCATCGAGTCTGAATCAACTCACCAGTCCCGATTCCACCTCTAGAGTACTAACTACCATGCATTTAGCTTGACTGCGTCTTTTGTGCCTGATTAGAATCACCATTCGTAGTGCCCCTAGAAATCATGTTTATGACTCCCTGAATTGATTGATTATCTCATGTTAGATTTTTCTCCCGTTCTGTTGGGGGGGGGGGGGTTAGGTTGTTGTGACCTTGGCCTCAAGAAGCCTAGGTGGGATTGCCTCATAAGTTATCAGGGAAGCAATGGTTGTTGATTAGGAAGAGTGTCGTCAACATGGCCCACACTTGAGGATAAGTACCGATAAGATGTTCCAACTCCCAGTCTAACTTCTAACAATCATGAGTGTTATGCCCATATTCATGGTGGAAAGCATAGTATGTGGGAGCCTGAAGGCGATGAGTCCCCGCTTAGCCCCTGCTAGCCTTTTCAATAATTGTACTGTTGGTCATCACAAATTTGTAGAGTTCGCTTTTTTGATACCTACAAAGGGGTCATATAAGCCCAATAGTGACAAAGGGTAGGTCGAGGAGGGAACTAGGCCTCCATGAAACATTCTAAGGTCTCGACTGGTCGGGCCTATTGGGTCATGGTAAGGAAGTGGATGGATTGCTACAGAGGAGGGGTGAATGGAGAACCAACAAATTATTTTTTTTTCTCTTACTAAAGACTTAGCAAGGACAAACAAACATTGAAAGTATAAAATCAAAAGTAAAGGAAGAGACATGATAATTTACTTGGTTAATAATCCTCAGGATTACTAGTCTAAGGCCTATCCATAGGATTGTCCATCCATTAGTATTCTCCTCTTCGATAAAGTGTTAGAGATAGATAAAATCTCTTATACAATAGATAGGTATAAGGAGATAGCTTAAAAACAAATAAGGACAGTATAAAAGAAGCTCTTCAAGTGTGGTATATTCAACTTCAAGATCTAGGGGGTCATTTTATAGACTTCTCCTCGACCTGATCATCAAGCTGACATAACATTGTTCTGGGTAATAGGACACCTTCTAGGTGCTTGGAAGATGGCTGACATTTATCCTCAAATAGGCTAGCTTCGATCAGTCTTTGTTGATGTGACACCATTCTCAGTGCCCGAACAAGCAACCTTCGTAGATAATAATTCGCTTGCTCCGATCCTTAATTTGCACATTCCTCCAGTCGCCTGGAACCCTTTTGATCATCCACATCTATAATTTTTTTGGATCACCAAACCTGATCAATAAAGATAAATTAGTGCATAGGATTTCTAATCATTCGGAATCCAATTTTGGTTGCTTGGAACTCTAACTCAAGATAACTACGATTGAGTCAACCTTAGTTGAGTTCCTACTTTATCCCGAGTACAAGTCACTCAACTCATCTCATAGCTTACCTTTGTTGGGATTATTGGGAGAACAATCAATGTCCCACATTGGAAAGATATAAAAAAGATCATGAGCTTGTATGATGAAAAGATATCTCCATTAGTGTGAGACCTTTTGGGCATAGCCCAAAAATAAAACCATGATGGATTAGGCCCAAAGTGGAAAGTATCATATCATTATGAATGTGAATCTTATTTACATCAACAATTGGTATTAGAGCCAATGGTCAATGTCGAGTCATGAGCCTCGAATGAAGGAAGTGGGAGCTCCCATGTCTAGATCAAGAGAACCAGACACCAGACAGAAAGTCCAGTTGGGTCAAGAGGACCAGACAACTAGCAAGAAGTCTAGTTGGGTCAGGAGGATTAGACAGTTGGCAGGAGGACCAGACAATTAGCAAGAAGCCTAGCTACGTCAGGAGGACCGGACAATTGGTAGGAAGATCTAGTGGGTTGAGAATCAGACATCAAGTAGAGAAATCCCTTCGAGGGTGGATGAGCTTGAGGGGGAGGCCAATGTGGTCTTTCATTTAAGGGAGGATTGTCGGGAGAACAATCAAAATCCCATATTAGAAAAATATGAAAAAGATCATGGGCTTATAAGATGAAAAGATATCTCCATTGGTATGAGACCTTTTGAGTATATCCCAAAAATAAAATCATGAGGATTTAGGACCAAAGTGGACAATATTATACCATTGTGAAGTTATATGAATCTTATTTGCACCAACAACCTTACATAGTCTTCCTACTGACTTCTTGTCCTACGAATGCATCGGAGCCCTTTTGGCTCACTTCTCGTGCATCCTTCTCACTCCACTAGAGTACTCTTCCATAAGTTTCTCATCCCTCGAATGCACCGAGCCTGTTGGGATCCTTCCCATGACATCCTTCTCATATGCTTGTGTCTTCCACTAAGATTATTCTATCTTTGATACTGCTCGTCATTTCAGTCCCTTGGATGTCTCATACCATCTTTCTCCATACTCCAATGGACATTGAGCTATCGGGTACCTCTGTACTCTCTTAAGTCTCTGCATACTTATAAACACATAGTAGTTAAAAATGAAAGACCTAACTTAACTTAGTTGACCACATATTAAAACCATCATGGCTTAACTACTTGAGATTCCAATGATCTTCACTTTAACTACTCGGGGTATTGACAGGACCCTTATTGTTCGAGGCGATCCTTCTAAGACTCCTCCATGTTAATGTATGTTTTAGCTTAAGTAAGATTTGAGATTAAAAAAATTAAGGAGATCAAACTAATTTCATTTAGAGCATAAGAAATGGTGTGAGAACAATGCACCGAAGACAATGAATGACTGATCATACCTGGGAGGTAGGGTGTTGAACATTGTTACACGGGCCCGACTAAAGTGGTGAGAGATATGAAACATTCGCGAATACTGGTGTAGGAGTGTTGAGTTCTCGAAATGCCCCAAGTGTTCCTCTGGGTTTGTGGTGTCATTATATTTGCTAATATGTAGTGGACGGAAATGAGAGGGCAACTCCTCCTTCAAGATATCATCTGAAAATGACATCTGACTTGGGATCTCTCTTTTCAAAGGAGACTGCCAAGGACTAGTCATCTTCTTCTTCATATGACAAATGGAGGTAGCTCCCCTTGAGCTTTGAGTTGTTAGCTCTCAAGCGGGTGCGACCTTCATGGGATATATCTCCTCTTGCTCATCCACTAAGGAGGGTCGTCCATGACGGAGAGTCTCCAACTGTTGTTGCCACCATTCAGGAGAGTTGTTCCCAAAAAAAGGACCTCTGACGATTTCCACCACCACCGAGAGAGGAGGTTATCATTGTTCCTCTGATTCTTCTATGTGAGGGTCTACGATCATTTTCTGAGTGATTACCATTGTAACATTTCATTCAAGTTCCTAAGGATGGTGTCAATTGGATAGTTCTCCCTTTGTGCTTGAGCACTTTCTTTCCTTTTTCTGATGATTCAACCTCACCTCGTTATGCTGAAAACTTTGAATAGTAGATAGCTCGAATACAAGTAGAAAAATAGATAACTTAAATTAAACTACCGACTGGAAGATGGAATCTTGGCGTCTCGTCGGTGTTACGGCATCGTAGAGTTGTCGTTGAAGGAGTGGTGTTGTGAGAGAACTTTAAGAGCATGAATTAACACTTAAAAGAGGTGAAATGACCCTTCTTTTATAGCCCTTCAAAACCTAATTTATTGAGATCTGGATCTGGGTCAAAGAGCCTCATCTCCCCAAGATAAGTGGAGCTTATCCTGACTTTCTTCAAGCTAACTAGTTTGAATATTAGTCAATTGATGAACCTCAGCAGTCGACTGATGCGAGGAGCAGTTGACTGCCAATAGCTTTCAACTGACTATTAGTCTAGTCACACACCTGCAACAAAGAGTTAGCACTAAACTAACAAGTAATGGACATTTTGAAGGTTACTTGTTAGTTATATAAGAGAGGTGTCCTAAGGCATTCACCTTATGGTTGTACCATTTATTTGATAAATGAAGATTCACTATTTGAGTATATATGTTTTCATGTATTTGATTGGATCTTAAACTCATTTACTGAATATCCACAATATGATTCACAGCATAAGAGAATTTGTGATTTGATCACAACTAGTGAGTATCTCTACATGTGTAATTGTGATATATTGGAATGCTCCCTAGTTGATGAATTGATGCATTCAGATACCATCAATTCTGTTGAGACTAGAATGAGTTATACTCTTTGGTTTATCCAAGTAGTTGTTACTCATTGGCTGGAGACATTGGAATGTCTGGAGTTAACCGTGCATGCTAGTTATGGTAACTAGTTCATTGGAGTGACCAGCTGTAAGACTTCATATGGTTCTCTGCATATACAGATATGTCAATGAAGTCCTTACTGCAGCTTAAGTGCGATGTTCCTTCGACTGGTGGTATTCAAGTCATCTTGGTCATGGAGACTTATTCTTTGACATCTTAAGCAAGCATCTCCGAGGAGATGTGGACTCGGGATGATTAGTATTAAGTCGAAGTGGCCGAACGTATTTGAATAGCCTACAGAGGATTCACCACTCATTGTGAGGAGATATACACCCAATGGCCTCTCTGAAGGTTTTGTGATCATTGATCCGTGAGGGGAAACTTCACTTCCCACTTCACCTCGGTTGCTTGTTCATGACGATCCCATCGATGTCCCCGGATTAAAAAAATTTAATCCTAGACAAAAGGTATTGCCCAACCAACCAAGTCATCGTCGTGCTATTCGTTTAGAGAGGTCACTTGAACAAACTTGTTGTTCAAGCGACCAAGCTCTATTCTACGAGTAACCACGGAATAGACGATGTCCGGATCGCCAGCTTTCGTGTTTATGTTTGGGATCCAAGTATTATTTAGCCACATACATAAAGTAAACATCCACATAATACATGCATATAATTGAAGACCAATTATAAACATAATACAAAAGAACACCAATCAAAATAAACAAGATTATACCTCTTGATCTTCTATTGTATGTCCTTCCTCCTTTTGAACGTCGTGTGGGCGACGATTTTCCAAAAGATGAAGCCTCCTAGATCACCAATCTTCCTTTCCTTGTTCACTCCGAACAAAGGAAGATCAACAAACAAAACTCTTCTTCCTATCTAGAATCGGCCACCAAGTCAATAGACTCGATGTTGCCGCCGGCCAAGGAAAAGAACATGGAGTATAGAAACCGGCCAAAGGAGAAAACATGAGAGCATGGGCGCCGGCCAACACTTGGAGAAAAGAAAGGAAAGCAATCCTTCTCCTTGTTGACGCCCAAACCCTAAACCTAGCTCTCCTAATTTCCGGCCAAGGAAGAGAGGAAGAATGATAGGATGAGCACCGGCCAAGGTAGAGGGAAGAAGGATAGGGGCCGGCCAACCTTAGGAAGAAGAAGAAGAATCCCTCCAACACTTGTTGCCGCCCACCACAACCCCAAAACCCTAACCCTAGCCGCCCACTCCCAATCCTATCCCAACTAGGATTGTTTCCGCCCAAGGGAAACAAACCCTAATCTCATCCATTAAGTTGACGCCCACCCCTATCACCTCCTTTTATAAAGTTAGGGATAAGTCATGATTTAATCTCCTCCATTGGTTCTAGGGATTTAATCTCAATCGTCGGATCTAGAGATTTAATATCAACCGTCGGATCTAGAGATTTAATCTCTACCTTTGGATCTAGAGTTTTGTTGTCATTCATTGGATCTAAGCTTCATGAGGTGTTAATAGGCTACAATAGGGACCATGAGGAGGAGTTGGATCTTGGTCACCCATGGATCAAGCCCACATAAAGTCCGATCCATTAATGATAATCCAATCCACTAAAGGATTATCATTGATCTACCTCACCAACCCCCATAAGTTAATATGAGATCCATATATTATTTGTACATTTTCTCCCCGTGTTAAAGATCTCGAATGTCCATCGATTAATTAATTTATTGACTATTAATTAATCAACATCTAACTCCATGAGTAATACCACTCAACCTTTTCATCATGCCGGACCAAGTCCACCTGTAGGGTTTACATGATGAACCTTATGAGCTCCTCAAGGAGACATCATCATCATATTATATAGGACACGATTTCCTCCTATAATCAATGGCACACCATATAAATAATACCATTTCCCAACTTACCGAGCCTATCGATTTAATCTATAAATCTTGCCCATTGGTAAATCAAAAAAATGAATACTAAGTATATGTGCCCATTATTATATCAGGATTAAGAGCATGTACAATATAATATCTGAGGTCTGATTCGATTATGTAGTGAGCAATAAATCGAATCACCTCTAAGTCGGTCCTGCTCAATACACACAAAGTGTACTAGTGCGATTCTATGGTCAAGACAAACCAATACCAAATCACACTACAACCATACCAATGGTTTGTCCAAAGCCATTTAGGTTGTGAGCCTTTACTTATACTTTACAAGGAGCCGATAACATGATCTCCCGTGTGACACCACACACCATGTTATCTACAATATAATGAATTAGACAATATTGCATAACTATAAAAATATGCAAACAATGATCATTTGATTCTTATTTCAAAAATAAAGATGTTCATATAAAAGATAGACTTTTCAGTATACATCCCAACAATCTCTCACTTATACTAAAAGACTATACTGTCCTCATACTACCATACATCTAATTCCCCTTCCCTCCACATGCCTATCAAAGCTCTCGCTAGAAGGGCCTTAGTGAAAGGGTCTACCAGGTCATCCTCTGATGCAATCTAGGCGATAGCAACTTCTACCTCCTTTACGATTTCTCGTATCAGGTGGTACTTGCGCTCTATGTATTTACTTACCTTATGGGCTCATGGTTCCTTCGAGTTTGCAACTGCACCATTATTATCACAATAAATTATGATAGTTCTGGGCAAACCAGGAATCACATCCAAGTCCATCAGGAAGTTCCTGAGCCACACAACTTCTTTGGCTGCCTCAGAGGCTACCACATACTCAACTTCCATGGTGGAGTCTGCCATGCATTTCTGCTTGACACTCCATACAATGGCTCCACCTCCCAAAGTAGACACAAAACCTGAGGTAGACTTACTGTTATCCCTATCAGATTGGAAATCGGAATCCGTATAACCCACAGGGAGTAATTGGTCTGCCTGGTAAACTAGCATATAATTCCTAGTCCTTCTCAGGTACTTCAATATATGCTTTATGGCAGTCCAATATCCCTGTCCTGGATTACTCTGATATCTGCTGACCAAGCCCATGGCAAAGCAGATATCTGGTCTCGTACATAGCATCACATACATGAGGCTTCCTATTGCCGAAGCATAAGGAACCACCTTCATCTCCTCTATCTCCTTAGATGTTCTAGGACACATCTCCTTAGATAAAGGAACTCCATGCTTGAAAGGTAGAAAACCCTTCTTGGAGTTCTGCATGCTAAAATGATCCATAATCGTGTCTATGTATGAAGCTTGGGATAAGCACAACATCCTTTTCCTGCGATCTCTTATAACCTTGATCCCAAGGATGTGTCCCACCTCTCCCAAGTCCTTCATATCAAATTGTTTGGACAACCATACCCTTACGTCCGATAACACCTTGATATTATTGCAATCACAAAAATGTCATCTACGTATAGTACACGAAATACCACTACGTTTTCGTCACATCTCTTATATACACAAGACTCATCCGGACTTTGAATAAATCCACAAGATTGGATTACTTCATCAAATCGGATGTTCCAAGACCTCGAAACTTGCTTCAATCCATAAATGGACCGATTAAGCTTACGTACAAGATGCTCTTTGCCCTTTGCAATGAATCCCTTTGGTTGCTTCATATACATGTTTTCCTCAAGACTTCCATTAAGGAAAGATGTCTTGACATCCATCTGCCACACCTCATAATCCATATGAGCAGCTATACATCCGGATAGCCTTAAGCATGGCTACCGACGAAAAGGTCTCCTCATAATCGATACCCTCTTTCTGAGTATACCCCTTCGCAACAAGCCTCGCTTTGAAGGTCTCAACCTTCCCATCTATTCCTCTCTTTCTCTTGTAGATCCACTTGCATCCAATGGTTTTTACACCATCGGGTGGTTCTACTAGCTCCCAAACATGATTTGAATCCATAGATTCAATCTCAATATTCATCGCATTTTGCCAAGATGCTGCATCTTTATCTTGGATTGCCTCGTCATATGTCCAGGGATCAGATTCATGTTCGCCAGGGACCAAATCAGAAGATTCTCCCAAGAACATTAATCTATCAGGCTGTCTCACAACCCTCCCACTACGATGAGGTATCTCTTGTGTATCCTCTGTGACAAGCGGTGCAGTGACTTGTGGTATATCCTCTTGTACCGGTGGTACTGAAGAAGTGACTTCCCCTTTTAATTCCTCCAGAACAATTTTACTCTTGGGCTTGTGGCTCATCACATAGTCTTCCTCTAGAAATCTGCCGTTCGTGCTAACGATCACCCTCTGATCTCTAGGACTATAAAACAAACCACCCTTCGTTCCTCTAGGATAGCCAACGAACATGCATATTCTGTACGAGATTCCAACTTACCAACATCTGCCTTCAGCACATGTGCTGGACTCCCCCATATCCGAATATGTCTTAGACTAGGCTTTCGCCCAGTCCACAACTCTGTGGGAGTAGAAGGCACTGATTTAGATGGAATCAAGTTCAGAATGTACACCACCGTATCTAGAGCATATCCCCAGAACGAATCTGGCAACTCAGAATAACTCATCATCGATCTAACCATCTCCATAAGAGTCCTATTCCTTCGCTCTGCTACACCGTTCTGCTGGGGTGTGCCAGGTGCAGACAATTGGGATTGAATCCCAGCCTCTGATAGGTAATTCCTAAACTCTCCCAAGAGTACTTCGTTCGGTTACGTATTGCTAGTTTGATGTTTAGATGGCAATACCAGAACGTTATGGAATCACGATATAAGCCGTGAATAACTCATTTATCTAACCATCTCGTAGAGTAAATATTTCCATTAGCTAAAATGAACTGCTGACAGATGAAATATTCAAAACCACCTCTAGCCCGGATAGTCATAGGACCACACAAATCAGAATGAACCAATTCTAACACATATTTGGCTCTATACCCCTTGGCCTTAAAAGGCCTCTTGGTTATTTTACCCTCCAAGCAAGATTCACAGGTTGGGAAATCTTCCACCACTAATGAACCCAAAGATCCATCAGCTATCAACCTTTGAATTCTGCTTAGGTTAATATGACCAAGCCTAAGATGCCAAAGATATGTTTGGTTCATCTTTGAAGGTTCTTTTCTCTTATTGGAATTAGAAGATGAGTTATTAACTTCAATTTGCATCATGGAAGGTTTTGGTTCAGGTGTGTATAAATTTCCTATCAATGCACCCGAACAGATAATATCCCTATTCCTTTTTATAACAACTCTGTCATTAAAAGAAATAGAATATCCATCCATAAACAATTTAGAAACTGAAATTAAATTCTTTCTAAATAAAGGTACTTAAATGGATTTTTTCATAACCAAAGTTTTATTTTTCTCAAAAAATAAAACATCTCCCACTGCAATAGCCGCCACCTTCATGGTATTGCCCAAGTAAATGGTAATCTCTCCCTCAGCTCATCGTCGGGTTTCCTGGAACCCCTGCAAAGTATTGCAGACATGATCAGAGGCTCCCGTATCTACACACCAGGTGCCGGTAGATAACACCGCTAACCATGTTTCAACGACTAGACCAAAGGATATACCTTTGTTCTGCTTTGGATTGGGACAGTCCTTCTTCCAATGTCCATCCTGCTTTCAAGTGAAGTACTTGCCTTTCGACTTCTTCACTCCTCCCTGAGATCCTCCCACCACCTTTGCTCCACCTTGTTTCTTCTTCTTCTTGCCTTTCGGCTTAGAAGTAGAAACGTTCTGAGAAACCATGGCCTTAGCCTAAGCCTTTCTATCGACTGGAGAATGATATCGACTTGGGTTTCCCCATCGATCTTAGCTCCAAGGACTTCTAGCTCATTTGCAGGCTTAGGAGGACACTCTTCGAAGAGTACATACTTGTACTCCTTAGCAGATAAGACAATATCTAGATTCTTTTCCAATCAACATTATTTGGGTACAATAAGTTTATTTTCCTTTAGTATCATAGCAAGTGGACTGAAAGTCATTTTTTGAAAATCCTAAGAATCACATAGATCATTACTTTAGATTTTAAAAAATTATTGATTCCTCAAACAATAAAATTTTAAAATCAACCAACACCTCAAAACACCGAGAATATCGCATGCCACGATCGTGTGGACATATACGAATTCTACATTTGTAAGAGGAGGTTTTACCCATTAATTTTACTATCTTGTCAACCTAACTTTTTGACAAATAAAATTAATAGTTGGTTTCTCTTCGGCCCTACAAATAAAAGCAGTGACTCCGATGGGGAGGATACTTATATTTGTATCTAAGTGTTCACCATTACTTGGTACCAAGGTAATTATCTCGGATTATGTGGCTTACGATGGGGAAGTACACACGCTCCTTAATAATTTCCTATAACCATATTCGACCTTGTGATCCGCAAACAAAATCATCCGATGGGGAGGAAGGCACTCAGAGCCGACGCACAAGTTTATTTGCATCACATGTCAAATCGTAATGGAGGCCGTGGGAATTTATAAAAATATCCCACTCCCACTTAGTAATTTGAAAATGAGGAATTTTCTAGCCTACGACATGCATATCAAACAATAAGCAATAAATATGAAAAATAAATTATTTTCCAACTATTATGGCTTTTGTCTTCAATATGTCTCCCGTCGCATCGCCTTCTCGTCCGCTCCTCCTACGCGATGTACGAGCCATCTGGAGATCCGAGTCGAGACTAAAATCTATTTTAATTTACATCCATCGATCCTATACTCCACGAGGGAGTGTACATGAAATCTAGATCGAAAGTAAACTAAAATAAAAAGAGTGGCTAAACAATTCCATATCTAATTTTATAAAAAATTAAATACTAGCCTCGTCAACCCCGAGGATTCAACAAAATATATACATACAATCACATACACACATATGGCCATAATAGTCGGATCTTATGCCTGCATTTAAAGAGTTAACCTACGCATATCCTACTATTATCCGGCACATATAATATATGAAAAGTGCATAAAAAATAACCGAATCCTTAAACACACAAAACCGGAAACCTTGGCTCTGATACCAATTGAAGGTTTTGTGATCATTGATCCGTGAGGGGAAACTTCGCTTCCCACTTCACCTCGGTCGTTTGTTCATGATGATCTCATCGATGTCCCCGGATTAAAAAAATTTAATTCTAGACAAAAGGGATTGTCCAACCAACCAAGTCATCGTTGTGCTATTCGTTTAGAGATGTCACTTGAACAAACTTGTTGTTCAAGCGACCAAGCTCTATTTTACGAGTAGCCGCGGAATAAATGATATCCGTATCGCCGGCTTTCGTATTTATGTTCGGGATCCAAGTATTATTTAGCCACATACATAAAGTAAACATCCACATAATACATGCATATAATTGAAAAGCAATTATAAACATAATACAAAAGAACACTAATCAAAATAAACAAGATTATACCTCTTGTTATACCTCTTGATCTTTTATTGTATGTCCTTCCTCCTTTTGAACGTCGTGTGGGCGACGATCTTCCAAAAGTTGAAGCCTCCTAGATCACCAATCTTTCTTTCCTTGTTCACTCTGAACAAAGAAAGATTTGTTAGTAATATATGAGAGATATCCTAAGGCAATCGCCTTATATATGAACCATTTATATGATAAATGAAGATTCACTATTTGAGTATACATGGTTTCATGTATTTGATTGGATCTTAAACTCATTTACTGAATGTCCGCGATACGACTCATAGCATGAGAGAATTTGTGATTGGATCACAACTAGTGAATATCTCTACATGTGTAATTGTGATGTATCGGAATTATCCCTAGTCGATGAATTGATGGATTTGGACACCATCAATTCTGTCGAGACTAGCACGAGGTATACTCCTTGGTGTATCCAAGCAGCTGATTCTCACTGGCTGGAGACATTGTGATGTCCGGAGTTGATCGTGGATGTTAGTTATGGTAACTAGTTCATTGGAATGACCAGCCGTAAGACTTCATATGGTTCTCTGCATATATAGATATGTCAATGAAGTTCTTACTGTAGCTTAAGTGTGATGTTCCTTTGACTTGCGGTATTCAAGTCATCTTGATCATGAAGACTTATGCTTTGACATCTTAAGCAAGCATCTCTGAGGAGATATGGACCCGGGATAATTGGGTATAAGTCGAAGTGATTGAAGGTGTTTGAATAGCCTATAAAGGATTCACCACTCCTTGCGAGGAGATGTATACCCATGGCCTCTCGTCGTATTGTTACTAAAGTCTTTAGCCAAATCTTTACATGTTTAGAGTAAGGTAATCTTCGATACATGTGCAGTAACTAGAATCCGTAGGATGAGGAAATGATACTTGGGCTAGGTGTGACGTAGTCAGCCTAGTGGGGACTGACACTATAGACCATGTCCTAAACCAAGTGGGTATAAGATGAGTGAAGGGAATGAGGCACGATTCATTCGATCGGCTGAAGGGTTTCAGAAATAGTTCTGGATCAACCATTGATCTTTTCGGTTAATTGGGGATCATGATGTACTACTAGGTGCCACTCATGATTGTTCTATAATTAATGGTTAATTATAGACGGCCAATATAAACCGAGAACCTATTTGATCACACGCACAACTAGCGTAATCCGAAGGATTTAAAACGAGCTTGAGAATGAGATTCTCAGACCGAGAGAAACTAGGTTTGGTTGGACCAAACATGGAGCGAGCATGAAATCGTTTCAGTCGCAATGGAAGCGTGGATGGGTCGTGTCTTATGAAGACATAATGGATGAACCAAATTGGTTTGGTTCTAATCCAATGGAGGAGAATAAACCAAAGGGTTTGGTTTGTTTTAAACGAATGAACCAAAAGTTGGTTTGGTTCGTTTTAACTTAAAATAAACTATCATGGTTGGTTTATTTTAACTTATATTAATGGAGCGGGTTAACGGGTCTTATGGTTATGATCCAATAACCATTAAGAGAATTAGTTCTCTATAAAAGAGGGATTAAGGGTTTGTTAAGCCCTAATCCAAAAACCCTAACCTAAGTTGCCGCCCACCTCATCTCCTTGGAGATTTCGGCGCCAACACCTCCCCTTGCCGCCGCCCACCACCAAGCTCCCTTGCCGGCGTCCAGAAGGTGCTGACCTTCCCTCTTGCCGGCGTCGAGCTGCTGCCGGAGGAGCTCCGGTGATCTCCCTTGGGTTCGGCAATAAGGTGAGCTCAAACCTTCCCTTTTTGGCCGGCCCTAATTCCTCCACCAAAGCTGTCCAGTTTTCTGGACAGCTTGTTTCCCTCTCGTCGGAGCGTCGTTTGGACGACGTTTGGAGCTCCGACAGTGGTAGCCTTGCCGGGGATCCGATATTCGGTAATCCTCATAGGTGGAGGACGAAGGATTTGTCAAACGTTTGACGAATACCTCTCCGGAGAAGCGAGTTTTGAGGACTTGTCTTTGGATCCGAATTTGGATTCGGATCGTGATCTTCTCTCGATCACATCGTCTTCAACACGAGGCTAGTAACCCGTACGAAGATGAGGCTTGTGACTTAATGAAGTCATCCCAAAGATACTTGGCGTGGATACGGATAGAGACGATTCTAGCGAGGATCGTTCCGGTTGATGCCGTTCCCGCTACACGTGATACGAAAGGTATACGTAGTTAAATTTCCTTTTATTGCAAAATTTAAATTTACGGTTATGTCTACACATGTTGTACTATGCATGCGTGTGATGTGTGTGTTGTAATAAATGTAGATTTATTATTTTTATTTCTTCTGCTGTGCACATGTTTACGAAACATGTTCGAATACACACTCGCCGCGGTGCCGGAAACCCAACAGTGGTATCAGAGCCCAGGTTGTGTTTTGACATAATCGTAAAATTGTTTTCTGATAGTCATAATGATATTTCTAGAAATTTTCTACTTTTGGAAAGTTAGAAGTATTTATGGAAATTTTTCAATTTTGGAAAGTCTAGAAGTATTTATGGAAATCTTCAACTTTTGGAAAGTTGGAAGTATTTATGGAAATTGATATTTTCCATAAATAAAATATTTGATTAGATTTTGAAATTTGTTTCCTAATTTAATCATGATTTGATTTGGAAAATCAAATCTTAAAATATTTTATTTCCATAAGTTGTTTTGATGATTTAGGAAATTGGTTTCCTAAATTGACTTTCCTTAATCAACTATTTTCATAAATAAAATATGTGATTAGATTTGGAAATTTGTTTCCTAATTTAATCATGATTTGATTTGGAGAATCAAATCTTAAACATATTTTATTTCCATAAATAGTTATGACATATAAGGAAATATAGTACATGACATAATTGTATGCCATGTAATTGCATTAGATGCATATCATTATGCCATGCATGTCGTGACATGTAGATGTATGTCATGTATGCCATGTCATGTAGATAATAGTTATTTGCATGCAAAGAGGATGAGACATAAAAACCCTAACTCAATATTAAAGGCTACACCTTCCATTAATATGGTTAGAACTAGAGTTTCGTTTCTTGTTCGAATTGTTGGACTCTCTCCAAGCCCGGCTCGAACCTGAACATGTTCAAACCATGGAATAGTTTAATACTAATATGGTAAGAGTCAGAGGTCAATCGTTAGCTTTGGTTGTTGGACTCTCTCCAAGCCGGGCTAATTGGTTGAATGCGCTCTAACCATATTAAAACTATTTCTTGATTAATGGGTCGACTTTAACCTGGAGCATCGGCTTGTTAGACTCTCTCCAAGGTTGATGTAAAGGGAGGTGAAGTTGGGTGCTATGCATATGATGCATACTTGTTAATGTGTTAACAACCCGATTTATGTGTGAACATTCAATTAGTTGATAGCACATTGTGATAGTTGCATATACGTGATATGCAATCGGTATAGTTGATACCTACCGTCGTAGCTATGAATGGCTTGTTGGACTCTCTCCAAGGTTGTTCATATCTATGATGGATATCAGCCCATTCGGAGATGGACCTACGATCTCCCGAAGTGATTTTGGGGTTTTTGAAATTCGAAAAATGAATGGGATTTATAAATGTATATTGATGCATTTTAAAATCATTTTCTCGTATATGCTCGTTTTGTATTTCTAGGTCAATCGATTGATCATGACGTCTTTGAATTTGTGCACTATTTTGGATTCAAACAAACTGACTGGGCCTAACTTCCTTGACTGGCTTAGAAACCTGAGAATTGTTCTCAAGGCGGAAAAGCTAGCATATGTCCTTGAAGAGCCACTTCCCAACCGTCCTAAGGACGATGCAACTCCAGACCAAATGTTGGTCTATCAGAAGCATGTGGCAGATTCTGAGCTTGCGAGTTGCATCATGCTAGCGACGATGGTACCTGAGCTGCAAAAGCAGCATGAGCATATGGATGCTAATACCATGGTCTTCCATCTTCATGAGTTGTTTGATGAGCAAGCGAGATCCGAAAGGTTCGAAGTCTCCAGGCTCCTCTTCACCACGAAGAGTCAAGAAGGTTCGTCTGTAGTGCAGTTTGTGCTAAAGATGAATGGGTACATCGAGCGGCTAGCCACCCTCGGGTTTGTGATGGATCATGAATTAAGTATTGACTTAATTCTGCATTGTTTGCCCAAGAGTTTCTCACAATTTGTGATGAACTATCGGATGAACAAATTAGAATCCACTATTCCTGAGCTCCTCAATATGCTGAAGACTGTGGAGCCTTCTGTGAAGCATGAGGAGAAGGTGGTTCTGTTAGTTGATTCCTCAAAGAAAGGTTCTAAGAGGAAGGCAAAAGAACAGAAGAAAGGGAAGAACAAGAAGGCAAAGAAGGCAGAACTAGCACAAAAGGGCACTTGCCATCACTGTGGAAAGGAAGGCCACTGGCGAAGAAACTGCAAGATTTATCTTGAGTCCATGAAGAAGAAGAAGGCATCCGATACCCCATCCTCTTCAGGTATCTTCGTTATTGATTGTCATTCTATTTCCTTAGACACTTGGGTATTGGATACTGGGTGTGGCTCACATATATGTAATGACATACAGGGGCTAAGGAATAGAAGAAGACTCGTCAGAAGGTAGTCAAATTTGTGAGTTGGCAATAGAGCAAAGGTTGCTGCGGTCGCCATCGGAACTTATTTGCTGAAGCTCCCTAGTGGACTATTCTTGGAACTGGACAATTGCTATTGTGTTCCTTCTCTAATAAAGAACATTGTTTCTATTTCCTGCTTAAATAGAAATGGTTTCCATTTGACGTTTAGTAACAATTATTGTTATATAACTTTGAATGGCGTACTTTATGGAACTGGAACTTTGAGCAATGACATTTATACGTTGGACGTATCCAGTGACATTTTCAATATCGAAGCGAGCAACAAGCATGCTCGAAAGGATGATCAATTAGACTCCTACATGTGGCATTGTCGTCTTGGCCATGTAAGCAAGAAATGCATGTCCGAATTACACCGATGTGGAATTCTGGAATCGTTTGAATTGGATTCATACGATACATGTGAATCATGCTTAAAAGGCAAGATGACTAAGTTACCTTTTACTGGAAAAGGTGAACGAGTGGGAGAGTTACTAGGTCTAATACATACTGATGTATGTGGACCTATGTCAACTCAAGCTTTAAGAGGCTATAGCTACTTCATTACCTTCACCGATGATCACTAATGGTTTGGGTATGTGTTCTTGATGAAACACAAGTCTGAAGCCTTTGAAAGGTTCAAAGAATTCAGAAATGAAGTAGAGAAACAACATGAAAAGAGTATTAAAATACTTCGATCGGATCGAGGTGGTGAATACTTAAGTCAAGAGTTTCTTGATTATCTAAGAGACATTGGTATTTTGTCTCAATGGACTCCGCCATATACACCACAGCATAATGGTGTATCTGAGAGGCGTAACCGGACCTTGTTGGACATGGTCAGGTCAATGATGAATCATGCGAATCTTCCCAAGACCTTTTGGGGCTATGCACTTCAGACAGCTATTTACTTGTTAAATAGAATGCCAACCAAGGTAGTCTCTACTACTCCATATGAGATATGGAATGGTAAGAAACCATATGTATCTTACTTGAAGATATGGGCTTGTCCAGCTTATGTGAAGCGGACTGTATCAGACAAATTGGATGCTAAGTCTGATAAATGTCTATTTATTGGATACCCTAAGGAAACAAGAGGTTATCAATTCTATCATCCTGTGGAACAAAAGGTGTTTGTTTCAAGGCATGTTGTGTTTTTAGAGAAAGAGTTTCTCTTGCAAGAAAACAGTGGGAGTGTCGTCGAGCTTGAGGAGGCTCGAGAGACTCAAATAGACATTGATGAGATACCTGGTGAAGCACAACAGCCGATAACTCATAGTGATGAGCAATCGGCTGGACCTATTGTAACACCACATCTTCATAGATCTGGTAGAACACACAACATTCCTGAGAGTTATGGATTTCTCGTAAGTGAATCGAACGACGTGTTACTCATTGATGATGAGGAGCCTACCAGTTATGAAGAAGTGCTGACAAGTTCAGAAAGGGATAAGTAGCTTGATGCCATGAAGTCGGAAATGGATTCCATGTATAAAAACCAAGTTTGGAACTTGGTTGACCCACCTGAAGGCATCAAGCCTATAGGGTGCAAGTGGGTTTTCAAGAAGAAAACCGACATGGATGGTAATGTGATTACCTATAAAGCTATATTAGTGGCGAAAGGACATCGTCAAAAACAAGGTGTTGATTATGACGAAACCTATTCGCCTATAGCTATGCTTAAATCCATTTGGATGCTCCTGGCCATAGCGGCTCATTATGATTATGAGATATGGCAGATGGATGTGAAAACAACTTCTTTCCTTAATAAATACCTTTCGAGGCGTATATATGTCTGACTGAGGTTTTACATCGGTTGATAAAATCAAGGTATGCAAATTGCGACGGTCCATATATGGATTGAAGCAAGCATCCAGGAGTTGGAATATCCGTTTTGATGAGACGATCAAAAAGTTTGATTTCTCACAAAATCAAGACGAACCTTGTGTGTACAAGAAGGTTAGTGGGAGTGCAGTCGTGTTCCTAGTATTGTATGTCGATGACATATTACTTATAGGAAACGATGTTTCAATCTTACAGTCAGTTAAGGTTTGGTTATCCAAGACATTCTCCATGAAAGACATGGGAGAAGCAACCTACATCCTCGGGATTAAGATATATAGAGATAGATCAAAACGGTTGCTTGGTCTTTCGCAGTCTACATATATAGACCGAGTGCTAAAGAGGTTTAGCATGTCGGAATCCAAGAAAGGTTTCATACCCATCAGGCATGGGGTACACCTTTCGAAGTCTATGTGTCCGCGCACAGAAGACGAGAGGATTTGCATGAGTAAGATTCCCTATGCATCCGCAATATGATCTATCATGTATGTTATGTTATGTACGAGACCCGATGTATCGTATGCTCTGAGTGTCACGAGCAGATACAAGTCGTATCCAGGAATGGATCATTGGGTGGCTGTTAAGACGATCCTTAAGTACTTAAGAAGAACTAAGGATGTGTTCTTAATATATGGAGAAGGAGACATGGTGATACGCGGGTATACAGATGTCAGCTTCCAGACATACAAGGATGATTCCAGGTCTCAGTATGGATACGTGTTCACCTTGAATGGGGGCGCAGTGAGTTGGAAAAGTTCCAAACAAGACACTGTAGCGGATTCTACCACTGAGGCAGAATACATTGCAGCCTCGGAAGTAGCAAAATAAGCGGTTTGGATCAAGAAGTTCATTTATGAACTTGGCGTGATTCCAGCCATTGTTGAAGCAATACCGGTCTACTGCGACAACAATGGAGCAATTGCACAGGCGAAAGAGCCAAGGTCTCATCAACGATCCAAACATGTGCTTCGCCGCTATCATCTTATCAGAGAGATCATCAGTAGGAAAGAAATACAAATCGAGAAAATCCCCACTGAAAGAAACTTAGCGGATCCTTTGACTAAGGCATTACCTCAAAGTAAGTTTGAGGGTCGTGTTACAGCTTATGGTATTGGATACCGTAGCGATTGGCATTAGGCCAAGTGGGAGTCTGTTAGTAATATATGAGAGATGTCCTAAGGCAATCACCTTATGTATGAACCATTTATATGATAAATGAAGATTCACTATTTGAGTATACATGGTTTCATGTATTTGATTGGATCTTAAACTCATTTACTTAATATCCGCGATACGACTCACAACATGAGAGAATTTGTGATTGGATCACAACTAGTGAGTATCTCTACATGTGTAATTGTGATGTATCGGAATTATCCCTAGTCGATGAATTGATGGATTTGGACACCATCAATTCTGTCGAGACTAGCACGAGGTATACTCCTTGGTGTATCCAAGCAACTGATTCTCACTGGCTGGAGACATTGTGATGTCTGGAGTTGATCGTGGATGCTAGTTAGCAATTAGTTCATTGGAATGACCAGCCGTAAGACTTCATATGGTTCTCTGCATATATAGATATGTCAATGAAGTTCTTACTGTAGCTTAAGTGCGATGTTCCTTTGACTTGCGGTATTCAAGTCATCTTGATCATGAAGACTTATGCTTTGACATCTTAAGCAAGCATCTCTGAGGAGATGTGGACCCGGGATGATTGGGTATAAGTCGAAGTGATCGAAGGTGTTTGAATAGCCTATAAAGGATTCACCACTCCTTGCGAGGAGATGTATACCCATGGCCTCTCGTCGGATTGTTACTAAAGTCTTTGGCCAAAGCATTACATGTTTAGAGTAAGGTACTCTTCGATACATGTGCAGTAACTAGAATCCATAGGATGAGGAAATGATACTTGGGCTAGGTGTGTGGCGTAGTCGGCCTAGTGGGGGCCCGACACTATAGATCATGTCACGAACCAAGTGGGTATAAGATGAGTGAAGGGAATGGGACACGATTCATTCGAGTCTTGAAGGGTTTCGTAAATAGTTACGGATCAACCGTTGATCTTTTGGTTAATTGGGGATCATGATGTACTACTAGGTATCACTCCTGATCGTTCTATAATTAATGGTTAATTATAGACGGCCAACATAAACCGAGAACCTATTTGGTCACACGCACAACGAGCGTAATCCGAAGGATTTAAAACGAGCTTGAGAATGAGATTCTCAGACCGAGAGAAACTAGGTTTGGTTGGACCAAACATGGAGCGAGCATGAAATCGTTTCATTCGCAATGGAAGTGTGGATGGGCCATGTCTTATGAAGACATAATGGATGAACCAAATTGGTTTGGTTCTAATCCAATGGAGGAGAATAAACCAAAGGGTTTGGTTTGTTTTAAACGAATGAACCAAAAGTTGGTTCGGTTCGTTTTAACTTAAAATAAACCATCATGGTTTGGTTTATTTTAACTTATATTAATGGACCGGGTTAACGGGTCTTATGGTTATGATCCAATAACCATTAAGAGAATTAGTTCTCTATAAAAGAGGGCTTAAGGGTTTGTTAAGCCCTAATCCAAAAACCCTAACCTAAGTTGCCGCCCACCTCATCTCCTTGGAGATTTCGGCGCCAACACCTCCCCTTGCCGCCGCCCACCACCAAGCTCCCTTGCCGGCATCCAGAAGGTATTGACCTTCCCTCTTGCCGGCGTCGAGCTGCTTCCAGAGGAGCTCCAGTGATCTCCCTTGGGTTCGGCAATAAGGTGAGCTCAAACCTTCCCTTTTTGGCCGGCCCTAATTCCTCCACCAAAGCTGTCCAGTTTTCTGGACAGCTTGTTTCCCTCTCGTCGGAGCGTCGTTTGGACGACGTTTGGAGCTCCGACAGCGGTAACCTTGCCGGGGATTCGATCTCCGGTAATCCTCATAGGTGGAGGACGAAGATTTCGTCAAACGGTTGATGAATACCTCTCCGGAGAAGCGAGTTTTGAGAACTCATCTTTGGATCCGAATTTGGATTCGGATCGTGATCTTCTCTCGATCACATCGTCTTCAACACGAGGCTAGTAACCCGTACGAAGACGAGGCTCATGACTTAGCGAAGTCATCCCGAAGATACTCGGCGTGGATACGGATAGAGACGATTCTAGCGAGAATCGTTCCGGTTGATGTCGTTCCCGCTACACGTGATACGAAAGGTATACGTAGTTAAATTTCCTTTTATTGCAAAATTTAAATTTACGGTTATGTCTACACATGTTGTACTATGCATGCGTGTGATGTGTGTGTTGTAATAAATATAGATTTATTATTTTTATTTCTTCTGCTGTGCACATGTTTACGAAACATGTTCGAACACACACTCATCGCGGTGTCGGAACCCCAACAAGATCATCAAACAAAACTCTTCTTCCTATCTAGAACTGGCCACCAAGTCAATAGACTCGATGTTGCCGCCGGCCAAGGAAAAGAACATGGAGTATAGGAACCGGCCAAAGGAGAAAACATGAGAGCATGGGCGCCGGCCAACACTTGGAGAAGAGAAAGGAAAGCAATCCTTCTCCTTGTTGCCGCCCCAACCATAAACCTAGCTCTCCTAATTTCTGGCCAAGAAAGAGGGGAAGAATGATAGGATGAGCACCGGCCAAGGTAGAGGGAAGAAGGATAGGGGCCTGCCAACCTTAGGAAGAAGAAGAAGAATCCCTCCTCCACTTGTTGCCGCCCACCACAACCCCAAAACCCTAACCCTAGCCGCCCACTCCCAATCCTATCCCAACTAGGATTGTTGCCGCCCAAGGGAAACAAACCCTAACCTCATCCATCAAGTTGCCGCCCACCCCTATCACCTCCTTTTATAGCGTTAGGGATAAGCCATGATTTAATCTTCTCCATTGGTTCTAGAGATTTAATCTCAACCGTCGGATCTAGAGATTTAATCTCAACCGTCGGATCTAGAGATTTAATCTCAACCGTCGGATCTAGAAATTTAATCTCTACCTTTGGATCTAGAGTTTTGTTGTCATTCATTGGATCTAAGCTTCATAAGGTGTTAATAGGCTACAATAGGGACCATGAGGAGGAGTTGGATCTTGGCCACCCATGGATCAAGCCCACATAAAGTTTGATCCATTAATGATAATCCAATCCACTAAAGGATTATCATTGATCTACCTCACCAACTCCCATAAGTTAATATGGGCTCCATATATTATTTATACATTTTCTCCCTGTGTTTAAGATCTCGAATGTCCGTCGATTAATTAATTTACTGACCATTAATTAATCAACATCTAACTCCGTGAGTAGTACCACTCAACCTTTTCATCATGCCGAACCAAGTCCACTTGCAAAGTTTACATGATGAACCTTATGAGCTCCTCAAGGGGACATCATCATCCTAATATATAAGACACGGTTTCCTCCTATAATCAACGACACACCATATAAATAATACCATTTTCCAACTTACTGAGCCTATCGATTTAATCTATAAATCTTGCCCATTGGTAAATCAAAGAAATGAATACTAAGTATATGTGCCCGTTATTATATCGGGATTAAGAGCATGTATAATATAATATCTGATGTTTGATTCGATTATATAGTCAGCAATAAATCGAATCACCTCTATGTCGGTCCTGCTCAATACACACAAAGTGCACTAGTGTGATTCTATGGTCAAGACAAACCAATACCAAATCACACTACAACCATACCAATGATTTGTCCAAAGCCATCTAGGTTGTGAGCCTTTACTTATACTTTACAAGGAACCGATAACATGATCTCCCGTGTGACACCACACACCATGTTATCTACAATGTAATGTATTAGACAATATTGCATAACTATAAAAATATGCAAACAATGATCATGTGATTCTTATTTCAAAAATAATGATGTTCATACAAAAGATAGACTTTTCAGTATACTTCCCAACACTCCCATCATATTGTTAATAAATTCTTTGGCCAATGCATTACATGTTTAGAGTATTATACTCTTGGATACATGTGTAGTAACTAGAATCCGTAGGACAAGGAAATAATACTTGGGCTTGGTGTGACCTAGTGAGCCTAGTGGGGACTGACACAATAGACCATGTCCTGAACCAAGTAGGTATAAGATGAGTGAAGGTAACGGGGCACGATTCACTGTAGCTGTTGAACGGTTTCAGAAATTGTTTTGGGATCAACCATTAATTTTTCGATTAATTGAGGATCATGATGTACTACTAGGTGTCACTCATGACCATTCTATAATTAATAGTTAATTATAGACGCAAACATAAACCGGGAACATATTTGGTCACACGCACTACGAGTATTATTCGAAGGATTTAAAATGAGTTTGAGAATGAGATTCTCAGATTGAGAGAGACTTGGTTTGATTGGACCAAACAAGGAGCGAGCATGAAATTGTTTCAGTCGCATCAGAAGCATGGATAGGCCAAGTCTTTTGAAGACATGATGGATGAACCAAATTGGTTTGGTTCTAATTCAATGGTGGAAAATAAATCAAAGGGGTTTGGTTTGTTTTAAACGAATGAACCAAAATTAATTTGGTTTATTTTAACTTAAAATAGACTAACGCGGTTTGGTTTATTTTAACTTAAATTAATGAGCGGATTAACGGGTTTTGGTTGTGAACCAATAACCGTTGAGAGAGGGTTTCTTGGCGGTCAAGAAACATTCTCTCTATAAATAAAAGGGTTGAGACAAATTTCGTGGACGAGTTAAGGTTTGTGAAACCCTAGCCGCTTTCTCTTCTCCTCTTCTTGCTTGTGCACCGCCCAACCTAGTTGTCGCTGGCCAAGCTTAGCTGCCAGCCATCCTTCGGCCAACAACCCAGCCACCGACCACAGAGCTACCGCTGGCCAACTTTTTTGGCCGGAAACACCTCCACCGCCCACCTCCTTTTGGACATCCTTTTGTCCATTGTGAGGAGAGCTCGTTTGGCCATCGTTTCGAACTTCGGCAGCGACCTCTTTGTCGAGAATTGGATCTCTGACAATCCTCTTCGTTGGAGGACAAAGGGTTTTGTCAATTGTTGACAAAATTGCTTCCGAGAAAACAAGTTTGTGAAACTTGTTTTGTGATCGTCTCTCGAATCACAACATCTTCGATGCGAGACTAGTATCTCTCGTCAAGATGGGGCTCGTAGCTTGAGAAGCTATCCCGACGATACTCGGCATGGACTCGGATAGAGGCGAAACTTGTGAGGGTCACTAAGGTTGATGTCCTTTCTGCTACGTGTTATTCGTAAGGTATACCTAGTGTAATTTCCTTATTGAAAAATTTTAAATGTATGATTATGTCTACACTATTGTATCCTGCATGCGCGTGGTGTGTGTGATGTAATAAAATAGTTTATTACCGTTTTTATTTGCTTTCGCTGTCATGTTTACATAACATGTTCGAACACACGCCCACGTTGATGCCCCAGAAATCCAACAGTGGTATCAGAGCCCGGTTGTGTTCCGACATAATCTTAAAATTATTTTACGATAAATGTTGTCATAATTATAATTTTGGAAATTTTCTACTTTTGGAAAGTTTAGGAAAAATTATGGAAATTTAAATTAGTTAAGAAATTTAAATTAGGAATTTCCTAATGTGATTAGGAAATTAGAATTTAGGAAATTTGTTTCCTAAATTAAATTTGAATTTCCTTAATTAATATTTCCATAAATAAAGAATGTGATTAGATATGAAAATTTATTTCCTAATTTAATCAATGAGATTTGATTTGAGAAATCAAATCACAAACATATTTTATTTCCAAAATTAATTATGACAATTTGAAAATTACTTGAACATGTCATAATTGTATGTCATGTAATTGTATTAGATGCATATCATTATATCATGCGTGTCGTGACATGTAGATGCATTAGTTGCACATATGTATGTCATGCATGTTATGCCATGTAGATAGTAGTTATTTGCATGGAAAGAAGGATGAGACATCAAAACCATTACACAATATTAAAGCCTACACCTTCCATTAATATGGTTAGAACCAGAGTTCCATTTCTTGTTTGAGTTGTTGTACTCACTCCAAGCCCGACTCGAACCTGAACATGTTCAAACCATTGAAATAGTTTAATACTAATATGGTATGAGTTAGAGGTCAATCTTTAGTTTGGGTTGTTGAACTCTCTTCAAGCCTAACTAAATGATTGAATGCACTCTAACCATATTAAAACTATTTCTCGATTAATGGATCGTCTTTAACTTGGAGCATCGGCTTGTTGGACTCTCTCCAAGGTTGATGTGAAGAGAGGTGAAGTTGGGTGCTATGCATATGATGCATACTTGTTAATGTGTTAACAACTCAATGTTTGTGCGAACATTCAATTAGTTGATAGCATAATGTGATAGTTACATATACATGATATGTAATTGATATATTTGATACCTACCATCGTAGCTATGAACGACTTGTTGGACTCTCTCCAAGGTTATTCTTATCTATGTTGGATATCGACCCATTCGGAGATGGACCTACGATCTCCCAAATTGATTTTAAGGGTTTTTGAATTTGAAAAATGAATGAGAATTATAAATGTATGTTAATGGATTTTAAATCATTTTTCTCATATATGCTTGATTTGTAATTCTAGGTTAATCGCTTGATCATGACGTCTTTAAATTTAAGTTCTATTTTGGATTCAAATAAGTTGACTGGGCCGAACTTCTTGGACTGACTTAGAAACCTGAGAATTGTTCTCAAGGCGGAAAAGCTTGCATATGTCCTCGAAGAGTCTCTTCCAACCCGTCCTAAGGATGATGCAACTTCGGACCAATTGTTGGCCTATAAGAAACATGTGACTAATTCTGAATTGGCAAGTTGCAGCATGCTAGCCGCAATGGTACCCGAGCTTCAGAAGCAGCATGAGCATATGGATTCTAATACCATAGTCTTTCATCTTCAAGAGTTGTTTGATGAGCAAGCAAGATCCAAAAGGTTCGAAGTCTCCAAGCTCCTCTTCACCTCCAAGATGCAAGAAGGTTCATTTGTAGTGCAATTTGTGCTAAAGATGAATGGGTACATCGAGTGATTAGCTACACTCGGATTTGTGATGGATCATGAATTAAGTATCGACTTAATTCTACATTGTTTACCCAAGAGTTACTCACAGTTTGTGATGAACTATCGGATGAACAAAATTGAAACCACTATTCCTGAACACCTCAACATGCTGAAGACTGTGGAGCCTTCTATGAAGCATGAGGAGAAGGCAATGTTGTTAGTTGATTCCTCAAAAAAAAGTTCTAAGAGGAAATCAAAGGAACAATGTAAGGGAAAGAAGAAGAAGGCTAAGAATGAAGAACCAACTCAAAAGGGCACTTGCCATCATTGTGACAAGAGGGTCATTGGCGAAGAAACTGCAAGATTTATCTTGAGTCTGTGAAGAAGAAGAAGGCATCCGATGCCCTATCTTCTTCAGGTATCTTTATTATTGATTATCATTCTATTTCCTTAGACACTTGGGTATTGGATACTGGGTGTGATTCAAATATATGTAATGACATACAGGGGCTAAGGAATAAAAGAAAAATTGTCAAGAGAGAATCAAATTTGCGAGTTGGCAATGGAGCAAAGGTTGCTACAGTCGCCATTAGAACATATTTGTTGAAGCTCCCTACAGGATTTGTCTTAGAATTGGACAATTGCTATTATGTTTCTTCATTAATAAAGAACATTGTTTCTATTTCTTGCTTAAATATAAATGGTTACCATTTGAATTTTAGTAACAATTATTATTACATAACTTTGAATGGTGTGCTTTATGGTACTGAAACTTTATGCAATAGTATATATATGTTAGACGTATCCAGTGACATTTTCAATATCGAAGCAAAGAACAAGCATTCTCGAAGAGATAATCAATTAGCCTCCTACATGTGGCATTGTCTTCTTGCCCATGTAAGCAAGAAACTCATGTCCGAATTACACTGATATGAAATTCTGCAATCGTTTGAATTTGATTCATTCGATACATGTCAATCATGCTTAAAAGGAAAGATGACTAAGTTACCTTTTATTGGAAAAGGTGAACCGGTGGGAGAGTTGCTTGGTCTGATACATACTGATGTATGTGAACCTATGTCAACTCATGCTCTAGGAGGCTATAACTACTTTATTACCTTTATCGATGATCACTCACGATTTGGGTATGTGTTCTTGATGAAACACAAGTCTGAAGCCTTTGAAAAGTTCAAAGAATTCAGAAATGAATTAGAGAAACAACTTGGGAAAAGTATTAAAATACTTCAATCTGATCGAGGTGGTGAATACTTGAGTCAAAAGTTTCTAGATTATCTAAGGGATAATGGTATATTGTCTCAATGGACTCTGCCGTATACACCATAGCTTATGGTGTACTTGAGAGGCGAAACCGAACCTTGTTGGACATGGTTAGGTCGATGATGAATCATGCGAATCTTCCCAAGTCCGTTTGGGGCTATGCACTTCATGTCACGCCCGCCCTTTTCCTCGTAATCTATAGGGGTTGGAGGGGCGGCGCGACGCGATCATACATACATGCATTTACAGCGGAAGACTTGACACTTCTTTTTTTTTCTTTTTAAAAACATAAAGCATGAAACATGGAGCATGCATAATCATTTCATAAGGACACTAAGTAGCAACCATCAACATCAAGTAGAGTTCGACTCTTAACAACTAACATGCAAAACTTAAAGGGAAACATGCATAAGTCTTGGAACATAATCTTAAAAGGAAAACATGCATAAGTCTAGAAATATAAAACAAATCTCTTCCATCATGCCACTACCACACACACTTTGCCCCTCCTGCTGCTCCCTTTAGTTTAGCCATTCTTTACCCTTATCTGTAGTACAAGGGAAATATGAACTATAAGCACATAGGCTTAGTAAGATCCTTTCCTACTCACTAAAGTCATACATCAAGAATTAGACATAGAGTAGTGACATGTTCATCTAGACAACATATAGGCATAACATTCATATAAAGTAGTGACATGATCATTTAAGAACATATAGGCATAGCATTCATATAAAGGTAGTGACATGATCAATTAAGAACATATAAGCATAGCATTCATATAAAAGTAGTGACATGATCAATTAAGAACATATAGGCATAGCATTCATATCATAATCACATAGACATGAAATGGGTATATGCAAGATGTTCTTTGAAAACGTATACTTTATAGGTACTTAAACATAATCTCAACATGGTGGGCCCGACATTGTACCACATACATCATAATCTTTGCGCGCATCCATAAGTAGACCCGAGGTAGCTAATCCCGAACCTACTAGGGTACTAGGTCCGTACTACGATCGTCGACCTAGGGGCAACATAACATAGAAGCTCATCCTAGGCCGCATTACGACTCGGGTAGAGGCAACTTAGAGCCCATCCATTTAGGGTCCGTACTATGACCGTCGACCTAGGGGCACGTAGGAGCCCATCCCTTGGACCTTGCTAGGGTCCTGTACAAGTCATGCAAAAAGTAAAATAGCATATCATGTTCCTTATCATAACATATCATGTTCCTTATCATAATATATCATGTTCCTTATCATAACATATCATGTTCCTTTTCATAACATATCATGTTCCTTTTCATAACATAAAGAGTGCTCTTAGTCCCCATTCATAGGGAAGCATCTCTTAGGCATTTCATCATACATACTTGTTCATCATGATGCAATGAGCATAACATAATCATACATTCATACAATTAACATGAACATAAGGTAGTGGTATAAACAAATCATGCTATCATAAAGTCTAACTATCAACATGTTAACATCATATATAGATATATCATGGCATGGAAGATCATGGGTGAGCATGAACATGGTTTGGCCGAAACTTCCAAGGGGAAATCTTAAGAATTCAAACCCTAATTCAACATGTACAAGGTCTAACTATCAACATGTTAACATCATATACATATAAAACATGACAAGGGGAAATCATTGGTAGCCCAAACATGGTTTGGCCGAAACCCTAATGGAGGTTTTTAGGGATTCAAATTCTCCACAACTTACACAAAGCCTAACTAACATCATATTAACATCTTATATACATGTAGCCACTACAAGAAAAAAGCTAATAGACAACGCTTTTTATCCGTTGTCTATGTGGCTGCAAAAGCGTTGTTAAAGGCACTGTTGTTAAAAGTCCGACTAATGACAACGGATAAAAAAGCGTTGTCTTTTCTAGCAAAGAAAACGCTTTTGCAACGGGGAAAAAGCATTGTCGTTTTAGCAAAACAAAAGTATTGTCATTTTTTACAACAATGACAACGCTTTTAACGCTATTTTATTACATTAATAATCTATTTAATTAAACACTTATAATAACACCAATTAAAATATCATTAACAACCAATCAATCTCCTTACAATTGAAACATAAATATTGTATAATCAACAAATAATGAAAAAGAAAAATATGAAGTCATAATCCACAATCTTGGGATCTATGTTAAGTTTACAAAATTAAACAAAAAACCTACATACTCCGAGTTTGTAACAAATTTAAACAAAATCAATCTCCAAGTTAAGTTGAACTGGTATCAAACCCTCAGGAATGCCTAAAGCCGTCGTCAGAAAAATGGAAGCACCTTCGCCCATGTTTAAGGAGATCATGTATCTGCCAATAGAAATGAGATTGATCACGGGTAATATCATAAACAAAAAACAATTATTAGAAATTGAACTAATTAAAATGAGAAGTAGGTATATTCTGGTAACTTAAGAATAAGCCAACTATATTTTGATAATATTACATAACAGAAATGATAATAATATGCTCAGTACATAGCTGCAAGCTTAAAAATTAATTGATGTTACCATAGAGGAAATTGTTGCCATATTCTCCAATCGAGAATCATCAAAAACCTCAGATCGTCTCCCTAAAAGTAACAGAAGATAAAAAAAGGGCAGATTGAGTGGAGAACAATATGTTTCAGTACCAGTGATGGCCACAACTAGTAAGTAGACCCAGTCAAATGTGATTTAGATCATTTTTAGGATCATAACCTTGAGAGTATATCAGAAAATTTAACCTTGAAAAGCATATGCAAAGAAGATCTATAGAATTTAATAAATGGCATAACAGTCAGAAAAACATACTAAAGATGAAAATCTAGGGATTGAAACTGCAAATCGGGCAATGTCTAAACATTGATTCTGTGTTGTTGCATCCCATAATTTAAATCTCATTTTATCTCTCCTGATACAAGCAAAGATAGATCAACACCCAAGTAGCACTAGAGCATAGTTGTCAAAACCACGGTAGAAGGAAAACTAGAGGCAGTGACAGTAAGGGGAATTTCAAGGAAACAAACAATCTATGGGAAGGGCAGGTGAATGGCTTATGGTAAGTGGGAATGCAAGAATAGGCAAGTGGAACCATTCTTGTTTGAGTAGGAAAAACATCAATGAAAATATTTGGTGTATGAAACAAAATTGAGGTCCTAGGTTGACTGGGAAAAAATCAGATGGATGGAATATGGACAATCGATAGAAATATGAATAAACCCACCTGAAGACCAAATAATTTTTTTTTACATACCTCTAGGAAGGATGGCCGAACTTCTATAAGTTGCACAAAAGCAGAATAAACCTGTGTATCAGAGAAAACAAACCCAGATTGGTGAAAGATCATAATGCTTAAGGTAAAAAAACAAGCAGAGAGTGGTGAAAGATCATGATGCTCAAGGTAACCAAACAAGTGCTTTTATTTTCAAGATTTCCAAGTGATGACTGCATAATCTGATCTAAACAAATATGGGTTGGAATTTAAGTTGTAGAAGCATGCACTGGTGAGCAAGTAAGATATTGCTGCAAGAATGTTATCAATGTGATACATCTTAAGCCTAATAGTTATGCACTGTTCTAACACCTTATCATGTACAACTGAGTTTCATAAATCTTAATGAAAAATAAGCTAAAGCATTGCAAAAGTTGATAGATGACACACCAATTTTCGGACATCTGTAGAAGGATCTCAAGCAAGGTGAAATAGGCCTTGAAGGTACCAGTCCATGGACATAAACAAAGCCTGAAAAAATTATTCAAATTAGGTTAGGGAGACTTCAACTACATCCGGCATTGCAGAACAAGTATGATATTGTATTTCACTTACTAAAGGCATTGCTACGATAAACTAATTAATAGAGCCCAATGATAGCTTCCTCAATATAGCATGTGGAGACTAAAAAAACTATGCCAAAGACAAGAAATGAACAAATTTTCAATTGTTTTCCTAGTTATTATTACTCGAAGACACCTATAAACCACTTCAAGAGAGCAGCTAAAATTACCAGAAGCAATCTGGGCATAAAGATATTAATTGGACGCTCAGATAATCTAGAAATATCTAGATCAAGCTCTTCAGGAATGTCCTCACATATTTGCCATGATAATGCAATAATAATTTTCCTTAATCAAGTCTACAACTCGTTATGAGATAAAAATTGAAATTTGATAAAACCAACAAAGTTTTCCTTTGACCACCGCAGTTTTTTTTTTCACTTTTTTCACTTTATCCTTAAACTTGCCAAGTTATTGATATCTCAATTCCAGCATCCTTTTTGTTTGGCACAGATGAAGTTGCATAAGAAGCGTTACGAAACAAGACCATTCAATTCATCAAAATAAGCAAGAGAAAAAAATAGGAGTTAGAGAATAATTGCTAGCTAAGAATGTTATTGTAACACAGATGGGGTTTTAAGCAATATCTCTATCAATATAGTATTGTCAAAGCATATTAAATAGTCAAAACAAGTGCTCTCAATAAAGCTTGTCAAAGAATACACATTGCACAAGAAAAAAAAAAGTATGAGAATGGTCTAAAAAAGAAATGTTTAGAAGATCAAGGTACAATTTGAATCCAAGTATTCAGTGATGACGACCTTAGCTCCATCTTAATTTGGGAGATGAATGTAGCAAAAGTGTCAAGTAAGAGTTGCAAACCTGGCTTCATTTGCTGCTCGCTATGCCTTCACCCGCTATCAGCCTTTACTTGAGCACCGACAAAAGCCCTTCTTCGTTAGGGTTTCGCCCCAGTAAAAAACAACAACAAAAAAGACAACGCTGCAACTCTACAACCACCATGGTTTCCAAATAATAAATATAACGTGGTATGACTTTGGTTCACATCAGATCTAGACATTCTGAAATAAAACAGAGAAAGTGCAGAGCAAGGAGAGCGGAATACTTTTTAAAGAGAAGGATTCACCATTACTTGGATTTCTTACCAGCATATATAGGGATCCTACATATGGGTGACAATACTAGTAGAATGGCTTCACTTCCATCTGATGGATATCAACACTAGATAAACAAGCCAAGCAAGGGCGTTTCGCTGATTTCAATGGGGCATTCCTGTTCGTATCCGAGATAACAATCCAATACCAAAAACAATTTGGTTTCCTGAACAAAAATAATACACGAGTAGTAAGCTTATTAACCGGACAAGAAAGCACAGGAAAAGCAGTTTCACACAATGGAAGCAGTGTTAGGGTTTCGCTCGCTATGCCTTCGCCCGCTATCAGTACCGAAGCGAAACCCTAACGAAGCAAATCGTGGGATACGGAGAAGAGAAGTCGAATGATCGCAGGTTTAATTAGGAGAGATTTTAAGAAAAAAAAATAAGAAAATAAATAAAATAATATAAATAAAATAAAGATAATTTTTAAATGAAAATCCATGGAAAAAAATCAACGATAAGGAAAAATGAGAAAAAATAATAATATTAATAAAATAAAATTAATTTTTTATGTCATTCATTTTTTTAATGAAATAAGATTATATTTTCATAGTTTATTTAAAAATTATTTTTTTATATTTAAAAAAATGACCCATTAAAAAACTAAATCATCCTCAAAATTTATATTTTAAAAAAAAAATTGACCCATTAAAATACTAAATCATACCTTAAAATTTCTAAATGGTAGAAACTAAAAAAATCCTCATAGACAACGCTTCTTATAAAGTATTGTCTTTTACTAATAAAAGTATGTCAAAGACAACGCTTTTAAAAACCGTTGTCTTTAACCCAAATAAAAAACACTAATACACAACGGTAGACAACGCTTTACATTAAAAGCGTTGTTAAACTACAAACAACAACGCTTTTTATAAAAAGCGATGTCTTTTAAGTGTTGTGTAATGCATTTTTTATTGTAGTGAGCATGGCATGGAGGATTATTAGAGGGCATGAACATGAGTTGGCCGAAACCCTAAGGGAGGGTTCTTAAGAATTCAACCACTAAAACAACTTGTACAAGGTCTATCTAACATCATACTAACATCATATACATATATAGTATGACATGAAACATCATTAACAAGCATAAACATGGGTTGGCCGAATCTTCATTGGGGGCTCTTAACACTTCAAACCCTAAAACAACTTGTACAAGGTCTATCTAACATCAAACTAACATCATATACATATATAGTATGACATGAAACATCATTAACAAGCATAACATGGGTTGGCCGAAACTTCATGGGGGTTCTAACAAAATTCAAACCCTAAACAACTTGTACAAGGTCTAACTAACAACATGTTAACATCAATTACATATAGATCATGGCATGGAAGACAATTAGGAGCTTAAATAGGACTTGGCCGAAACTTCAAGGAGGGGCTTTGGAATCAAACACTCAAATCAAGCCTATCTATCAACATGTTATCTTCATATACATATAAAACATGGCATGGAAAATCATTAGAAGCATGAAGGGGGTCTTGGCCGAAACTTTCAAAGAGGGGCTTTGAAATCAACACTCAAACAACTTGTTTAAAGTCTATCTATCATCATATACATACAAAACATGACATGGAAAATCATTAGAAGCATGAAGGGGGTCTTGGTCGAAACTTTCAAAGAGGGTTTTTAAATCAACACTCAAACAACTTGTTTAAAGCCTATCTATCATCATATACATACAAAACATGGCATGGAAAATCATTAGAAGCATGAAGGGGGTCTTGGCCGAAACTTTCAAAGAGGGTTTTTAAGAAATCATACAATCGAAACAACTTATACTGCAGGCGAGGGGATTACTTACATCCTATCGCTTGTTTAGTAATAGGATATACCCTAGATGGTGTCAAGACAAGAGCCCTTTTCTTCCTTACTTCTTGAGGTTTTCGAAAATGGAAGAAAGGGAGGAGTGGTTTCTTCTAGCATTACTAAGACTTGTGAGGAACTCCTCTTGGAAAACCCCTCTTGAGAATCCCTACACAAGAAGCCCTAGAGCTTGGGATGAAAAAGGGAGGAAGGAGAATAAGAAATTCGGCCAAGGATGAGGAAGAAGGAGAATGAAGAAGGAAAGTGGAGTTTTTCTTCCTCTCTTTTCTTAATTCTCCTCTTTAATACCTAGGGAATGAACACTCTTAATCCTTTCATGGGGGGATGAACCAACTCCTCATCTTCCCATCTATATTCTTTGTATATTCTTTATATAGCTTATCCATGAATCATCCTATGGTCTAGTGGTGCCAAGGCTACCTCCCTATTAGGAGGTTCATGGGTTAAATCCTACCTATAACCATCTTTTATTTTATTTTTATTTTAAACCTTTTATGGGCATTAAAACCCATATAATTACTTTGAATAGCTTAGAATTTTATGGGCGTTACACTTCAAACAACTATTTACTTGCTAAATAGAGTCCCGACCAAGGTAGTCTCTACTACTCCATTTGAGATATGAAATAGTAAGAAACCTCATTTGTCTTACTTGAAGATATGGGGTTGTCCTACTTATGTGAAGTGGATTGTATCAGACAAATTGGATGTTAAGTCTGATAAATGTCTATTTATTGGATACCCTAAGGAAACGATGGTTACCAATTCTATCACCCTATGAAACAAAAGGTGTTTGTTTCAAGGCATGCTATGTTTCTAGAGAAAGAGTTTCTCTTGCAAGAAAACAGTGGGAGTGACATTGAAATTGAGGAGGTTCAAGAGATTCCAATAGACATTAATGAGATACCTAGTCAAGCACCACAACCGATAACTCATAGTGATGAGCCATCAGCTGAACCTATTGAAACACCACATCTTCGTAGATCTGGTAGAACACACAACTTTTCAGAGAGATATGGATTTCTTGTAAGTGAATTGAACAATGTGTTACTCATTGATGATGACGAGCCTACCAGTTATGAATAAGTTCAAAAAGGGTCAAATGAATTATAGCCATGAAGTTGGAAATGAATTTCATGTATGAAAATCAAGTTTGGAACTTGGTGGACCCACCTAAAGGAATTAATCCTATAGGGTGCAAGTGGGTTTTCAAGAAGATGACCGACATGGATGGTAATGTGATTACCTATAAGGCTAGATTAGTGGCAAAAGGCTATCGTCAAAAGCAAGATGTTGATTATGATGAGACATATTCACCAGTGGCTATGGTTAAATCTGTTGGTGCAATCGACCCAGGACATGATTGATCAGACTCGAGTTTGACTCGAGTAGTGTTTTGATGTTTGACATTGATGTTTGACAATGTGTTAGGGAGATTGTTGGTGCAATCGACCCAGGTCATGATTTATTGTTTGATGATGGTTTGACTATATGGTTGACTTGGGGTTGACCATATGATGGAGAAGTCCATGTGAGACACTTGGCAATAGGAAAGTCCAAGTCTTGAGTACTTGACACAGAAAGTCCAAGCATGGGTCTTGGTAAGGGAAAGTCCAAGCTTGAGTCTTGGCATTTGGAAAGTCCAACATTGGGTTGGCATGGAAAGTCCAAGGGTGTAGTCTTGGCCACGTAAGTCCAAGGGTGTAGTCTGTTAGTAATATATGAGAGGTGTCCTAAGACAATCGCCTTATGTTTAAACCATTTATGTGATAAATGAAGATTCACTATTTGAGTATACATGTTTTCATGTATTTGATTAGATCTTAAAATCATTTACTGAATGTCCATAATACGATTCACAGCATGAGAAAATTTATGATTCGATCACAACTAGTGAGTATCTCTACATGTGTAATTGTGATGTATTGGAATTATCCCTAGTCGATGAATTGATGGATTTGGACACCATCAATTCTGTCGAGACTAGCACGAGGTATACTTTTTGGTGTATCCCAGCAGCTGATTCTCACTGGCTAGAGATATTGTGATGTCCGGAGTTAATCGTGGATGCTAGTTATGGTAACTAGTTCATTGGAGTGACCACTGTAAGACTTCATATGGTTCTCTTCATATATGGATATGTCAATGAAGTTCTTATTGCAACTTAAATGCGATGTTCCTTTGACTTGAGATATTCAAGTCATCTTGGTCATAGAGACATAAGCATTGACATCTTAAGCAAGCATCTCCAAGAAGATGTGAACCCGGGATGATTGGGTATAAGTCGAAATGCTCGAAGGTGTTTGAATAACCTATAAAGGATTCACCACTCTTTGCGAGGAGATGTATACCCATGGCCTCTCATCGGATTGTTACTAAAGTCTTTGGCTAAAGCATTACATGTTTAGAGTAAGGTACTCTTGGATACATGTGCAGTAACTAGAATCCATAGGACGAGGAAATGATACTTGGGCTAGGTGTGACGTAGTCAACTTAGTGGGGAATGACACTATAGACCATTTCCTGAACCAAGTGGGTATAAGATGCGTGAAGGGAACAGGGTACGATTCATTGTATCTGCTGAAGGGTTTCAGAAATGGTTCTGGATCAACAGTTGATTTTTTGGTTAATTGGGGATATGATGTACTACTAGGTGTCACTCATGATCATTCTATAATTAATAATTAATAATAGACGACCAACATAAACTGAGAACTTATTTGGTTACACACAACTAGTGTAATCTGAAGGATTTAAAATGAGCTTGAGAATGAGATTCTCAGATGGAGAGAAACTAGGTTTGGTTAGACCAAACAAGGAGCGAGCATGAAATTGTTTTAGTCGCAATGAAAGCATGGATGGGTCGAGTCTTATGAAGACATGATGGATGAACCAAATTGGTTTGGTTCTAATCCAATGGTGGAGAATAAACCAAGGGGGTTTGTTTTGTTTTAAATGAATGAACCAAAGTTGGTTCGGTTCGTTTTAACTTAAAATAGACTAACTCGGTTCGGTTTATTTTAACTTAAGTTATTTGAGCGGGTTAATGGGTTTTGGTTATGAACCAATAACTCTAAGGAGAAGGTTTCTTAATGGTTAAGAAACACGTGCTCTATAAAAACGCGGTTAGAGCTTTAGATAACCCTAAGTTTATTTTTAGAAATACTCTTCCTCTCCTCTCCCTCTCTTCTCTTTGCCACCGCCCAAGGAGTCCACATCGCCCAGCCCTATTGTGCCACCGTCTACCCTAGCTGCTGGCGTCCAACTGCTGCCGACCAATCCTCCGACGACCCTTAGGCCACCCACCTTGGTTCCGACAACCAAGGATTAGCCGGCCATCTCTTTTGACCGGCGCCAAGTCCTCCACCAAGTTGTCCAGGTTTTGGACAGCTTGTTTCCTTCTTGTCAGAGCATCATTTGGACGATGTTTGGAGCTCCGATAGCGACTTTATTGCCAGGGATTGGATCTCCGGTAATCCTCATAGGTGGAGGATCAAGGATTCGTCAATCGGTTGACGAATACCTCTCCGGAGAAGCGAGTTTTGGGGACTCAGTTTTGAATCTGAATTTTAATTTGGATTGTGATATTCTCTCGATCATATCGTCTTCGACACGAGGCTAGTGACTCCTACGAAGACGAGGCTCGTATCTTGGTGAAGCTATCTCGACGATACTCGGCGTGGATACGGATAAAGGCAATTCTAGCGAGAGTTGCTTCGGTTGATGTCATTCCCGCTGCACGTGATACGTCAGGTATAACTAGCATAATTTTCTTTTATTATAAAATTTGAAACTGCGATTATGTCTACACATGTTATACTTTGCATTCGTGTGGTGTGTGTGTTGTAATAAATTAGATTTATTTCTTTTTAATTCTTCCATTTATGTTTACGTATTTTACGAAACATGTTCGAACACACTACATGTGATATAAAACCCAACAAAGGGTATCGAGCTCAGTTATGTTTCGACATAATCGTAAAATTGTTTTGCGATAGTCGTAATTGTATTTATGGAAATTTTTTACTTTTGGAAAGTTTAGAAGTATTTATGGAAGTTTTCTAATTTTGAAAAGTTTAGAATTATTTATGAAAATCTTCTACTTTTGGAGAGTTTAGAAGTATTTATGGAAATTAACACTTTCCATAAATAAAATATGTGCTTAGATTTCGAAATTTGTTACCTAATTTAATCATGATTTGATTTGGGGAATCAAATCTAAAACATATTTTATTTCCATAAATAGTTTTGACAATTTAGGAAATTTGTTTTCTAAATTAAATTTGACTTTCCTTAATTAACACTTTCCATAAATAAAATATGTGATTAGATTTAGAAATTTGTTTCCTAATTTAATCATGATTTGATTTGTAGAATCAAATCTCAAACATATTTTATTTTCATAAATAACTATGACATATAAGGAAATTTTTGTACATGTCATAATTATATGTCATGTAATTGCATTAGATGCATATCATTATATCATGAGTGTTGTGACATGTAGATGTATGTCATGTATGCCATGACATGTAGATAATAGTTATTTGCATGCAAAGAGGATAAAACATTAAAACCATTACATAATATTAAAGCATACACATTCCATTAATATGGTTAGAACCAAAGTTCTATTTCTTATTTGGGTTATTGGACTCTCTCCAAGCCCGGCTCGAACCTAAACATGTTCAAATCATGGAATAGTTTAATACTAATATGGTAAAAGTCAGAGGTCAATCGTTAGCTTTGGTTGTTGGACTCTCTCAAAGCCGAGTTAATTGGTTGAATGCGCTCTAACCATATTAAAACTATTTCTCGATTAATGGGTTGACTTTAACCTGAAGCATCGGCTTGTTGGACTCTCTCCAAGGTTGATGTGAAGGGAGGTGAAGTTGGGTGCTATGCATATGATGCATACTTGTTAATGTGTTAACAATCCAATGTATGTGTGAACATACAATTAGTTAATAGCACATTCTGATAGTTGCATATATGTGATATGCAATCGGTATACTTGATACCTACCATTGTAGTTATGAATGGCTTGTTGGACTCTCTCCAAGGTTGTTCATATCTATGTTGGATATCAGCCCATTCGGAGATGGACCTACAATCTCCCGAAATAATTTTGGGGTTTTAAAATTCGAAAAATGAATGATATTTGTAAATGTATGTTGATGCATTTTTCCATCTTTCTTATATATGCTTAATTTTGTATTTCTAGGTTAATCGATTGATCATGACATCTTTGAATTTGCGCACTATTTTGGATTCGAATAAATTGACTGGGCCTAACTTTTTGGACTGGCTTAGAAACTTGAAAATTATTCTGAAGGAAGAAAGCTTGTGTATGTCCTCGAAGAGCCTCTTCCCAACCGTCCTAGGGACGATGCAACTCCAAACCAATTGTTGGCCTATCAGAAACATGTGGCTGATTCTGAACTGGTGAGTTGCATCATGCTAGCTGCGATGGTACCCAAGCTGCAAAAGTAGCATGAGCATATAGATGCTAATACCATAGTCTTCCATCTTCATGAGTTGTTTGATGAGCAAGCGAGATCTGAATGGTTCGAAGTCTCCAGGCTCCTCTTCACCTCTAAGATGCAAGAAGGTTCATCTGTAGTGCAGTTTGTGCTAAAGATGAATGGGTACATCGAGCGACTGACTACCCTTGGGTTTGTGATGGATCATGAATTAAGTATTGACTTAATTTTGTATTGTTTGGCCAAGAGTTTCTCACAATTTGTGATGAACTACCAGATGAACAAACTTGAATCCACTATTCCTGAGCTCCTCAATATGCTGAAGATTATGGAGCCTTCTGTGAAGCATGAGGAGAAGGTGGTTCTGTTAGTTGATTCCTCAAAGAAAGGTTCTAAGAGGAAGTTAAAGGAATAGAAGAATGGGAAGAAGAAAAAGGCTAAGATGGCAGAACTATCACAAAAGGGCACTTGTCACCATTGTGGCAAGGAGGGCCACTGGCGAAGAAATTGCAAGATTTATCTTGAGTCCGTGAAGAAGAAGAAGGCATATGATGCCCCATCCTCTTCAGGTATCTTCGTTATTCATTATCATTTTATTTCTTTAGACACTTGGGTATTGGATACTGGGTGTGGCTCACATATATGTAATGACATATAGGGGCTAAGGAATAGAAGAAGACTCATCAAATGGGAGTCAAATTTGTGAGTTGACAACGAAGCAAAGGTTGTTGCAGTCACCATCAGAACTTATTTGCTGAAGCTCCCTAGTGGACTAGTCTTAGAACTGGACAATTGCTATTATATTCCTTCTCTAATAAAAAACATTATTTCTATTTCCTGCTTAAATAGAAATGGTTACCATTTGACGTTTAGTAACAATTGTTGTTATATAACTTTGAATGGCGTACTTTATGGGACTGGAACTTTGAGCAATCATATTTATACATTGGACGTATCCAGTGACATTTTCAATATCGAAGCGAGCAACAAGCATGCTCGAAAGGATAATCAATTAGACTCCTATATGTGGCATTGTCGTCTTGGCCATGCAAGCAAGAAACACATGTCCGAATTACACCAATGTGGAATTCTAGAATCGCTTGAATCTGATTCATTCGATACATGTGAATCATGCTTAAAAGGCAAGATGACTAAGTTACCTTTTACGGGAAAAGGTGAACCGATGGGAGAGTTGCTTGGTCTAATACATACTGATGTATGTTGACCTATGTCAACTCAAGCTCTAGGAGGCTATAGCTAATTCATTACCTTCACCGATGATCACTCACGGTTTGGGTATGTGTTCTTGATGAAACACAAGTCTAAAGCCTTTGAAAGGTTCAAAGAATTCATAAATGAAGTAGAGAAACAACATGACAAGAGTATTAAAATACTTTGATGGGATCGAGGTGGTGAATACTTGAGTCAAGAGTTTCTAGATTATCTAAGGGACAATGGTATATTGTCTCAATGGACTCCGCCATATATACCGTAGCATAATGGTATATCTGAGAGGCGTAATCGGACCTTATTGGACATGGTTAGGTCGATGATGAATCATGCGAATCTTCCCAAGTCCTTTTGGGGCTATGCACTTCAAACAACTGTTTACTTGCTAAATAGAATGCCAAGCAAGGTAATCTCAACTACTCCATATGAGATATGGAATAGTAAGAAACCTCATTTATCTTACTTGAAGATATAGGGTTGTCCTGCTTATGTGAAGCTGACTGTATCAGACAAATTAGATGCTAAGTCTGATAAATGTCTATTTATTGGATACCCTAAGGAAACAAGGGGTTACCAATTCTATCATCCTGTGGAACAAAAGGTGTTTGTTTCAAGGCATGCTGTGTTTCTAGAGAAAGAGTTTCTCTTGCAAGGAAACAGTGGGAGTGTCGTTGAGTTTGAGGAGGTTCGAGAGATTCCAATAAATATTGATGAGATACCTGGTGAAGCACCACAACCGATAACTCATAGTGATGAGTCATCGACTGGACCTATTGTGACGCCACATCTTTGTTGATCTGGTAGGACACACAACATTCCTAAGAGATATGGATTTATTGTAAGTGAATCGAACGATATGTTACTCATTGATGATGAGGAGCCTACTAGTTATGAAGAAGTTCTGAAAAGTTCAGAAAGAGATAAGTGGCTTAACACCATGAAGTCAAAAATGGATTCCATGTATGAAAATCAAGTTTGGAACTTGGTTGACTCACCTGAAGGCATAAAGCCTATAGGGTGCAAGTGAGTTTTCAAGAAGAAAACCGACATAGATGGTAATGTGATTACCTATAAGGCTAGATTGGTGGTGAAAGGGTATCGTCAAAAGTAAGGTGTTGATTATGACGAGACCTATTCACCTATTGCTATGCTTAAATCCATTCGGATGCTCCTGGACATAGCGGCTCATTACGATTATGAGATATGGCCGATGGATGTGAAAATAGCTTTCCATAATGGAAACCTACTCGAGGACGTGTATATGATACATGTTGAGGGTTTCACATCGATTGATAAAACCAAGGTATGCAAACTGCGCCGGTCCATATACAGACTGAAGCAAGCATCCAGGAGCTAGAATATCCATTTTGATGAGACAATCAAAGAGTTTGATTTCTCATAAAATCCGGACGAACCTTGTGTCTACAAGAAGGTTAGTGGGAGTGCAGTCGTGTTCCTAGTATTGTATGTCGATGACATATTACTTATAAGAAACGATGTTTCTGTCTTACAGTCAGTTAAAATTTGGTTGTCCAAGATGTTTTCCATGAAAGACCTGGGAGAAGCAACCTACATCCTCGGGATAAAGATCTATAAGGATAGATCGAATCGGTTGCTTGGTCTTTCACAGTCTACATATATAGACCGAGTGCTAAAGAGGTTTAGTATGTCGAAATCCAAGAAAGGTTTCCTATCCATCAGGCATGGGATACACCTTTCGAAGTCTATGTGTCTGCGCACAGAAGACGAGAGGATTTGCATGAGTAAGATTCCCTATGCATCCGTAATAGGATCTATCATGTATGTTATGTTATATACGAGGCCCGATGTATCGTATGCTCTGAGTGTCACGAGTAGATACCAGTCTGATCCAAGAATGGATCATCGGGCGGCTGTTAAGACGATCCTAAAGTACTTAAGAAGAACTAAGGATGTGTTCCTAATATATGGAGAAGAGGACATGGTGATACACGGGTATACGGATGCCAACTTCTAGATAGACAAGGATGATTCCAGGTCTCAGTCTGGGTACATGTTCACCTTGAATGGGGGCGCAGTGAGTTGGAAAAGTTCCAAATAAGACAATATAGTAGATTCTACTACAGAGGCAGAATACATTGCAACTTCGGAAGCAGCAAAGGAAGTAGTTTAGATCAATAAGTTCATTTACGAACTTGGTGTGGTTCCAACTATTGTTGAAGCAATACCGATTTACTGCGACAATAATGGAGCAATTGTACAAGCGAAAGAGCTAAGGTCTCATCAATGATCCAAACATGTGCTTCGCCGCTATAATTTGATCAGAGAGATCATAAGTAGGAAGGAAATACAAATCGAGAAGATTCCCACTAAAAAGAACTTAGCGGATCCTTTAACTAAGGCCTTACCTCAAAGTAAGTTTGAGGGTCATGTTAGGCCTTATGGTATTAGATATCATGGCGATTGGCATTAGGCCAAGTGGGAGTTTGTTAGTAAAATATGAGAGGTGTCCTAAGACAATCGCCTTATGTTTAAACCATTTATGTTATAAATGAAGATTCATTATTTGAGTATACATGTTTTCATATATTTGATTAGATCTTAAACTCATCTATTGAATGTCCACAATACGATTCACAGCATGAGAGAATTTGTGATTGGATCACAACTAGTGAGTATCTCTACATGTGTAATTATGTTGTATTGGAATTATCCCTAATCGATGAATTAATGGATTTGGACACCATCAATTCTGTCGAGACATGCACGAGGTACACTCTTTGGTGTATCCAAGCAGTTGATTTTCACTGGCTAGAGACATTGTGATGTCTGGAGTTATTCGTGGATGCTAGTTATGGTAACTAGTTCATTGGAGTGACCAGTTGTAAGACTTCATTGTTGGTGCAATCTGCCCAGGTTGACTCGAGTTTGACTCGAGCAGTATTTTGATGATAGACAAAACTTATGACATGGGATTGAAATAGGAAAGTCCAACATGGAGTTGACATGGAAAATCCAAGCATGGAGCTTGGTGTTGAAAAGTCCAAAGCATTGCGAAGCCATGCACTTGGTTCTTGGTGAGAAATGCATTGCGAAGCCGTGCGCTTGGTGCATGTGGGAAGTCTTGAGGACTTGGTAAGTTCACTAGGCTCGGGGTGCTTGAGTCGGTGAAGGACGGCATTGCGAAGCTGTGCGCTTGGTGCATCCGAGGGACCGCCGAATGGGGAGAGAATGGAGTGAACCCAAAGGAAAGCATACTTCGAGGGCAAGAGACGTGAAGGATGGCATTGCGAAGCCGTGCGCTTGACGCATCTGAGGGACGTAGGCTGAGGGAAGAGAGCTTCGGTGGGGAACTCCATGAGGGATGAGGTGGACTTGGCCAAGTGGCTAAGACTGAGTGTCTGATGCTCAAACAGCTTGATGTTTGAGATTTTACCCGACATCAGTCGACTGACATTGGTGCCAGTCGATTGCTCTAGGTCGTATGAGTTCGACCAGTGTTCGACTGAACAAAGTCTGGCTAATCAGTTGACTGTTAACATCACCAGTCGACTGCTTAAAAGAAGAAGTCGACTGATCGCACTGTGCACGGGCACAGAAGCTAGTCGAGCTCGCCAACACTCGACTGATAGGTTACCAGTCGACTGATGTGTGATCCATTGGAACTTGACCAACGTGGATCTGGCCGTTGTGAGACAACGGCTATAGGATCAGTCGACTGATGGTCATGATCAGTTGACTGATGCACGCGAAATCAGCTTAATGCAGGTTATAAATGGAGCTCAAGATGGGGGATTTCGCTAAGCCTTTTTGGGAAGCTATTGGATGGGAATTGCTGCTGCATTCCAGACCTTTAAGAGCCATCTAAAGCAAGCAACAAGCAAAGTGATCAAAGCAATCGGTGAAGGTTTTCTTGTGTATTGTATTTGTGTATTTGCTTCTATTTCATATTACTTGTTGTAATCGCTTGTACGAGGTTTCTCCACCTCCGACGTGTTGTCGAGAAGGAGTAGTTTAGTTAGTGTCATGTGCATAACTAGAGCTCGGTGAGCTCGCCCGCGGAGTAGGAACCATTCGGTTCCGAACCACGTATATCTTGTGTATTGTTGTGTGCTTGCATTGTTGTTATCATCATTATTGTTATTTTCACTATGCTAACAACAATCATAGACAAGCGACGCAAGAAGAATGATCGAATTCCACCATACGACGATTGAGGGCTATTCACCCCCCTCTAGCCGGCCAACCGATCAACCCTACAAGTGGTATCAGAGCCAAGGAGCTTGTCGAGGACTAACCGCCGACACAAGCACTATAAGATGGCCAACTACAACCTCCAGCCACCAAAATTCAAAGGAGATTTCCTATGGTGGAGAAGAAAAATAGAGGTATACCTTGAAACCGATTTTGATTTTATGCTAATCTTAGAAAACGGTTTCGAATTGCCTAGGGATGAAAGAAATAGGCAAATTGAGAAGTCAAGGTGGACCCAAGACCAAATCAAGGACTTCGAGACAAATCTCAAGGTGATCGAATTACTTAGTGATTTGATTCCTAACAACATTTGGTCTAGGTTGGGTAATTTTAGGGATGCAAAGGAATTATGGGATAAAGTAATGAAATTCCAAGAAAATTCCCAACCGGCACAAGTAGAGGAGATTACTGGGGAAGAAGTACCCACCACATTTGAAGATGTTGATGACTTGGTGGAAACCTCCACCTCTAGTATTAAGGGGGAGGAGAGGCAATCTTCCATCCCGGAGCAAGTTCAACAAGAAACATCTACATCCGGGAGAAATTAAGAGCAAGAAGAAAACTCCTTAGGTAACTCAAGTGTTGTGATTTTAAATAAAGATCATATAATATGATTTGAGTGTAGGGAGAAAGGGCATTACAAGAGTATATGCCCAAAATTGGCTAAGGAAAAGGCATCGACACCAAAAGTTAACCAAAAGTCAAAGGATGCCGGAGTCCCCATAACTAGAAGCAAAGAGCACATTGTGTGCTTTAAATGCAATCAAAGGGGACATTACCGAAGCCAATGTCCTAGGGGGAGGAAGAAGGGGCAAGAAGGTGTATCTCATGTAGGGGGAGCTTCCCAAGCTAACCCTAAGGTAAATTTAGTTAATGCACCTTCAATTCCTAGAATTAAAAAGCATGCTAAGAATTATTTTAGCTCTATTGCAATTATTAATGAAAAGCATGCTAGGACAAAGAAATATGTTTGTCTAGGTGCCAAACATGTTAGTTTATCTAAGGACAAACCTAGGACCAATAACACTAGAACTATTTTACCTAGAGAATCAATTAGGAGAGTAGAAGAAAATTTGGGTATTAATCCCAAAAAGTCTAGGCATATGCCTAAAAAGAGGCCTTCCCAAAAACCTAATGAACAATCAAAATTGGGAAAATTAGAATTAGAAAACCAAGTCTTGAGGTCAAGACTTGAGAGAATGGAAAAGACCCTTAGGATTATAGAAAATTCTATTCAAGGGTCAAATTCCGAAAAGTCAAGACCTAGGGTTCAAAAATGGTCCAAGGGCAAGGAAAGTTTGGGTCACAAACCTAAGCCCAAGAGGATTTATCATAATGTTCCATTTGATTATGGAACAACATCTAGGTCTAGGAAAACCAAGGCTAATAGGGAAGCTATCCCTAAGACTAGCCATGGTGTTTGCTTAGTGGCTAAGGACTTAAGGAAAATCAAGAAAGTCACTAAGAAGGTCAAAGGAGGAGTCACCTCTAGAGTTGACTTAGGAAAGACCCAAAAGACTAGGGCTTCAAAGCCTAAAAGGGTCATTAGGAAGGTATTTAGGGAAGTTATCCCTAGTGAATACCTTGTTAACCCAAGGAGCTCCAATAGGTATTGGGTTCCTAGGAGCGTGATCGATTCATGCTAGATGGGTTAGGGTGTGTCAACCCTAAATGGATGGGTAGTTAACCTAGCCATGGTGAGTTGACACATTAGGATGTGCTAATATGCTTGAGAAGTTGAAAAATGATTAAATTGACACAAATAGGTCTTAGAGGTATGGGTGTGTCATTTTGGGTTTATGACACACTTGGGAGAAAATGGGTTTAAGGCAAAATAGAATTAATTCCTAGAAATGGCAATTTGGATTTAACACTTATGTATTTTATACCTTAGTATATTTTACTTGCCATGATTTATTTGCCTTGCCATGTCATGACATCATTTTCATTTTTATCTATAAAAATGTCATGATCATGTTTAGAATTATTTTTAGATGTTATGTATGCTTAGATTTCTTTCACATGCCATGACATCATGATTTTGGCACATGCTTAAGTTATATCATATATATGTCATAATTATATCATGCATAAAATAAAATGAAATTAAGGACAATGGCATGATTTGAAGTCCCATGCATAAGGGAATCAAATAGAGTTGCCTTAGAATATGCATGAGACCATTAAAGAACAAAAACCCACATCTCACTAGATTAATTGCCTTGTATGTATTTTATACATCTAGATACAAGTGAGATGTTTAGGAAAAAGGAATTAAAGGTTTTGAAGACATTTTGAAAATATTTTGAAAAATAGCTCTCACCATTGAATGGGATAATACAAAGAGGGCTCTTTATTGAAGCTTTTCTAAACTTTTGGACTTTGTATCAATCTCACTATTTTGTAGGTAAAATAATTTTCTAATATTTTTCACCGATAATAATTGTGATAAGTAATATATGTACAAAATTTCATGATTTATCAATGTATGTATATTTACTTACAGAAATTAAAAAGATTATCGGTCATTGCCAGGAAGCGATCGATGATGTGGGAAGGAGTCGACTGGTAGCTGACAGAGTCGACTAGCACAGGCTAATTTCGAGTTAACCTTGGTGGTTAAGCCCATGTTCAGCTGTGTTTTGGTCCCCTAACTACTCCTAACTCTAGGACATGCTTGGGAGAGCATTAGAAAGGGTTGAAATCCATTGGACATGTATTAGGAGAAGTGTTTAGGGAGAGTATCAATTTTAAGATGGATGAGAGTTCATTGTCGAACTTTACCTTAATTTTGATTTGGTTAATGTTTCTATTGGCTTAGGGACTCTCCAAGGACATTGTTGGTGCAATGGTCAAGGGGAAGCAAGCCTCTAGGGGGAGGTATCCATCATGGGAAGATGGATGTGTATTTCCTCATGGGAGGAAAATTGGGTTGCCTCTCTTAAGTTATATGAGATCACTAGAAAGATTGTAGGCATGTGTTCCTCCAAGGGAGAGATTGTAAGATCTCATTGGGATATGAGACATTCATACCCTTGGGCAGGACCTTTTTGATGTAATGTCAAAAAGGGGGAGAAGTTACCAAGTTACCAATTAGGGTTCGTTGGAATTCTCATTGGGATGTGAGAATTGCCAATATGGGAGAATTGGTAGACTTGAGATGGTAGTTTTGTCAATCATCAAAAAGGGGGAGATTGTTGGTGCAATCGGCCCAAGTTGACTCGAGTTTGACTCGAGCAGTATTTTGATGATAGACAAAACTTATGACATGAGATTGTCATAGGAAAGTCCAACATGGAGTTGGCATGGAAAATACAAGCAAGGAGCTTGGTGTTGAAAAGTCCAAAGCATTTCGAAGCCGTGCGCTTGGTGCTTGGTGAGAAATGCATTGCGAAGATGTGCGCTTGGTGCATGTGGGAAGTCTTGAGGACTTGGTAAGTTCACAAGGCTCGGGGTCCTTGAGTCGGTGAAGGATGGAATTGCGAAGCCGTGCCTTGGTGCAACCGAGGGACCGTCGGACGGGGAGCGAATGGAGTGAGCCCAAAGGGAAGCATACTTCGAGGGCAAGAGACGCGAAGGATGACATTGCGAAGTCGTGCGCTTGACGCATTCGAGGGATGTAGGCCGAGGGAAGAGAGCTTCGGTGGGGAACTCCATGAGGGATGAGGTGGACTTGGCCAAGTGGCTAAGACTGAGTGTCGGATGCTCAAACAGCTTGATGTTTGAGATTTTACCCGACATCAGTCGACTGACATTGGTGCCAGTCGACTGCTCTAGGTCGTATGAGTTCGACCAGTGTTCGACTGAACAAAGTCTGGCTGATCGGTGATTAACATCACCGATCATCGCTTAAAAGAAGAAGTCGGATCGCCGTGACCGCACGCGAAGCTAGTCGAGCTCGCCAACACTCGACTGATAGGTTACCAGTCGACTGATGGGTATCATCAGTCGACTGATGTGTGATCCGTTGGAACTTGACCAATGTGGATTTGGCCGTTGTGAGACAACGACTACAGGACCAGTCGACTGATGGTCACGATTAGTCGACTGATGCGCGCGAAATCAGCTTGATGCAGGTTATAAATGGAGCTCAAGATGGGGGATTTTGCCAAGCCTTTTTGGGAATCTATTGGAGGGGAATTGCTGCTGCATTCTAGACCTTCAAGAGCCATCTAAAGCAAGCAACAAGCAAAGCGATCAAAGCAATCGGTGAAAGTTTTCTTGTGTATTGTATTTGTGTATTTGCTTGTATTTCATATTACTTGTTGTAATAGCTTGTACGAGGTTTCTCCACCTCCGACGTGTTGTCAAGAAGGAGTGGTTTAGTTAGTGTCGTGCGCATGATTAGAGCTCGGTGAGCTCGCCCGTGGAGTAGGAACCATTCGGTTCCGAACCACATATATCTTGTGTATTGTTGTGTGCTTGCATTGTTGTTATCATTATTATTGTTATTTCCACTGCGCTAACAACAATCGTAGACAAGCGACGCAAGAAGAACGATCGAATTCCACCATACGATGATTGAGGGCTATTCACCCCCTCTAGCTGGCCAACCGATCGACCCAACATTCATATGGTTCTCTGCATATATGGATATGTCAATGAAGTTCTTATTGCAGCTTAAGTGAGATGTTCCTTTGACTTGCAGTATTCAAGTCATCTTAGTCATAGAGACTTATGCTTTGACTTATTAAGCAAGCATCTCCAAGGAGATGTGAACCCGGGATGATTGGGTATAAGTCAAAATGCCCAAAGGTGTTTGAATAGCCTATAAAGGATTCACCACTCCTTGCGAGGAGATGTATACCCATGGCCTCTCATTGGATTGTTACTAAAGTCTTTGGCCAAGGCATTACATGTTAGAGTAAGGTACTCTTGGATACATGTGAAGTAACTAGAATCTGTAAAATGAGGAAATGATACTTGGGCTAGGTGTGACGTAGTCAACCTAGTGGGGACTAACACTATAGACCATGTCCTGAACCAAGTGGGTATAAGATGCGTGAAGGAAATGGGGCACGACTCATTGTAGCTGCTGAAGGGTTTCAGAAATGGTTCTGGATGAACCGTTGATTTTTTGATTAATTGGGGATCATGATGTACTATTAGGTGCCACTCATGATCGTTCTATAATTAATGGTTAATTATAGACGACCAACATAAATCGAGAACCTATTTGGTCACACACACAATGAGCATAATCTAAAGGATTTAAAATGAGCTTGAGAATGAGATTCTCATATTGAGAGAAACTAGGTTTGGTTGGACCAAACAAGGAGCGAGCATGAAATTATTTCAATTGCAATAGAAGCATGGATGGGCCGAGTCTTATGAAGACATGATGGATGAACCAAATTAGTTTGGTTCTAATCCAATGGTGGAGAATAAACCAAAGGGGTTTGGTTTATTTTAAACAAATGAACCAAAGTTGGTTCGGTTCGTTTTAACTTAAAATAGACCAACTCGGTTTGGTTTATTTTAACTTAAGTTATTGGAGCGGATTAATGGGTTTTGGTTATGAACCAATAACTCTAAGGAGAAGGTTTCTTGATGGTTAAGAAACACGCGCTTTATAAAAATGCGGTTAGAGGTTTGGAGAGCCCTAAGTTTATTTGTGGAAATACTCTTCCTCTCCTCTCCCTCTCTTCTCTTTGTTGTCACTCAGCCCTATTGTGCCGCCGTCCGCCTTAGCTACCAGCGTCTAGCTGCTGCCGGCCACTCCTCCGGCGACCCTCCGGTGACCCACCTTGGTTCCGGTGACCAAGGATTAGCCGACTATCTCCTTTGGCCGGTGCCAAGTCCTCCACCAAGCTATCTATGTTTTGGATAACTTGTTTCCTTCTTGTTGGAGCGTCATTTGGACGGCGTTTGGAGCTCCGACAGTGACTTTATTGCTGGGGATTTGATCTTCGGTAATCCTCATAGGTGGAGGACCAAGGATTCGTCAATCAGTTGACGAATACCACTTTGGAGAAGCGAGTTTTGGGGACTCATTTTAGAATCCGAATTTTGATTCAGATTGTGATCTTCTCTCGATCACATCATCTTCGACACAAGGCTAGTGACTCCTACGAAGATGAGGCTCGTAGCTTGGCGAAGCTATTTCGACGGTACTTGGCGTGGATACAGATAGAGACAATTCTAGCTAGAGTTGCTCCCGTTGATGCCATTCCCACTGCATGTGATATATCAGGTATAACTAGCGTAATTTCCTTTTATTGCAAAATTTGAAACCGTAATTATGTCTACACATGTTGTACTTTGCATGCATGTGGTGTGTGTGTTGTAATAAATTAGATTTATTGCTTTTTAATTCTTCCGCTGCGCACATATTTACGAAACATGTTCGAACACACACTCGCCGCGATGCCAGAAACCCAACATAGTCTTGGCGGTGAATTTCCAAGTCATGGGTACTTGGCATTTGGGAAGTCCAAGGATTGATATTGGCAGCATAAAGTCCAAGGGTGGAGTCTTGGCAGCGTAAGTCCAATGTGCCTTGGCGGTATAGACACCGTTAGCATGACAATAGCCGATGGAAGCACTTGAAGGCTAGCATATAAATGAACAAGTCATGGATGACTTGGAGGGATCCGATAGGCATGAGGCTGATGGAGGTGGCTAGAAGGCTTAGGTCTAGGCTAAGGGTGGTCTAGCAAGTATGAGGGCATCATACTTAGTGTTAAACCTCATGGTTGAGGTTTTTCAGTCGACTGGGGTTATGGACCAGTCGACTGGTCAAGTGTTTTGACACTTGGCAGCCGAGTCGACACTCATCAATCGATTGGGATTATGACTAGTCGACTGTCGTGAGTTGACTAGGGTTCGACAGGCAAAATGGCTGCCAGCTAGAATTGGCGATTGGTGATCGATGGCTGAGCGATCAACGCCATGGATGGTAGTCTATTGCTGGTTGAGTTTATGAGCACAGAACGCTCGGTAGCCGACTCGGTAGTTGGCTACGGTGTTGGCAGTCGACTGATGATGTTGGTAGTCGACTTCCAACTGATCCATTGGAGTTTTCCGTCATGGATTAAGCGGTTGTCTCACAACGATACTATTGGCAGTCAACTAGGGCCTTATGGCAGTCGACTGCCAAGCATGAAATTAGCCCGTTGTAGGTTAAAAGGAGCAGCTCGTGGGAGATTTCGGCATTGGTTCTTGGAGTGGTTTCTTGAGGCGATTTGGAGGCAAAATATAGGCACATTTTAGGGTCCTTCATGCTCTTTCAAGCAACCAACAAGAAAAGTGTTTAAAGCCCTAATTTGTAAACTGTTCTTTACATTTCAGTTATATTTTGCTTATATTTCTTTGTATTGCTTTTGTAATCACTTGTAAAAGGTTTTCTCCACTTCCGGTGTGTCACCGAGGAGGGTTTGTTGGGATGTATACAGAAAAGTCTATCTTTTGTATGAACATCTTTATTTTTGAAATAAGAATCACATGATCATTGTTTGCATATTTATGGTTATGCATATCGTCTAATACATTACATTGTAGATAACATGGTGTGTAGTGTCACACGGGAGATCATGTTATCAGTTCTTTGTAATTTATGAGTAAAGGCTCACAACCAAGATGGTTTTGGACAAACCATTGCTATGGTTGTAGTGTGATTTGGTATTGGTTTGTCTTGACCATAGAATTACACTAGTACACTTTGTGTGTATTGAGCAGAACAGACTTAGAGGTGATTCGAATTATTACTGACTACATAATCGAATGAGACCTCAGATATTATGTTGTACATGCTCTTAATCACGATATAATAACGGGCACATATACTTAGTATTCATTTCTATGATTTACCAATAGACGAGATTTATAGAGTAAATCGTAGGCTCGGTAAGTTGGGAAATGATATTATTTATATGGTGTGTCGTTGATTATAGGAGGAAACCGTGTCCTATATATTAGGATGATGATGTCCCCTTAAGGAGCTCATAAGGTTCATCATGTAAACCCTACAGGTGGACTTGGTCCGACATGATGATAAGGTTGAGTGGTACTACTCATGGAGTTAGATGTTGATTAATTAATTGTCAGTAAATTAATTAATTGACAAACATTCGAGATCTTAAACACGGGGAGATAAATGTACAAATAATATATGGAGCCCATATTAACTTATGGGGGTTGGTGAGGTAGATCAATGATAATCCTCTAGTGGAATGGATTATCATTAATGGATCGGACTTTATGTGGGCTTGATCCATTGGGTGGCCAAGATCCAACTCCTCCTCATGGTCCCTATTGTGTCCCTATTGTAGCCTATTAAAACTCTCATGGAGCCTAGATCCGATGATGGAAAAATAAATCTCTAGATCCAACGGTGGAGATTAAATCTCTAGATCCAACGGTGGAGATTAAATCTTTAGATCTGACGGTGGAGATTAAATCTCTAGATCCGACGATCGAGATTAAATCCCAAGATACGACGGTTGAGATTAAATCCCTAGATCCGACGGTGGAGATTAAAAGGAGGTATGGATGAAATCTATAAAAGGGGAGCCAAGGCTTGAGCGGCATAAGAGGTTTTAGATTCTAGGGTTTGCTCTCCTTGGCTTGGGCGGCAAGAAACTCAAGGGGATTAGGGTTTGAGTTGGCGGCAACAAGAGGTAAGGCTTTGGTTTTTCTCTTCCTTCCTCTTGGCCGGCTCTAGGGCATCCTCTTCCTTGGGTTTGGGCGGCGCCCCATCCTCTTCTTTTTCATCCTTTGGTCGGCAAATCCTTTCTCACTCCTTAGGGCCGGCGGACACCAAGTTGGTGGTAGGTGGTTGGCGCAAGTAAGGAGAAGAAGGGTTCATTTATTCTTCCTCTTGTTCGGAGCGAGCAAGGAAAGGAAGATCGTGATCTTGGAGGCTTCATCTCTTGGAGGATCATTGCCCACACAACGTCCAAGACAAGGATAGGACATACGATAGAAGACCTTGAGGTAAACAAGAGGTATAAATCTTATTTTGCTTTCCTTTTGTTTCTTTGTATGTTGTATGTTTTTATTATGTGGCTAATTTACTTGGACCCCGAATACAAACACAAAAACCGGCGATCCGTACATCGTCTATTCCGTGGCTATTCGAAGAATAGAGGTAGGTTGCTTGAACAATAAGTTTGTTCAAGTGACTACTACGCGATGGAACGATAGCAGGTAATCCCTAATTGTCATGGATTAATTTTTTTAATCCGGGGACGAAGACGGGATCGCCATGAACAAGCAACCGAGTTGAAGTGGGAAGCGAAGTTTCCTACCTTCAAGTGCTATCAGAGCTACGGTTTTTGATTTTGTGTGTTTAGGATTCGGTTACTTTTATGCACTTTTCATATATTATATGTGCCGGATAATAGTAGGATGTGCATATGTTAACTTTTTTGTTGCAGGCATAGGATCCAACTATTATGGCCATATGTGTGTATGTGATTGTATGTGTGTAATTGTATATTATTTGAATCCTCGGGATTGACGAGGCTAGTATTTAATTTTTGTAATTAAGTACGACATTGTTTAACCACTATTTTTATTTTAGTTTACTTTCGATCTAGATTTCATGTACACTCTTTCGCGGAGTATAGGATCGATGGATGTAAATTAAAATAGTTATTCTTGGCTTGGATCTCCGGATGACTTGTACATGACATAGGGAGGAGTGGACGAGATGGCGATACGACGTGAGGCATATTGGAGACAAAAGCCATAATAGTTGGAAAATATTTTTTCATATTTATTGCTTCTTGTTTGATATGCATGTCGTAGGCTAGGAAAATTCCTCAATTTTAAATTACTAAGTGGGAGAGGGATATTTTTATAAATTCCCATGGCCTCCATTATGATTTGACATGTGATGCAAACAAACTTGCGCGTCAGCTCTGAGTGCCTTCCTCCCCATCGGATGAGTTTGTTTGTGGATCACAGGGTCGAATATGGTTATAGAAAATTATTAAGGAGCGTGTGTACTTCCCCATCGAAAGGAACATAACCCGAGATAATTGTCTTAGTACCGAGTAATGGTGAACACTTAGATGCAAATAGGAGTATCCTTTCCATCGGAGTCACTGCTTTTATTTGTAGCGCCGAAGAGGAACCAACTATTAATTTTATTTGTCAAAAAGTTAGGTTGACAAGATAATAAAATTAATGGGTAAAACCTCCTCTTACAAATGTAAAATTCGTATAAGTCCACATGATCGTGGCATACGATATTCTTGGTGTTTTGAGGTGTTGGTTGATTTTGAAATTTTATTGTTTGAGGAATCAATAAATTTTTGAAATCTAAAGTTTTGATCTATGTGATTCTTAGGTTTTTCAAAAATGACTTTCAACCCACTTGCTGTGATACTAAAGGAAAATAACTTACTGTACCCAATTATGTTGATTGGAAAAAGAATCTAGATATTGTCTTAACTGCTGAGGAGTACAAGTATGTACTCTTCGAAGAGTATCCTCTTAAGCCGTCAAATGAGCTGGAAGTCCTTGGAGCTGAGATCGATGGGGAAACCCAGGTCGATATCATTCTCCAGTCTCTACCTAGGAGTTTTGAGCAGTTTTGCCTGAATTACAACATGAATAAGAGGTTGTATTCGTTGGCGGAGCTTCTGACAGAACTCCAGGCTGCAGAAGGGCTTGCTCAGGCTCAGGCCATGGTTGCCCAAAAGGTTTTAAACTTCTAAGCTGAAAGGCAAGAAGAAGAAGAAATAAGGTGGAGCATAGGTGGTGGGAGGACCTTAGGGAGGAGTGAAGAAGTCGAAAGGCAAGTGCTTCACTTGCAAGTAGACTGGACATTGGAAGAAGGGTTGTCCCAACCAGAAGCAGAACAAAGGTATATCCTTTGGTCTAGTCATTGAAACATATTTAGCGGTGTTATCTACCGGCACCTGGTGTGTAGATACGGGAGCCACTGATCATGTCTGCAATACTTTGCAGGGGTTCCAGGAAACCAGATGACTAGATGAGGGGGAGATTACCATTTACTTGGGCAATACCATAAAGGTGGCGGCTATTGCAGTGGGAGATATTTATTTATCTTTTGGGAGGAATAAAACTTTGGTTCAAAAAAAATTTGCCTTTATGTACCTTTATTTAGAAATAATTTGATTTCGGTTTCTAAATTGTTTATGGATGAATATTCTATTTCTTTTAATGATAGAGTTGTTATAAAAAGGAATAGGGAGATTATCTGTTCTGGTGCATTGATAGGAAATTTATATACACTCAAACCAAAAGCTCCCATGATGCAAATAGAAGTAAATAACTCATCTTCTAATTCCAATAAGAGAAAAGAACCTTCGAAGATGAACCAAACATATCTTTGGCATCTAAGGCTAGGTCATATTAACCTAAGCAGAATTCAAAGGTTGATAGCTGATGGACCTCTGGGTTCATTAGTGGTGGAAGATTTCCCAACCTGCGAATCTTGCTTGGAGGGTAAAATGACCAAGAGGCCTTTTAAGGCCAAGGGGTATAGAGCCAAAGATGTGTTGAAGTTGGTTCATTTTGATTTGTGTGGTCCTATGTCTATCTAGGTAAGAGGTGGTTTTGAATATTTCGTCTCTTTTATAGATGATTATTTGAGATATGGATACATTTACCTGATGCGCTGCAAGTCTAAATGCTTTGACAAGTTCAAAGAATTCAAGGCTGATGTGGAGAAACGTCAAGGTAAAAGTATCAAGACACTACAATCTGATCGTGGTGGTGAGTACCTCTTGGGAGAGTTTAGGAATTACTTATCAGAGGCTGGGATTCAATCCCAATTGTCTGCACCTGGCACACCCTAGCAGAATGGTGTAGCACAATGAAGGAATAGGACTCTTATGGAGATGGTTAGATCGATGATGAGTTATTCTGAGTTGCCAGATTCGTTCTGGGGATATGCTCTAGATACGACAGTGTGCATTCTAAACTTGGAACCATCTAAATCAGTGCCTTCTACTCCCACAGAATTGTGGGTAGTGAAAGCCTGAGTCCGAGACATATTGAATTTGGGGAGTCGGCACGTATCTTTGAAGGCGAATCTTTAGTAAGTTGGAACCTCGTACAGAAGTGCGCATGGTTGTTGGCTATCCTAGAGGAATGAAAGTTGGTTTGTTTTATAGTCCTAGAGATCAGAGGGTGATCGTTAGCACGAACGCCAGATTTTTAGAGGAAGACTATGTGATGAACCACCGGCCCATGAGTAAGACTATTCTGAAGGAATTGAGAGGGGAAGTCACTTCTTCAGTACCACCGGTACAAGGAGATATACCACAAGTCACTGCACCGCGTGTCACAGAGGATACACAGGTAATACCTCATCGTAGTGGGAGGGTTGTTAGACAGCCTGAGAGATTCATGTTCTTGGGAGAATCCTCTGATTTGATCCCTGGCGAACATGAACTTGACCCCTGGACATATGACGAGGCGATCTAAGATAAAGATGCGGTATCTTGGCAATGTGTGATGAATTTTGAGATAGAATCTATGGATTCAAATTAGGTCTGGGAGCTAGTAGAACCACCCAATGGTGTAAAATCCATTGGATGCAAGTGGATCTACAAAAGAAAGAGAGGAATAGACGGGAAGGTCGAGACCTTCAAAGCAAGGCTTGTTGTGAAGGGGTATACTAAGAAAGAGGGCATCAATTATGAGGAGACCTTTTCGCCGGTAGCTATGCTTAAGTCTATCTGGATTCTCTTATGTATTGCTGCTCATATCGATTATGAGGTGTGGCAGATGGATGTCAAGACAACTTTCCTTAATGGAAGTCTTGAGTAAAACATCTATATGAAGCAACAAGAGGGATTCATTGCAAAGGGCAAAGAGCATCTTGTGTGCAAGCTTAATCGGTCCATTTGTGGATTGAAACAAGCTTCGAGGTCTTGGAACATCCGCTTTGATGAGGTAATTTAGTCTTATGGATTTATTCAAAGTCTAGATGAGTCTTGTGTATACAAGAGATGTGACGAAAACGTAGTGGTATTTCTTGTACTATAGGTAGATGATATTTTGTTAATTGGCAACAATGTCAAGGTGTTATCGGATGTAAGGGTATGGTTGTCCAAACAGTTTGATATGAATGACTTGGGAGAAGTGGGACACATCCTTGGGATCAAGGTTATAAGGGATCGCAAGAAAAGGATGTTGTGCTTATCTTAAGCTTCATACATAGACACCATTATGGATCGTTTTAGCATGCAAAACTCCAAGAAAGGTTTTCTACCTTTCAGGCATGGAGTTCCTTTATCTAAGAAGATGTATCTTAGAACATCAAAGGAGATAGAGGAGATGAAGGCGGTTCCTTATGCTTCGGCAGTAGGAAGCCTCATGTATGTCATGCTATGTACGTGACCGGATATCTATTTTGTCGTGGGCATGGTTAGCAGATATTAGAGTAATCCAGGACAGGGACATTAGACTACGATAAAGCATATATTGATGTACTTGAGAAGGACTAGGGATTATATGCTGGTATACCAGGCAGATCAATTACTCCCTATGGGTTACACAGATTCTGACTTCCAATCAGATTGTGATAACAGTAAGTCTACCTCAGGTTTTGTGTTTACTTTGGGAGGTGGAGCCATTGTATGGAGGAGTGTCAAGCAGAAATGCGTTGCAGACTCTACCATGGAAGCTGAGTAAGTGGCGGCCTCTGAGGCGGCCAAAGAAGTTGTGTGGCTCAGGAACTTCTTGATGGACTTGGATGTGATTCCTGGTTTGCCCAGAACTATCACAATTTATTGTGATAACAATGGTGCAGTTGCAAACTTAAAGAAACCACGAGCCCATAAGGCAAGTAAACACATAGAGCGCAAGTACCACCTGATACAAGAAATCATAAAGGAGGTAGAAGTTGCTGTCGCTTAGATTGCATTAAAGGATGACCTGGTAGACCCTTTCACTAAGGCCCTTCTAGTGAGAGCTTTGATAGGCATGTGGAGGGAATGAGAATCAGATGTATGGCAGTATGAGGACAACATAGTCTTTTAGTATAAGTGGGAGATTGTTGAGATGTATACTGAAAAGTCTATCTTTTGTATGAACATCTTTATTTTTGAAATAAGAATCACATGATCATTGTTTGCATATTTATGGTTATGCATATGGTCTAATACATTACATTGTAGATAACATGGTGTGTAGTGTCACACGGGAGATCATGTTATCAATTCCTTGTAAAGTATGAGTAAAGGCTCACAACCAAGATGGTTTTGGACAAACCATTGGTATGGTTGTAGTGTGATTTGGTTTTGGTTTGTCTTGACCATAGAATTACACTAGTACACTTTGTGTGTATTGAGCAGGACCGACTTAGAGGTGATTCGATTTATTGCTGACTACATAATCGAATCGGACATTAGATATTATGTTGTACATGCTCTTAATCCCAATATAATAACGATCATATATACTTAGTATTCATTTCTTTGATTTACCAATGGGCGAGATTTATAGAGTAAATCGATAGGCTCGGTAAGTTGGGAAATGATATTATTTATATGGTGTGTCATTGATTATAGGAGGAAACCGTGTCCTATATATTAGGATGATGATGTCCCCTTGAGGAGCTCATAAGGTTCATCATGTAAACCCTGTAGGTGGACTTGGTCCGGCATGATGATAAGGTTGAGTGTTACTACTCATGGAGTTAGATGTTGATTAATTAATTGTCAGTAAATTAATTAATTGACGGACATTCGAGATCTTAAACACGGAGAGATAAATGTATAAATAATATATGGAGCCCATATTACCTTATGGGGGTTGGTGAGGTAGATCAATGATAATCCTCTAGTGGAATGGATTATCATTAATGGATCGGACTTTATGTGGGCTTGATCCATTGGGTGGCCAAGATCCAACTCCTCCTCATGACCCCTATTGTAGCCTATTAAAACCCTCATGGAGCCTAGATCCAATGATGGAAAATAAATCTCTAGATCCAACGGTGGAGATATAATCTCTAGATCCAACGGTGGAGATTAAATCTTTAGATCCGACGATAGAGATTAAATTTCTAGATCTGACGGTCGAGATTAAATCCCAAGATCCGACGGTTGAGATTAAATCCCTAGATCTGACGGTGGAGATTAAAAGGAGGTATGGATTAAATCTATACAAGGGGAGCCAAGGCTTGGGTGGCATAAGAGGTTTTAGATTCTAGGGTTTGCTCTCCTTGGCTTGGGCGGCAAGAAACTCAAGGGGATTAGGGTTTGAGTTAGCGGCAACAAGAGGTAAGGCTTTGGTTTTTCTCCTCCTTCCTCTTGGTCGGCTCTAGGGTATCCTCTTCCTTGGGTTTGGGCGGTGCTCCATCCTCTTCTTCTTCATCCTTTGGTCGGCAAATCCTTTCCCACTCCTTAGGGCTGGCAGACACCAAGTTGGTGCTTGGTGGTTGGCACAAGTAAGGAGAAAAAGGTTTCGTTTATTCTTCCTCTTGTTCAGAGTGAGCAAGGAAAGGAAGATCGTGATCTAGGAGGCTTCATCTCTTGGAGGATCGTTGCCCACACAACGTCCAAGAGAAGGATAGGACATACGATAGAAGACCTTGAGGTAAACAAGAGGTATAAATCTTGTTTTGCTTTCCTTTTATTTCTTTGTATGTTGTATGTTTTTATTATGTGGCTAATTAACTTGGACCCCGAATACAAACACAAAAACCGGCGATCCGTACATCGTCTATTCCACGGCTATTCGAAGAATAGAGGTAGGTTGCTTGAACAACAAGTTTGTTCAAGTGACCACTCTAATCAGGTAGCACGATGATGGAATGGTAGCTTGGTTAATCCCTAATTGTCATGGATTATTTTTTTTAATCTGGGGATGAAGACGGGATCGCCATGAACAAGCAACCGAGTTGAAGTGGGAAGCAAAGTTTCCTACCATCAGGGTTTGATTAGTGGTGTGTGTTTGCATCGTTAGGGCTTATTCGAGCTCAATCCGTGGAGTAGGAACCTTGAGGTTCTAAACCACGTTATATCTTCGTATTGTGATTGTATTTATGTGTATTGTGTGGTTGTCTATGTTTTTTTTTGTATATTCCATTGCATACTAACGTGTTGTAGACAACCACACGATCAATTCCATCAAATCGATGACAACTCTATTCACTCCCCTCTAGCGGGTGCATAGGTCCTAACAAGTGGTATCAGAGCTTGGAGCTCTTTTATGGACTAACATCCGAGAGCAAAAGCGCTAGAGGAGATGGAGCTCATTGAAAGATTAGGTGACGACATCAACGTTCCACCTTCCTTCGACCGTGAAGATTTCGCATATTGGAAAAGTAGAATGATGCATTTTCTTATGTGTGATTTTGACAATTGGATTAGTGTCATAGTAGGTTTTGACACTCCAAAAGATGAAGAAGGAAGAAAAATCAAGAAGAAGAATTGGAGCCAAGAACAACTCCGATACTACAACACCAATAATAAGATAATGGGTAGGTTACTTAGTGTAATTCCTAATGATATTTTGATCAAGATAGGAGATTGTAAAGACGCTAAGGAGCTATGGAGCAAATTAGCTAAATATCATGAAGACCCATCATCGGCTCAATTAGAAATAGAGCCTGAAGAAGAAGAAGCAAGCTCATCCTCACAAGAAAGTGAGGATTCGGAGGTCGAGGAATATTCGACATTCGAGGAGGAAGAGGAGGTGGAAGAATTGGAGGTTGAAAGGCCATTAACATTCAAAGAAGAATTGGAGGAAGCCTTCATCTCTAGGATTGAGGGGGGGGGGGGGGAGGGGAGAGACCATCCACACCGGAGGCGAAGAAAAATCAAGAAGTGGCGTCTACCTCTGGGAGAGATTAAGAACCCACTTCGGCCACCACCAATGACCTAGGTAATTCAAGTACATTAATAAATAATAAAAAATCATATCATGTGTTTTTAGTGTAGGGAATATGGGCACTATAATAGCAAATGCCCTAAGAAAGTCAAGAAGGCTCAACCGACGCCAAAAGTCAAGAATGCCTGTGTCCCCACAATTAAAAGTAAGGAGCACGTGATTTGCCTCAAATGAAATTCTAGGGAGCATTATAGGAGTCAATGTCCTAGGGGGACAAAGAAGGTCAAAGAAGGAGCATCAAGTGTAGGGGGAGCCTCTAAGGCAAACCCTAAGGTATATTTTGTAGGGGATCGTTTGAACACTAGGGGGGGGGTGAATAGCGTCGTGCTATACGTGATGGAACTCGTTCGCGTTCGTCTCTACAAAACTCGTTATGCACAGCGGAATAATAATAATAAAAGCAATAATGAATTAAAACAAACACGAACACAAAGATATAACGTGGTTCAGAACCGAACGGTTCCTACTCCATGGATCGAGCTCTAAAATGCTCTAGTGATGCACACACAATCACTAATCACAAATAACTCCTTCTCGACACAAGTCGGAGGTAGAAAAATCTCGTACAATGATTACACTAAGCAATACACAAGATACAAGCTAATACAAATGAGAAATACAATGCAAGTAAAGAAAAACACTTACAAGAGCACTTTGGTTGCTTGATCTTTGGTTGTCTTGGACTAGCATTGAAGGACTGGAAAGCACCAACTCTCCCCTTCAATTTGCCCAAGAAAATCGCTTCCTTTTTCCTCCTCCACGAGCTCCTTTTAAAGCTTCTACCTATGCTGGAAAAAGTCGATTAGTCGACTGATCGGAACCATCAGTTGACTGATGCTACTGTTGTCGTGAGATAACGACTAGATCCACGCTAAAAAAATACAACAGATCCATCATCAGTCGACTGATTATGACCATCAGTCGACTGATCAAGCCATCACTCGACTGCTGACCACAGCGGTCGAGTGAGACTCCATTCTGTGCTCCAAAAACTCGAGCACCCGGTCATTTGCTGAAATCACGATCACAACCTATGGCGATCATTGCTAGAGCAATTCCCACAAAGTCAAACCTAGTTGACTCTTACCAATGATCATGGCCACATGACACAAACATGAGATTTTAGCCCAAGTATGGTTTCCCCATACTTCCTAGACCACCCTTAGCCTAGACCTAAGCCTTCTAGCCATTTCCATCAGCCTCACGCCTCTCGGATCTCTCCAAGTCATCCATGACTTGTTCATCCATCACGCTAGCCTTTAGGTGCTTCCATCGGTTATGTCATGCTAACGGTGTCTACACCGCCAAGGCACATTGGACTTACGCTGCTAAGACTCTGCTTGGACTTTACGCCGCCAACCATTGGACTTATGCTGCCAAGACTTTACCTTTGGACTTTACGCCGCCAATATAAAACCCCTTGGACTTTCCAAATGCTAAGACTCAAGCTTGGACATTCACTTGCCAACCCATGTTGGACTTTCCATGCCAAGTACTCAAGACTTGGACTTTACCTTGCCAAGACCCATGCTTGGACTTTATATTGCCAAGACCCTTTCTTGGACTTTCCTAAATGTCAAATATCCCACTTGGACTTTCCATGACAATTACATTGTTATATGATTTTGTCGAACATCAAAATATCTCTCGAGCCAAGCTCGAGTCCTAGTCAATCGTGACCTGAGCCGATTGCACCAACAATCTCCCCCTTTTTGATGTTTGATAAAAACAATCTTGAGTTTGGCCCCTAACTCAAATTCCCTTACCAATTTCATAAATTGGTAATATTATGTTCTCCCCCTTTTTTGACATACATCAAAAAGGTTTACTCTCAAAGGAGGTCAATGTCTCATGTCCCAATGAGATCTTACAATCTCCCCCTTGGTCCAAAGATACCTAGGATGCCTACCATCTTCCTAGTGATAAGTCTCATATCACTCAAGAGAGGCAATCCTATACTCTCTCCCAATTTCCAAATTGGGTATCTCAAAATCCCATTTTCCCTCTCATGAGGAAAATTACCATCCATCATCCCATGATGGATACCTCCCCCTAAAGGCTTGCTTCCCCTTGACCATTGCACCAACAATGTCCTTGGGAAGTCCCTAAGCCAATAGGAACTCTAAACCATCAAAAGTAAGGTTAAAAGTTCAAACATGAACTCTCCCCACCTTAAATTTGATACATTATTCTAACACTTCTCCTAATCCATATCCAATGGATTTTCACCCTTTATAATGCTTCCCAAAGCATGTCCTAGGGTTAGAAGTAGTTAGCGACCTTAACCGTAGCTGAACACGGGCTAAACAAACTTTATTTTCCCGAAATCAGCCTTGGCAGTCGACTCTGTCAGATAACAGTCGACTGCCACTCTCATCAGTCGACTGCCACCAAGGGCAGTCGACTGATAACTGAAATTTTCGAATTTCAGTTATCAGAGTTGATTTTCAGAAATGCATAAATAAATATACGTACATCGAAAAATCATGAAAATTCATACGTATAATACTTATGACACATACAATGGGTGAAAATTATTTGAAAATTATTTTACCCATAAAATATCAAAATTGATACAAAATCCAAAAGTGAATAAAAACTTCTAAGTTTTGGCTCACTTTGTATCAATCTTATCAATGGTGATTGCTATCAAAAGATAGACTTCACCAAGGTTTTTCAAAAGGATTTTAAAATGTTTTCAAAACCTTATTTTGGATCATATTCTTTGGGCTCAATGTACATGACTTGTACACAAGCTTTTCCAATGATCCACATTTGAATTAAGATGAGTTTTGGTTCAACTAGATGCAAAAACTATGCACCTTGAACTCAACTCATATCCTAGCATCTCACATGTATCTAGAGTGTATAAATACACATACATGTCAATGTAATGTGAGATGTGGGTTTTGTTCTCCCTAATCTAGGTTTTCATGTATTTTTCTAAGGCAACCCTACTTGATTCCATTATAAATAGGACTCCAAGTCATGCCATTGTCCTTAACTCAATTTTAATCAAATGCATGAATGATTATGACATTAATGATGATATAAATAAGCATATGCTCATAATCATGATGTCATGGCATAAGATGAAATCTAAAAACACATGACATTTAATCATTACTCCTAAACATGATCATGACATATAAATGATAAAAATAAACATGATGTCATGACATGTTATATGACAAACAAAGCATGACATATAAAAAGTATAGGTATAATAATACCTAAATTTTAATGTTAGTTGCCATTTGTGATAATTACGTATATTTTGCCATATTGCCACTTTTCTCTCTAGTGTACCAAAAACCTAAAATGACACACTAACCTCTAAACCTAAATTGTGCCAATTTAATTGATTTTTCATAATTCTAATAATATATTGGCACATCCTAAAATCTTTTAGGATTAAAAATCAAACCTATTTCTAAGGTACCCATAACCTTGAAAATTGCCTAAAGTGTCACCTTTACCATGGTTGAGTTAACTACCCATCCAATCGAGATTGACACACCCTAAACCCATCTAGCGTGAATCAATCACGCTCTTAGGAACCCAAAACCTATTTGAGCTCCTAGGGTTAATTAGGTATTCCTTAGGGATAACCTCCCTAGATACCTTCCTAATGACCCTCCTAGGCTTGTTAGCTTTGGTCATTTGGATCTTACCTAGGTTGACTCTAGGGGTTACTCCCCTTGCAACCTTCTTAGCGACTTCCCTAGGTTTCCTTGAAACCCTAGCTACTAGGAACACACCTTGGTTACTCTTAGGGATGACTTCCCTAGTAACCTTGATCTTCCTAGACCTAATTTGTGTTCCATAATCAAATGGAACACTATGATATGCCACCTTAGGCTTAGGTTTGTGACCCAAACCCTTCTTGCCCTTGGTTGACTTTTCTTTCTTTGGCCCTAGATGTTGACTTTGAGTCCTAGACCCTTGACTTTGACCATTAGACTCTTGAAATTGATTTTACATCTTATTGAAGGTCTTTTCAAGTTTTTCAAGCCTTGACCTCAAGGCTTGGTTCTCTAATTCTAATTGTCCAATTTTAGAATTTTTATTTAAACCTTGGGCATGGTTCTTTCTAGGCATATGCCTAGTCGATTTGGGGTTGAGACCTAGATGCTCTTGTATCTTTATAATGGTTTCCCTAGGTAGGATTTGTCTAGAATTGTTTGACCTAGGGTTGTCCTTAGGTAAAATATTTCTAGGGACATTAGTCCCAAATTTCTCCTTCTTCCTAAGGTTGACTTTTTTAGCTCCTAAGCAATATTCTCTATTTCTAGCATGCTCTTTTTGATAAATAGCAAGATTGCTAAAATTATTTCTAGCATGCTTTTTGACATTATTTGAATAAGGAGCTTTATTTAAAAATAACTTAGGGTTAGCTTTGGAAGCTCCCCCTACTTGTGGTGCTCCTTTTTGCCCCTTCTTCTCCCCCAAGAGCATTGACTCCGGTAGTGTCCCGATAGTCGACATTTGAAGCAAATAATGTGCTCCTTGCTTTTGATGGTTGTTGGAGGACCGACATCCTTAACTTTTGGTGTCGTTTGAGCTTTTCTTACTCTCTTTGGGCATTTTCTCTTGTAATGCCCACTTTCCCTACACTCAAAGCAAATTATATAATTATTATTTTGAATTACCGTGTTTGAGTTACCTAGAGTGGTGATAGGTGCCGGAATTGGAGCTTCTTCATCTTGACCGGATGTCGAAGCTTCTTCTTGTTGCTCCGGAGTAGAAATTCTTTCCTCCCCCTCAATCCTAGAGGTGGAGGTTCCTTCTACTTCTTCCACCGATCCGGAAATTGATTCCTTATCAACTTTCGAATCCTCAAGATCTTTAGATGACGATGTACTTGCTTGAGCTTGAGAGGGTGAGCACTCCTCTTCTTCTTGAACCGACGATGAATTTTCATGGAACTTTGCCACTTGGCTCCATAACTCCTTAGCATCCATATAATCCCCTAACATACACACAATATCATTAGGGATCAAATCAAAAATAAACTTTACTACCTTCATGTTTTTCTCGAAGGCTTGGATTTGATCTTCACTCCATTTATTCTTCTTGAGAAACCACCCTTTGGTCCTTTTGGATATTCGAATCCATCCATGAAAATAGACCATTCCTCAAAATCTCTCATCATAATAAAATCTTCAATTCTTCTCTTCCAAGAATTGAAGCCTTCTCGGCCGTATAGGGTGTAGGGCACCAGTGTGTTGATGTTCCATCCTAGTTGTCCTTGGACTTCCATCTTCACCCTCTAGCGTGCTCCCTTAGTTGTTAAACTTCAAGAGCGGCCTCGCTCTGATACCACTTGTAGGGGATCGTTTGAACGCTATAGGGGGGGTGAATAGCGTCGTGCTATACGTGATGGAACTCGTTCGCGTTCGTCTCTACAAATCTCGTTATGCGCAGCAGAATAATAATAATAAAAGTAATAATGAATTAAAACAAACACGAACATAAAGATATAACGTGGTTCGGAACCGAACAGTTCTTACTCCACAGATCGAGCTCTAAAGAGCTCTAGTGATGCACACGTAATCACTAATCACTAATAACTCCTTCTCGACACAAGTCGGAGGTGGAGAAATCTCGTACAATGATTACACTAAGCAATACACAAGACACAAGCTAATACAAATGATAAATACAATGCAAGTAAAGAAAAACACTTTACAAGAGCACTTTGGTTGCTTGATCTTTGATTGCCTTGGACTAGTCTTGAAGGACTGGAAAGCACCAACTCTCCCCTTCAATTTGCCCAAAAAAATCACTTCCTTTTTCCTCCTCCACGAGCTCCTTTTAAAGCTTCTACCTGTGCTGGAAAAAGTTGATCAGTCGACTGATGCTACTGTTGTCGTGAGTCAACGGCTAGATCCACGCTAGAAAAATTTAACGGATCCATCATCAGTCAACTGATTATGACCATCAGTCGATTGATCAAGCCATCAATCGACTGCTGACCACAGCAATCGAGTGAGACTCCATTCTGTGTTCCAAAAACCTGAGCACCAGTCGACTGATCACAAGATCAGTCAACTATCCACCTATGACAGTCGACTGCTAGGGCAATTCCCACAGTCAAACCCTAGTTGACTCTTACCAATCGACTGCCACATGGCACCAGTCGATTGGCACACCTCAAACATGAGGTTTTAGCCCAAGTACGGTTCCCTCATACTTGCTAGACAACCCTTAGCCTAGACCTAAGCCTTCTAGCCACCTCCATCAGCCTCACGCCTCTCGGATCCCTCCAAGTCATCCATGACTTGTTCATCCATCGCGCTATCCTTCAGGTGCTTCCATTGGCTATGTCATGCTAACGATGTCTACACCGCCAAGGCACATTGGACTTACACCGCCAAGACTCCGCTTGGACTTTACGCTGCCAACAATTGGACTTATGCTGCCAAGAATTCACCCTTGGACTTTACGCCGCCAATATCAAACCCCTTGGACTTTCCAAATGCCAAGACTCAAGCTTGGACTTTTCCTTGCCAACCCATGTTGGACTTTCCATGCCAAGTACTCAAGACTTGGACTTTACCTTGCCAAGACCCATGCTTGGACTTTACATTGCCAAGACCCATGCTTGGACTTTTCCAAATGGCAAGTGTCCCACTTGGACTTTCCATGATAATTACATTGTCATATGTTTTTGTCGAACATCAAAACATCTCTCGAGCCAAGCTCGAGTCCTGGTCAATCGTGACCTAGGCCGATTGCACCAACATATTTTAGCCATACACCTTCAAATTTTTATGTTAAAAAGCATGTCTTCAATTCACTTGCTATTGTTGACGAAAAGCATGCTAGAAAAAATATACTATATTGCTTAGGTGCCAAATCATATAAGTTTAGAAATAAGGAGAAATTTGAGACTAATATCTCTAAAGCAATCCTACCTAGGGAAACTATTAAGAAGGTAGAAGACCATTTAGGCATTAACCCTAAGAAGGGTAGGCATATGCTTAGAGGAAATGGTAATGCCCAAAGACCAAATGAAATATCAAAAATTGGGCAATTAGAGTTAGAAAATCAAGTCTTGAGGTCAAGAATTGAAAAATTAGAAAAGACCCTTAGGAAAATGCAAAATCAAATGCAAGGGTCAAATAGCCAAAGCCTAGGGTCTAGGAGTCAAAGTCAAAGGCCTAGGAAACAAAAACCATCCAAGGGAAAGCTTAAGCCCAAAAAGACCTATTGCAATGTTCCATTCGATTATGGAACTCAATCTAGGTCTAGGAAAACCAAGGTCAATAGGAAAGTCATCCCTAAGGTTGACCAAGGTAGGTGCTTAGTGGCTAAGGTTTCAAGGAAACCTAGGGAAGCCATTAAGAAGGTTACAAGGGGAGTTACCCCTAGAGTTAACAAGACCCAAATGACCAAGGCTACAAAGCCTAGAATGGTCATTAGGAGGGTATCTAGGGAGGTCATCCCTAAGAAATACCTAGTAAACCCAAGGAGCTCCAATAGATATTGGGTTCCAAGGAGCGCGATCGATTCACGCTAAATTGGTTAGGGTGTGCCAACTTTAAATGGATGGGTAGTTAACCTAACCATGGTAAAGGTGGCACTATAGGTCATTTCTAAGGTTATGGGTATCTTGGAAATAAGTTTGATCATAAACTTAAAGGATTTTAGGATGTGCCAATATTATCTTGAGAATTATGAAAAATAAATCAAATTGGCATAAATTAGGTCTAGAGGTCATGGTGTGCCATTTTGGATTTTTGGCACACTTTGAGGATAAGTGACATTATGGCAAAATGGATTCAATTTTAAAAATGACAATTTGAGCTTAACACTTAGGTATTTTATACTTACCATGCTTTGTTTGTCTTGTCATGTCATGACATCATGTTTATTTTAAACACACTTTGAAAAACAGTTTGTACTTGATCAACAAAAGTGGTACAAATTTGTGAAAAACTTTAAAGCTTTTGCTAGATTTCAAGTTTGTGTCAATATTAAAATCTGAAAAATATATATTTTTCAATATTTTCCTTGATAGTAAATGACTTCAAAAGGGTGTCCACAAAATATTATGATTTTTTGACCTTTCTTGAATTACTTACACATTTACCAACTTAGCTGAAAAACCTATCAGTCGACTGGTGTTTGTCACCAGTTCGACTGATAAATGTCTCGGATCGGGTTCATCCTGGTCCACTAGGCAGTCCACTTATGACAGTTGACTGTCGCGCCCACAGAATGCTCCATAGCCGATTGACCAGTTCAACTAATCTACATCGATCATTTGTAGATATTCGTCGATCGCATCGCCATGGATATTAGGGTAAATCAACCCAATTCGACTAGTAAAAAACCCGAAGCCCTTCCTATTTCCTCCTCTACTATGTTCCTCTACCGAGTTCTTCTCACCCTTCTCTCTCTTTCCGGCACTCCCACCGGCCATTCTCGTGCTTCGAGTCCTTTTTGACTCGAGAACCCTCTCCTCTCAATCTTTCCAAGCCCTTGTCTCCACCGTAGCCTGCCCTTTTGGTTAAGGCTTCGTTGAACCTCGACTCTCGACGTCGTTTCTAAACTTCCGCCACCATCAACCATGTCTCCTAGGTAAACCCTAACCCTTAGTCTTGGATTCATTGTTTATCTATCTATACATTCACTAATCACCATTTTTCTTTTTTTGTTGTTGTGCATTTATCCACTATCATGCATTCTTGACCTGCATTCATTTTCTCTTTCAATATACATACTTAGAATTAAGCATTTTGCATCTAAACGTACCCGTCCACCACCTATCATTGAGGGCTCATCGAACCCTCAACCCTCTATCGATGATCGATTTCCCACTCCGAGCCATGAGCTTGCATTTCACAAAAACAAATTTCAACTCATTCCTCCTCGAGTGTTGGACCACAAATTCTTTCAAGATCACTGCTTTGACATTACCCAGAACATCCGTTTCTACAACCTCGAGTCTTTGGTGTTTTGTGAACACTCGATCAATTCTACTTTACTTTCAGAATTTTTTAATAACTTGCGATCGGTTGGAGAGGGGTTGAGGTACCGGACTCGTGTTCCTCAACGCAATCTGGACTTCACTCCCCAGATCTGGGCTGACTTCCTCGGATGTCGCCCATCCGAGAGTGAGTTTCTTTTCTATCATTCTTTGGGTGAGTCTCTTCCGTCCCCTTTTGAGGACATTTCTCTAGACTCCCTTCATGATCAATTCTATCACAGTCCCCGTCCATTAAATGTTAATCTTTTTCCCTCAAATGATCTTTCTGCTCCTGATAATGTTCTTTATAAGGTCATTGCTAATTGCAACCTTCCCATAGTCACCTGTGGGTTGGCTTTGGTTCGGCCCCCACATCTGTTTCTTATGCATGCATTCCACCAAAGGATAGATGTGAACATTAGTCTGAACACATTTCATTGCATCATTCATTTCATTAAGCCAAACAATGGCAAAGTCCACATACCCTTTGGTCACGTGCTCACTGAGTGGCATGGTTCCATTGGCATCGATGTAACCAAAGGGGTCATCAAGCCCATATTCACCAAGTATGACCGCATGAATGCACGGAGTTTCTCTTTAGCGGGCTTGAAGCCCTTCGAGGGATCCATGACCTGGGCCGCTAGACGACAATAGGCGAGCACACCGCTCCGGCCACGAGGTGATGTTGTAGAGGTGGCGTTGCGAGAGGTGCTAATGCGAGAGGTGATCTTTGTACGGACTCGACCTTCGTAGCGTGCCTCGATGCATTTGTGGAGGCGATAGATACCCATTTTGCGGAGTTTCGTCTGGAGTACGAGGAGCTTCATCTGGAGTACGAGGAGCTTCATCTGGAGCACTAGGCATTTCGCCAGGAGCACCAGGAGTTCTAGTCTTTGGTCATCTCCCAGCTGGGGACATTAGATCGGTAGCAGCAGGAGCTCCAAGTGCTTCTCCGCCCTCCTGCACTTGGACATCCGCTTGCTGTCGACGGTTCACAGTTGATGGCCATGGACACTGATGCCCCTAACTCTTAGATAGTCGTCACTTGTATTTTATTTTATTTTCTTGACATGTGTAAGGCAATGCCTTTACCCTCTTGATTAATGAAATGAACTTTTTTTTGGTACATCCCTATAGTCTCTATCATATTCTTATGGATTGGTAATTTGAATTTCAAGATTTGACACAATTTAATAAGTATTTTTGAAACTCTAAATGGTCTAAATATCTCGATCACAATACTCATTCATCATTTTGAGACATTGTTGTCCAAACATGTTAACAATATTTTACTATCTTGAACTTTGTATCAAACTCATTATTTTATAGGTAAATTATTTTTCAAATATTTTTTACCCATTATATTTGGTATAAGTATTATACATATGAAGTTTCATAATTTTTTAAAATATGTATAATTACTTATGTATTATCAAAATTCATTCTGAAAGTTGAAAATTGTATTTTGCAATTATCAATCAACTGCCATTGTTGGCAGTCGACTGGCGTCAATGGCAGTCAACTAATAACTATCAGAAGTAGACTGCCAAGTCTGATTTTGGGTAAACAAGATTGGTTTAGCCTGATTTCAGCTATGTTAGGTTACCCTAACTGCTCCTAACCCTAGGATATGCTTTGGAAAGCATTAGAAAGGGTGAAAAATCCATTGGATATGGATTAGGAGAGTTTTTTGGGTGCTGTATCAATTTTAAGGTGTGTAAAAGTTCACGTTTGAACTTTTAACCTTAATTTTGATTGTTTAGTGTTCCTATAGGCTTAGGGACTCTCCAAGGACATTGTTGGTGCTATGGTCAAGGGGGAGCAAGCCTTTAAAGGGAGGTATCCATCATGGGATGATGGATGTGTTTCTTCCTCATGAGGGGGAGAATTTAAGAGAAGTGAGGATTGCCTCTCTTGAGTGATATGTGACTTATCACTAGAAAGAGTGAAGACATCCTAGGTGTTTTTGGACTAAGGGAGATATTGTAAGATCTCATTGGGATATGAGACATTGACACCCTTGGGGAGAACCTTTTTGATGTATGTCAAAAAGGGGGAGAAAGTGAAACTACCAATTTGGAAGAATTGGTAAGGAGATTTGAGTTAGTGTTTAGGCATAACTCAAAGGTGTTTTGATTTTTGTCAAACATCAAAAAGAAGGAGATTGTTGGTGCAATCGACCCAAGTCATGATTGACCGACCTCGAGTTTGACTCGAGTAGTGTTTTGATGTTTGACAATATGTTAGGGAAATTATTAGTGCAATCGATTCAGGTCATGATTGACTGTTTGACGATGGTTTGACTATATGGTTGACTTGTGGTTGACCATATGATGGAGAAGTCCAAGTGGGACACTTGGCAATGGGAAAGTCCAAGTCTTGAGTACTTGGCATAGAAAGTCCAAGCATGAGTCTTGGCAAGGGAAAGTCCAAGTTTGAGTCTTGGCATTTGGAAAGTCCAACATTGGGTTGGCATGGAAAGTCCAAGGGTGTAGTCTTGGCCACGTAAGTCCAAGGGTATAATTGTGGCAGTGAAAGTCCAAGTCATAGGTACTTGACATTTGGGAAGTCCAAGGGTTGATATTGGTGGCATAAAGTCCAATGGTGGAGTCTTGGCAGTATAAGTTCAATGGTAGGCGGCGTAAAGTCCAAGTGTGGTCTTGGTAGCGTAAGTCCAATGTGCCTTGGCGGTGTAGGTATCATTAGCATGATAATAGCCGATGGAAGCACCTGAAGGCTAGCATTTGGATGAACAAGTCATGGATGACTTAGAGGGATCCGATAAGCGTGAGGCTGATAGAGGTGGCTAGAAGGCTTAGGTCTAGGCTAAGAGTGGTCTAGCAAGTATGAGGGCATCATACTTTGTGTTAAGCCTCATGGTTGAGATTTGTCAGTCGACCGAGGTTATGGACCAGTCGATTGGTCAAGTGTTTTGACAATTGGCAGCTGAGTCGATACTCAACAGTCGATTGGGATTATGACCAATCGACTGTTATGAGTCGACTGCGGCAAAATGGCCTAGCAATTGACTGCTAGAATTAGGCGATTGGTGATGGCAGCGATCGATCGCCATGGATGGCGATCTACTCTTGGTTGAGTTCTGACGAGCATAGAACGCTTCGATGGTAGGCGATTCGGCGATCGTGATGATGTTGGTAGTCGACTGCCAACTGATCCAGTGGAGTTTTCTAGCATCGATCAAGCCGTTGTCTCATAATGATATTGTTGGCAGTTGACTGGGGCCTTATGGCAGTCGACTATCAGGCATGAAATTAACCCGTTGCAGGTTAAAAGGAGCAACTCGTGGGAGATTTCGGCATTGGTTCTTGGAGTGGTTTCTTGAGGTGATTAGGAGGTGAAGTGCAGGTGCATTTTAAGGTCCTTCATGCTCGTTCAAGCAACCAACAAGTAAAGTGTTAAAAGCCCTAATTTGTAAAGTGTTCTTTATATTTCAGCTGTATTTTGCTTGTATTTCTTTGTATTGCTTTTGTAATCGCTTGTAAGAGGTTTTATCCACCTATGGTGTGTCACCGAGAAGGAGGGTTTGATTAGTGGTGTGTGTTTGCATTGCTAGGGCTCATTCGAGCCCAATCAGTGGAGTAGGAACCTTGAGGTTCCGAACCACATTATATTTTCGTGTTGTGATTGTATTTGTGTGTATTGTGTGTTTGTCTATGTTATTTTTGTATATTTCACTGCGTACTAATGTGTTGTAGATAAGCACATGATCAATTCCATCAAACCAATGACAACGCTATTCACCCCCTCTAGCGGTCGCATAGGTCGTAACAAAATCCATTCGGATGCTCCTGTCTATAGTGGTTCATTATGACTATGAGATCTGACAGATGAATGTGAAAATGACTTTCCTTAATGGAAACCTACTTGAGGACGTGTATATGATATATCTCGAGGGTTTCACATTGGTTGATAAAACCAAGGTATGCAAACTTTGACTGTCCATATATGGACTGAAGCAAGCATCCAGGAGCTGGAATATTTGTTTTGATGAGACAATCAAAAGATTTAATTTCTCATAAAATCTAGACGAACCCTGTGTGTACAAGGAGGTTAGTGGAAGTGCAGTCATGTTCCTAGTGTTCTATGCCGATGACATATTACTTATAGGAAATGATATATCTGTCTTACAGTCGGTCAAAATTTGGTTATCCAAAACATTCTACATGAAAGGCCTGGGATAAGCGACCAACATCCTCGAGATTCAGATCTATAGAGATAGATTAAATCGGTTGCTTGGTCTTTCGCAGTCTACATATATAGACCAAGTGTTAAAGGGGTTTAGCATGTTGGAATCCAAGAAAAATTTCCTACCCATCAGGCATGGGATACACCTTTCGAAGTCTGTGTCCATGCATAGAAGACGAGAGGATTTGCATGAGTAAGATTCCCTATGCATCCGCAATAGGATCTATCATGTATGCTATGTTATGTATGAGGGCGGATGTATCATATGCTCTGAGTGTCATGAGTAGATATCAGTCTGATCCAAGAATGGATCATTGGGCGACTGTTAAGACAATCCTTAAATACTTGAGAAGAACTAAGGATGTGTTCCTAATATATGGAGAAGGTGATATAATAATACGCGAGTATACGAATGTCAGCTTCCAGATAGACAAGAATGATTCCAAGTCTCAGTCTGGGTACATATTCACCTTAAATGGAGGCACAATATGTTGGAAAGGTTCCAAGCAAGACACTATAGCGGATTCTACCATTGAGGCAGAATACATTGTAGCTTCGGAGGTAGCAAAGGAAGCAATTTGGATCAAGAAGTTTATCTTTGAACTTGGTGTGGTCTCATTAACGATACAAACATGTGCTTTGCTGCTATCATCTTATCAGAGAGATCATCAGTAGGAAGAAAATACAAATCGAGAAGATTCCCACTGAAAGGAACTTAGCGGACCCTTTAACTAAGGCCTTACCTCAAAGTAGGTTTGAGGGTTATATTAGAGCTTATGGTATTGAATATCATGGCGATTGACATTAGGCCAAGTGGGAGTTTGTTAGTTATATATGAGAGGTGTCCTAAGACAATCGCCTTATGATTGTACCATTTAATTGATAAATGAAGATTCACTATTTGAGTATACATGTTTTCATGTATTTGATTGGATCTTAAACTCATTTACTGAATGTCTACAATACGATTCACAGCATAAGAGAATTTGTGATTGGATCACAACTAGTGAGTATCTCTACATGTGTAATTGTGATGTATTGAAAATATCCCTAGTCGATGAATTAATGCATTCGGACACCATGAATTCTATTGAGACTAGCACGAGTTGTACTCTTTGATTTATCCAAGCAGCTGTTTCTCAGTGGCTGAAGACATTGGGATGTTCGAAGTTAACCGTGGATACTAGTTATGTCAACTAGTTCATTGGAGTGACCAGCTATAAGACTTCATATGGTTCTCTGCATATAAAGATATGTCAATGAACTCCTTACTGCAGCTTAGGTGCAATGTTCCTTCGACTTGCGGTATTCAAGTCATCGTGGCCATGGAGACTTATGCTTTGATATCTTAAGCAAGCATCTCCGAGGAGATGTGGACCCAGAATGATTAGGTATAAGTCGAAGTGGCCGAAGGTGTTTGAATAACCTACAGAGGATTCACCACTCCTTGCAAGGAGATGTATACCCAATGGCCTCTCGTCATATTGTTACTAAAGTCTTTGGCCAAAGCATTAAATGTTTAGAGTATGATACTCTTAGATACATGTGCAGTAACTAGAATCTGTAGAACGAGGAAATGATACTTGGGCTAGGTGTAACATAGTCAGCCTAGTGGAGACCGACACAATAGACCATATCCTGAACCAAGTGGGTATATGATGAGTGAAGGGAACGAGGTACGATTCACTGTATTTGCTGAAAAGTTTCAGAAATTGTTTTGGGACAAACTATTAATTTTCTTCTTAATTGGGGATAATGATGTATTACTAGGTGCCACTCATGATAATTCTATAATTAATGGTTAATTATAGATGGAAAATATAAATTGGTAACCTATTTGGTCACACGCAGTACGAGTGTTATTATAAGGATTTAAAACGAGCTTGAGAATGAGATTCTCAGATTGAGAGAGACTTGGTTTGGTTCGACCAAACAAGGAGCGAACATGAAATTATTTCAGTTGCATCAGAAGCTTGGATGGGCCAAGTCTTTTGAAGACATGATGGATGAACCAAATTGGTTTGGTTCTAATTCAATGGTGGAAAATAAACCAAAGGGGTTTGGTTTGTTTTAAACGAATGAATCAAAATTTGTTTGCTTTATTTTAACTTAAAATAGACAAATGCGGTTTGATTTATTTTAACTTAAATTAATGAGCGGGTTAACGGGTTTTGGTTATGAACCAATAACCGTTGAGAGAGGGTTTCTTGATGGTCGAGAAACATGCTCTCTATAAATAAAAGGGTTGAGACAAATTTCGTGGGCGAGTTAATGTTTGTGAAACCCTAGCCGCTTTCTCTTCTCCTCTCCTTGCTTGTGCACTGCCCAACCTAGTTTCCGCTTCCCAAGCTTGGCTGCCAGCCATCCTCCGGCCCGCAGCCCAGCCGCTAACCCTTGAACCCTCCGACCACAAAGCTGCCACTGGCCAACTTGTTTGGCCAGCAACACCTCCACCACCCACCTCCTTTTGGACAACCTTTTGTCCATTGTGAGAAGAGATCATTTGGTCATTGTTTTGAACTTTGACAGTGACCTCTTTTCTGGGGATTGGATCTCCGAAAATCCTCTTCGTTTGAGGACAAAGGGTTTTGTCAATTGTTGACAAAACTGCTTTCGAGAAAACAAGTTTGTGAAACTTGTTTTGTGATTGTCTCTCAGATCACAACGTCTTCGACGCGAGACTAGTATCTCTCGTTACGACGGAGCTTGTAGCTTGAGAAGCTATCCCAATGATACTCGGTGTAGACTCGGATAGAGGTGAAACTTGCGAGGGTCGCTAAGGTTGATGCCCTTTCCGCTACGTGTTATTCGTCAGGTATACCTAGTGTAATTTCCTTATTGCAAATTACTTACTGTCCGATCTCGACCTAGTCCTTCCGTTGGAAGTCTTAGTCGGATTACCACCTAAGTTCATCCCCGTACAAAGGACATGACCGCACCATTACTCTTCACTCAGTTCTTACCTCTGGGCCTTCTGATTTGTCGCTTAGCTTCTGGTCTCCACCGAGGTTCCTCGACTTTGATGAGGTTCTCCTGGTGTCACCTTACCACCACGGTTTCTTGAGTCAAGATTCTCTGGGTGTCGCTTGACCTTGGGCTTAAACACTTCCTGCACACTCAACATAGCTCATGAGATAACAATAAGAGCTTAACTTTGAACCTTTGCCATAATCAAAACCTAGGTTCGATCATCCGGTGCCTCGGCATCAACAATCTTCCCCTTTTTAATCTATGGCAAACCGATTCAAAGTTAAGGAAAATTTAAGCATAAAGTGAAGTAATAAGGTAATAAACATTTAGAACACAAGTAGTAAACATGATTAAGCTCTTTTTCAAAACCTCCCCCTCAAGGCTACCTCCCCCTAAATCCTAGGTGAGTTTTGAAAAAGACACTTAAAGTTAACTTTAGGAAAATAAATTTTGATTTAAAATTTTAAAATTTTACTCCCCCTTAACTTTTCCCTCTTCTCTCCCTTTTTCCATATATTGAAAATCCAAGGGGTGTAAAATGTTATATACATAAGATGTGCTTGTAAAATCAAAAAGGAATTAACTATAAGAATCTAAGCATGTATCCCTTTTGAAGTTTATGTTAGTGAAAGCCCTAGAGCCAATCATGTGATGATTGTTGTATGGACTTTATTGTATCATATTCCTATTTATAAAGGCATGGTTATTATATTTACTTGTATTGGTGCTAAATAAACTAAGTATAATAACGTCCTTGAGTAGAAGGTTCTTATCAATATCAATCGATTGGTTGAATCGATAATGAGATGATATAGAGAACAATACTCTTAATCATTCCTAATCAAGTACTAACATTCAAGGACAATGTTAATGCGTAGAGACTAGCATGTAGGTCAACTCGATGACTTGATCTCACAAGTCATGGATATGAGATATCAAGTTGACACATGGGTATGCATTGGAGAATATATACTGAATGACCCGCCATGAGAAAGTATCATGGATCGTTATATGAGTGTCATATACTTTCTCATGTGACTATTAATATGACTATTAGTTCTTGGACTTGAGGTCACCATGGTTCCCTACATAAGGAGTTGCATACTTTGGCTTCGTCAAACGTCACCCGTAAATGGGTGGATTATAAAGGCGTTTACTGGGTATGTAACAAATTATGCGGAGGGATGTGAGTGATGTAGATGAGATATATCCCTCCTATATGATGGGAGTGACATCGTTATTCTTGATAGATTGAGACCACGAAGTGCATGGCCAAGCCCAAATGAGTCAATATGAGATATTGAGCTCATTTGATTAGAGTGAGTCTACTTGGAGTTCAAGATATAGATATTACCGAGGATGACACAATCTATGCCTCAATTGGTCAATCTAGATGTTAAGGATAGAGGGACATTGTCACATATTGTGAGAGTCATAATTAGTAGTCACAAAGGTGATGTTGGAGCTCAACATTCTTGTAACTTGGGTAGCAATGATGTGTTGCTAGATACCGCTCATTGCTTATGTTCTTAAATCGGTTTAGGAGCATTGGCAATGTTACAAGAACCTATAGGGTCACACACAAAGGGCAATTAGATGGAGATTAGGTTCATATGATGAACCATGAGGATTAGGTTCATGGGATGAACCAAATTGGATTAAGAGTAATCCAAATTAGACTAATTGAGTTAGACTCAATTTGATTCAAGTGTTGAATGAGTCTAATTTTGATTTGATTCATTGAGTCAATTTAAATTAATGAATAGAGATTCATTAAATCAAATTGACTAGAATCAAGTGGTAAGATTTGATCAACCATGGGAGATAAGAGGTCAAGTTTGACTTGACTTGAGAGGGAAGATGAATGGTCAATTTTGACTTGACCAATTGCCATGTCATAGTGACATGGCATGTGGTCCGACCAATGATGGTGTTCCACATCATCATGGACTTATCATGTGGTGCCATCTCATGAGGGAGACCAAGAGCCATTGTCTCTTGGAGTTACATGCATGCATGTAAACCCCACCCATTGAAGTGGCCGGCCACTTTCACTTGATGAAGTGAATTCATTTGGTGAGTAACTCCATCTTCTTCTTCCTTGGATCTTCTTCCTCTCAAGTTATCTCCCAATACTCTACTTTGGCTGAAACTTCCAAGGGGTGCTAGCACACTCTAGGTTGTTTTTCTCCACCATTTGTCCATGTGGATACCAATAGAGGAGTGTACACTTGACACTCTTGAGTTTCGACAAAGCATTTGGACGAGCGGGATAAGCGAAAGGCGTCTCTACGAGGGTAATGCTCTCATCTTGTAGATCTAAGGTATATCTAGGGTATTTAAACACATACATGTTTTATTTTTTATATCTTCGCATGGATCCGTGGCCTGGCTTCCGAGGTTTCCGCTACACAAAAAGCGGTTTTTGCGGCTCGAAAAGTCCAACAGTGGTATCAGAGCCACATGCGAAGCATGTATGCGTTTCATATTTGTAGTTTTTGTATTAGATATAAAAATTATAGATTTTTATGTTTCTGTAAATTTCCTATTTTTATAGAATTTTTGGGTATTTTTCTCGAAGAGTCGAAGCAACAAGTGTTGGGACACTTGTAGGCCTCCGAAACGGCGAGTTCTCGCTTTAGGTTTTCGGAACAGCGACTTAAGTCACTGTAATATCTAGTAGGGACACTCGCAAAGTTTTTTTTACGAGTAGGGGCGTTGCCTCTATCCCCGAAAGGGGCCTTGTCCCGCGATCGCGCCCGGAAACCACTTAGCGGGACTATTACGGAGAGGTGACTCATAAAATTGAAAAAAATAGGAAAAATTATAGAAATTTTCTGTAAAATACATAATTTAGTATTATGTATAATTCTATGATGGTCATGACCCAATAACCCCAATATGATTGGATGATAATGTGTTGTAATTCATAATACAGTCTGCGTGCCGTTTTTATGATTGTGCATGTTGTATAGGGTATGCGACCTGCGCGTCGTGCCTCTTCTTTTAAAATTCTAGTTGTAAATAGTTTTAGACTCGAATATAACTCAAGTTTCATATTTGTAATGTACAAAATGGAGCAGTGGAAAGTCCACTTGTAGACGAAGTTACGAGAAGGGTGCCGACGACACATGACAGTCAAAGGAGGCGCTTGGAGAAGCCGCTAACCCTAGGTTGACCGTCCGATCTTCTCATTGGCTTACGAAGATCGTAGTAGGGTCATGACCACATCACAATTAATTATATATATATATGTTGATATATATATATATATATATATATATATATATATATATATATATATTTGTTTTTGCTTGTATGTCTGTGATGCATGATAGTAGAATAATGCTTGTATGTATATGATGTATGCTAGGATATTTTTCTTGTATGTATATGATGCATGCTAGAATAATGCTTGTATGTATGTGATGCATGCTAGTATAGGATAATAAAGGCCTTGATGCGTATATGATATACATTCACGATTAGATTATATCTTAATCGAATCAACTCGAAAATGCCTACCAAGTCCTTGATACCCATCACTACCTTGATCATTTGTAGTTGTTGAATCTGCCAAAGCAGAGCAATACATATTATCTTGGTAGGGTGTGGAGGGACAATCTTGTGTTAGTAATATATGAGAGATGTCCTAAGGCAATCACCTTATGTACGAACCATTTATATGATAAATGAAGATTCACTATTTGAGTATACATGGTTTCATGTATTTGATTGGATCTTAAACACATTTACTGAATGTCCGCGATATGACTCATAGCATGAGAGAATTTGTGATTGGATCACAACTAGTGAGTATCTCTACATGTGTAATTGTGATGTATCAGAATTATCCCTAGTCGATGAATTGATGGATTTGGACACCATCAATTCTGTCGAGACTAGCACGAGATATACTCCTTGGTGTATCCAAGCAGCTGATTCTCACTGGCTGGAGACATTGTGATGTCCGGAGTTAATCATGGATGCTAGTTATGGTAACTAGTTCATTGGAGTGACCAACCGTAAGACTTCATATGGTTTTCTGCATATATAGATATGTCAATGAAGTTCTTACTGTAGCTTAAGTGCGATGTTCCTTTGACTTGCGGTATTCAAGTCATCTTGATCATAAAGACTTATGCTTTGACATCTTAAGCAAGCATCACTGAGGAGATGTGGACCCGGGATGATTGGGTATAAGTCGAAGTGATCGAAGGTGTTTGAATAACCTATAAAGGATTCACCACTCCTTGCGAGGAGATGTATACCCATAGCCTCTCGTCGGATTGTTACTAAAGTCTTTAGCCAAAGCATTACTTGTTTTGAGTAAGGTACTCTTCAAAACATGTGAAGTAACTAGAATCCGTAGGACGAGGAAATGATACTTGGGCTAGGTGTGACGTAGTCAGCCTAGTGGGGACTGACACTATAGACCATGTCCTGAACCAAGTGGGTATAAGATGAGTGAATGGAATGGGGCACGATTCATTCGAGCTGCTGAAGGGTTTCAGAAATAGTTCTGGATCAACCGTTGATCTTTTCGGTTAATTGGTGATCATGATGTACTACTAGGTGCCACTCATGATCATTCTATGATTAATGGTTAATTATAGATGGCCAACATAAACCGAGAACTTATTTGGTCACATGCACAACGAGCGTAATCCGAAAGATTTAAAACGAGCTTGAGAATGAGATTCTCAGACCGAGAGAAACTGGGTTTGGTTGGACCAAACATGGAGCGAGCATGAAATTTTTTCAGTCGCAATGGAAGCGTGGATGGGCCGTGTCTTATGAAGACATGATGGACGAACCAAATTGGTTTGGTTCTAATCCAATGGAGGAGAATAAACCAAAGGGTTTGGTTTGTTTTAAACGAATGAACCAAAGTTGGTTCGGTTCGTTTTAACTTAAAATAAACCATCATGGTTTGGTTTATTTTAACTTATATTAATGGAGCGGGTTAACGGGCCTTATGGTTATGATCCGATAACCATTAAGAGAATTAGTTCTCTATAAAAGAGGGCTTAAGGGTTTGTTAAGCCCTAATCCAAATCCCTTGACCTTAAAGCTGCCGCCCCTCCTCTCCTTGGTGAATTCGGCGCCAACACCTCCCCTTGCCACCGCCCACCACCAAGCTCCCTTGCCGGTGTCCAGAAGGAGCTGTCATTCCCTCTTGCCGGCGTCGAGCTGCTGCCGGAGGAGCTCCGGTGATCTCCCTTGGGTTCGGTAATAAGGTGAGCTCCCACCTTTCTTTTGGTCGGCCCCTATTCCTCCACCAAAGCTGTCCAGTTTTCTGGACAGCTTGTTTCCCTCTTGTCGGAGCGTCATTTGGATGACATTTGGAGCTCCGACAGCGCATTCCTTACCGGGGATTCGATCTCCAGTAATCATCATAGGTGGAGGACGAAGGATTCGTCAAACGGTTGACGAATACCTCTCCGGAGAAGCGAGTTTTTGAGGACTCATTTTGGATCCGAATTTTGATTCGGATCGTGATCTTCTCTCGATCACGTCGTTTTCAACACGAGGCTAGTAACCCGTACGAAGATGAGGCTTGTGACTTAGTGAAGTCATCCCGAAGATACTCGGCGTGGATACGGATAGAGACGATTCTATCGAGGATCGTTCCGGTTGATGCCTTTCCCGCTACACGTCATACGTAAGGTACGTAGTTTAAATTTCTTTTTATTGCAAAATTTAAATTTACGGTTATGTCTACACATGTTGTACTATGCATGCGTGTGATGTGTGTGTTGTAATAAATATAGATTTATTATTTTATTTCTTCCATTTGTGCACATGTTTACTGAAACATGTTCGAACACACACTCTTGTGATGCAGGAAACCAACATGGTATCGAGCCAGGTTGTGTTTGACATAATCGTAAAATTATTTTTCGATAGTCATAATGATATTTCTGAAATTTTCTACTTTTGGAAAGTTAGAAGTATTTATGGAAATTTTCAATTTTGGAAAGTCTAGAAGTATTTATGGAAATCTTCCACTTTTGGAAAGTTGGAAGTATTTATGGAAATTGATATTTTCCATAAATAAAATATTTGATTAGATTTTGGAAATTTGTTTCCTAATTTAATCATGATTTGATTTGGGAAATCAAATCTTAAAATATTTTATTTCCATAAGTAGTTTTGATGATTTAGGAAATTGGTTTCCTAAATTGACTTTCCTTAATCAACTATTTCCACAAATAAAATATGTGATTAGATTTGGAAATTTGTTTCCTAATTTAATCATGATTTGATTTGGAGAATCAAATCTTAAACATATTTTATTTCCATAAATAGTTATGACATATAAGGAAATATTGTACATGACATAATTGTATGTCATGTAATTGCATTAGATGCATATCATTATGCCATGCGTGTCGTGACATGTAGATGTATGCCATGTATGTCATGCCATGTAGATAATAGTTATTTGCATGCAAAGAGGATGAGACATAAAAACCCTAACTCAATATTAAAGCCTACGCCTTTCATTAATATGGTTAGAACCAGAGTTTCGTTTCTTGTTCGGGTTGTTGGACTCTCTCCAAGCCCGGCTCGAACCCGAACATGTTCCAACCATGGAATAGTTTAATACTAATATGGTAAGAGTCAGAGGTCAATCGTTAGCTTTGGTTTTTGGACTCTCTCCAAGCCAGGCTAATTGGTTGAATGCGCTCTAACCATATTAAAACTATTTCTTGATTAATGGGTTGGCTTTAACCTGGAGCATCGGCTTGTTGGACTCTCTCCAAGGTCGATGTAAAGGGAGGTGAAGTTGGGTGCTATGCATATGATGCATACTTGTTAATGTGTTAACAACCTGATGTATGTGTGAACATTCAATTAGTTGATAGCACATTGTGATAGTTGCATATACGTGATATGCAATCAGTATATTTGATACCTACCATCGTAGTTATGAATGGCTTGTTGGACTCTCTCCAAGGTTGTTCATATCTATGATGGATATCAGCCCATTCGGAGATGGACCTACGATCTCCCAAAGTGATTTTGGGGTTTTTGAAATTCAAAAAATGAATGGGATTTATGAATGTATAATAATGCATTTTAAAATCATCTTTCTCATATATGCTCGTTTTGTATTTCTAAGATTGATCATGATGTCTTTGAATATGTGTTCCATTTTGGATTCGAATAAATTGACTGGGCCGAACTTCTTGGACTGGCTTAGAAACTTGAGAATTGTTCTCAAGGTTGAAAAGCTTGCAAATGTCCTCGAAGCGCCTCTTCCCGCCCATCCTAGTGACAATGCAACTCTGAACCAATTGTTGGCCTATCAGAAACATGTGAGTGATTCTGAACAAATGAGTTGCATCATGCTAGCCATGATGGAACCCAAGCTCTGGCGGCATGAGCATATGGATGCTCATATCGTAGTCCTTCATCTTTATGAGTTGTTTGATAAGCAAGTGAGATTGAAGGTTGAAGTCTCAAGCTCCTCTTCACCTCGAGATGCAAGAAGGTTCATCGTGATATCTTGCTCGACATCTTTGAAAGTGGAGCCTTCTGAGAAGCATGAGCAGGGGACGGTGTTGTTAGTTGATTCCTCGAAGAAAGGTTCTAAGAGGGAGTCAAAGGAACAACAGAAGGGGAAGAAGAAAAAGGCTAAAAAGGAAGAACCAGCTCAAAAGGGCACTTGCCATCATTATGGCAAGTAGGGCCATTGGCGAAGAAATTGCAAGATTTATCTTGAGTCCGTGAAGAAGAATAAGGCATAAGATGCTCCATCCTTTTCATATATCTTCGTTATTGATTGTCATTCTATTTCCTTAGACACTTGGGTATTGGATACTGGGTGTGACTCACATATATGTAATGACATACATGGGCTAAGGAATAGAAGAAGACTCATCAAGGGAGAGTCAAATTTACGTGTTGGGAATGGAGCAAAGGTTGTTGCACTCACCATCGGAACGTATTTGTTGAAACTCCTTGCAGAACTTGTCTTAGAACTGGACAATTGCTTTTATGTTCCTTCGTTGATAAAGAGCATCATTTCTATTTCTTGTTTAAATAGAAATGGGTACCATTTGACTTTTAGTAACAATTATTGTTACATAACTTTGAATGGAGTTCTTTATGGGACTGGAACTTTAAGCAATGGTGTTTATACATTGGATGTATCCAGTTATGTTTTCAATATCAAAGTGAGCAACAAGCGTGCTCAAAAAGATAATCAATTAGACTCCTACATGTGACATTGTCGTCTTGGCCATGTAAGCAAGAAATGCATGTCCGAATCCCACCGATGTGGAATTATGGAATCGTTTGAATTGGATTCATACGATACATGCGAATCATGCTTAAAAGGCAAGATGACTAAGTTTCCTTTTATCAGAAAAGGAGAACGAGTGGGAGAGTTGCTAGGTCTAATACATACTGATGTATGTGGACCTATGTCAAGTCAAGCTTTAGGAGGCCATAGCTACTTCATTACCTTCACCGATGATCACTCATAGTTTGGGTATGTGTTCTTGATGAAACACAAGTCTGATGCCTTTGAAAGGTTCAAAGAATTCAGAAATGAAGTAGAGAAACAACATGACAAGAGTATTAAAATTCTTCGATCGGATTGAGGTGATGAATACTTAAGTCAAGAGTTTCTTGATTATCTAAGAGACAATGGTATATTGTCTCAATGGACTCCGCCATATATACCACAGCATAATGGTGTATCTGAGAGGCGTAACCAGACCTTGTTGGACATGGTCAGGTCAATGATGAATCATGCGAATCTTCCCAAGTCCTTTTGGGGTTATGCACTTCAGACAGTTGTTTACTTGTTAAACAGAATGCCAACCAAGGTAGTCTCTACTACTCCATATGAGATATGGAAAAGTAAGAAGCCTCATGTATCTTACTTGAAGATATGGGGTTGTCCTGCTTATGTGAAGCGGACTGTATCAGACAAATTGGATGCTAAGTCTGATAAATATCTATTTATTGGATACCCTAAGGAAACAAGGGGTTACAAATTCTATCATCCTGTGGAACAAAAGATGTTTGTTTCAAGGCATGCTGTGTTTTTAGAGAAAGAGTTTCTCTTGCAAGAAAACAGTGGGAATGTCGTCGAGCTTGAGGAGGCTCGAGAGACTCAAATAGACATTGATGAGATGCCTGGTGAAGCACAACAGCCGATAACTCATAGTGATGAGCAATCGGCTGGACCTATTGTAACACCACATTTTTGTAGATCTGGTAGAACACGCAACATTCCTGAGAGATATGGATTTCTCATAAGTGAATCGAATGACATGTTACTCATTGATGATGAGGAGCCTACCAGTTATGAAGAAGTGCTGACAAGTTCAGAAAGGGATAAGTGGCTTGATGCCATGAAGTCGGAAATGGATTCCATATATGAAAACCAAGTTTGGAACTTGGTTGACCCACCTGAAGGCATCAAGCCTATAGGGTGCAAGTGGGTTTTCAAAAAGAAAACCGACATGGATGGTAATGTGATTACCTATAAGGCTAGATTAGTGGCGAAAGGATATCGTCAAAAACAAGGTGTTGATTATGACGAAACCTATTCGCCTGTAGCTATACTTAAATTTATTCGGATGCTCCTGGCCATAGCGGCTCATTATGATTATGAGATATGGCAGATGGATGTGAAAATAACTTTCCTTAATGGAAACCTGCTCGAGGACGTGTATATGATACAACCTGAGGGTTTCACATCGGTTGATAAAACCAAGGTATGCAAATTGCAATGGTCCATATATGTGATTGAAGCAAGCATCCAGGAGCTGGAATATCCGTTTTGATGAGACGATCAAAAATTTTGATTTCTCACAAAATCCAGACGAACCTTGTGTGTACAAGAAGGTTAGTGGGAGTGCAGTCGTGTTCCTAGTATTGTATGTCGATGACATATTACTTATAGGAAATGATGTTTCAATCTTACAGTCAGTTAAGGTTTGGTTATCCAAGACATTCTCCATGAAAGACCTGGGAGAAGCAACCTACATCCTCGGGATTAAGATCTATGGATATAGATCGAAACGGTTACTTGGTCTTTCACAGTCTACATATATAGACCAAGTGCTAAAGAGGTTTAGCATGTCGGAATCCAAGAAAGGTTTCCTACCCATCAGGCATGGGGTACACCTTTCGAAGTCTATGTGTCCGCGCACAGAAGATGAGAGGATTTGCATGAGTAAGATTCCCTATGCATCCGCAATAGGATCTATCATGTATGCTATGTTATGTACGAGGCCCGATGTATCGTATGCTCTGAGTGTCACGGCGGATATACGATCGATCGAGAATGGATCATTGGGTGGTTGTTAAGACAATCCTTAAGTACTTAAGAAGAACTAAGGATGTGTTCCTAATATATGGAGAAGGGTACATGGTGATACGTGGGTATACGGATGCCAGCTCCAGACAGACAAGGATGATTCCATGTCTCAGTCTGGGTATGTATTCACCTAGAATGGAGGCGCAATAAGTTGGAAAGGTTCCAAGCTTAACACTATAGCGGATTCTGCCACTAAGGCAGAATACATTGCAGCTTTGGAAGCAGCAAAGGAAGCGGTTTGGATCAAGAAGTTCATCTCTGAACTTGATGTGGTCTCATCAATGATCCAAACATGTGCTTCGCCGCTATCATCTTATTAGAGAGATCATCAGTAGGAAAGAAATACAAATCGAAAAAATCCCCACTGAAAGGAACTTAGCAGATCCTTTGACTAAGGCATTACCTCAAAGTAAGTTTGAGGGTCATGTTAGAGCTTATGGTATTGGATACCGTAGCGATTGGCATTAGGCCAAGTGGGAGTCTGTTAGTAATATATGAGAGATGTCCTAAGGCTATCGCCTTATGTATGAACCATTTATATGATAAATGAAGATTCACTATTTGAGTATACATGTTTTATGTATTTGATTGGATCTTAAACTCATTTACTGAATGTCCACGATGCGATTCACAGCATGAGAGAATTTGTGATTGGATCACAACTAGTGAGTATCTCTATATGTGTAATTGTGATGTATCGGAATTATCCCTAGTCGATGAATTGATGGATTTGGACACCATCAATTCTGTCGAGACTAGCACGAGGTATACTCCTTGGTGTATCCAAGTAGCTGATTCTCACTGGCTGGAGACATTATGATGTCCGGAGTTAATCGTGGATGCTAGTTATGGTAACTAGTTCATTGGAGTGACCAACCGTAAGACTTCATATGGTTTTCTGCATATATAGATATGTCAATGAAGTTCTTATTGTAGCTTAAGTGCGATGTTCCTTTGACTTACGGTATTCAAGTCATCTTGATCATAAAGACTTATGCTTTGACATCTTAAGCAAGAATCTATGAGGAGATGTGGACCTGGGATGATTGGGTATAAGTCGAAGTGATCGAAGGTGTTTGAATAGCCTATAAAGGATTCACCACTCCTTGCGAGGAGATGTATACCCATGGCCTCTCGTCGGATTGTTACTAAAGTCTTTGGCCAAAGCATTACATGTTTAGAGTAAGGTACTCTTCGAAACATGTGAAGTAACTAGAATCCATAGGACGAGGAAATGATACTTGGGCTAGGTGTGACGTAGTCAGCCTAGTGGGGACTGACACTATAGACCATGTCTTGAACCAAGTGGGTATAAGATGAGTGAAGGGAATGAGGCACGATTCATTCGAGCTGCTGAAGGGTTTCAGAAATAGTTCTGGATCAACCATTGATCTTTTCGGTTAATTGGGGATCATGATGTACTACTAGGTGCCACTCATGATCGTTCTATAATTAATGGTTAATTATAGACGGCCAACATAAACCGAGAACCTATTTGGTCACACGCACAACAAGCGTAATCCGAAGGATTTAAAACTAGCTTGAGAATGAGATTCTCAGACTGAGAGAAACTGAGTTTGGTTGGACCAAACATGGAGCGAGCATGAAATCGTTTCAGTCACAATGGAAGCGTGGATGGGCTGTGTCTTATGAAGACATGATGGACGAACCAAATTGGTTTGGTTCTAATCCAATGGAGGAGAATAAACCAAAGGGTTTGGTTTGTTTTAAACGAATGAACCAAAGTTGGTTCGGTTCGTTTTAACTTAAAATAAACCATCATGGTTTGGTTTATTTTAACTTATATTAATGGAGCGGGTTAACGGGCCTTATGGTTATGATCCGATAACCATTAAGAGAATTAATTCTCTATAAAAGAGGACTTAAGGGTTTATTAAGCCCTAATCCAAATCCCTTGACCTAAAAGCTGCCGCCCCTCCTCTCCTTGGTGAATTCGGCGCCAATACCTCCCCTTGTCACCGCCCACCACCAAGCTCCCTTGCCGGCGTCCAGAAGGAGTTGTCCTTCCCTCTTGCCGGCGTCGAGCTTCTGCCGGAGGAGCTCCGGTGATCTCCCTTGGGATCGGTAATAAGGTGAGCTCCCACCTTTCTTTTGGCCGGCCCCTATTCCTCCACCAAAGCTGTCCAGTTTTCTGGACAGCTTGTTTCCCTCTTGTCGGAGCATCGTTTGGATGACGTTTGGAGCTCCGACAGTGCCTTCCTTACCGGGGATTCGATCTCCGGTAATCCTCATAGGTGGAGGACGAAGGATTCGTCAAACGGTTGACGAATACCTCTCCGGAGAAGCGAGTTTTTGAGGACTCGTTTTGGATCCGAATTTTGATTCGGATCGTGATCTTCTCTCGATCACGTCATCTTCAACACGAGGCTAGTAACCCGTACGAAGACGAGGCTCGTGACTTAGTGAAGTCATCCCGAAGATACTCGGCATGGATACAGATAGAGACGATTCTAGCGAGGATCGTTCCGGTTGATGCCTTTCCCGCTACACGTTATACTTAAGGTATACGTAGTTTAAGTTTCCTTTTATTGCAAAATTTAAATTTACAGTTATGTCTACACATGTTGTACTATGCATGCGTGTGATGTGTGTGTTGTAATAAATATAGATTTATTAATTTTATTTCTTCCGCTGTGCACATGTTTACGAAACATTTCGAACACACACTCGCTGCGGTGCCTGAAACCCAACATCTTGGTCCCGCCTATCATGGCTTGGGTTAGAGTAAGCTCAATTAGATTGAGTAAAACTAGTTAACTCAATTGGATCGAGTAGAACTATAGGCATATTCCAACCATTGGAAAGATATGATAAGATCACATTTACACTAAATCTTGGGCGATTTAGCCAAAGCTAACTCAAGGTCTTTTGTAAATGTGGGTCTTGATCCTATAAACAAGAGTTGCATAGAGATGTAATCGGTAATGTGTTACCCACTGATCATACTATGTCTTGGGCGATTTAGCTAAAGCTAACTCAAGGCTTAGTATGATGTGGATCTTGTTCCACAAAATTATAACATGTTTGTAAGAATCTAGTAATGTGGTTTGACCACATCCATAACTCGATTATACAAAATTCCTATAATTCAGTGGGAGCATCATTTGATTAAAGGCCTAATTAAATGATAAAAGGAATATGATATTAATTTTCTACATTATGTATATTGTAGATTACTATGTCGACAAACACGAACACTCTCTCCCTGCATTCTGTCCTTGAGAAGGACAAGCTCAATGGAGCTAATTTCCTGGACTGGTACAGGAACCTGATGTTGGATCGAGGCGGTTCGCTAGAGGGGGGGTGAATAGAGAAACAAAAGCTTATTGCGAAATCGTTCTTTGAGAGTCGAGTAGATAATTTGCAGCAGAAATATAAACAATAAATAAAAGAGACAATTCTTTTTTACTTGGTTCATAGCCTTCAGCTACTACTCCAAGGCCCTAGTGGTCCTTGACCATGCACGGAGGGCAAAACACTAAATGAACTCCTCCTCGTTGAAGGTAGGAGTTAATCGATACAAGAACAAAAACTTGAGGTAGAGGGACACTCCCCCTCTCCTCGTTATGATAGAAAGAGAGCTTCGATAAAGTAAATGAACAATGAATAAATCTAAAACTGACGTACAAAAAACTAAAAGAAAATTAAACCTAGCGTCGGAGAAGAAGAACTTCATTGTCAGAGAGTTGTAGCTTTGCGGAGGCTCTTGGAAGCTTAGAATTGATGAAGAAACCCTAGGTTAGGACCTCCTTTTATAGCCTTTGAGCCCCTTTTCGAGAGGAACCCTAGCCAATCATATTTGAGCACCACTCCTCTTGAAATTTGGTGATAAACCTTGACTCCTCGAAGATGATCCTTTGACCATCAGTCGACTGATGGCCATCATCAGTCGACTGATGGCATCATCAGTCGAGTGCTAACCTCCGGCCGATCGGCGATTGGCGGCGGTCGAGTCCTCCAAGTAGCGGATCGATGCTAGTTGCAAGGCAAAGTTAGCTTAACAAAAACATTATTTTGACGGCCTCCGACCGTCCGATCTCGACCTAGACCATCTATAGGATGTCTTTGGTCATATCTACGCTTAAGGTCATCCCCGTAAAGAGGATACGACCTCACTTACGCTCGCACACACGAGCTTACCTCGATACTTACGTGTTGCTTTTGCTTCCGGCCTTCCACTCGATTCCTTCGGCTCCCTCCGAAGTCACTCGAGTGTCGCCCGACAACCGCGGCTTCCTCCGGGTGTCGCTAGCCTTCAGCTCCAGCTATAGCAATCTTCTGCACACTCGATTCAGCTCATGAGATAACGACATGAGCTTAACTTTGTATCGTTTGCTATAATCAAAACTCAGGTTCGACTTAGGTGCCTACTGCACAAACAATCTCCCCCTTTTTTATTTATGACAAACTCACATACAAAGTTAAGAAAAATAAATTAAGTGCATTAAGCAAAATAAGTATGAGATATGCATGAATGAGCAGGAGTATATAAAAACTCTTTTTCAAGTGCTCCCCCTTGAGGAATCCTCCCTGAGGGTGAGTACTAGAGAACCAGTTTTAACTCTCCCCCTTGATATTTGCTACTAAAAAAGAATTAAGTAACCGAAATTACTTAATATTGGCCATAGTGTTTAAAATAAGTTTTAAGTTAAGAAATCAAAAAATTGATTTCTTAACCTTGGCCTTTACTTCCATTTTGTTAACAAGTTAACTTAAAGTTAAGTAAATTACTTTTTGTTAACAAGTTAACTAAAAGTTAAGTAAATTATTTTTTTTGTATTGTTAACGAAAACAAGTTAACTAAATGTGTTTAAGTTAAGAATTCCCTTAACTTGTTTTGTTAACTTAAAGTTAAGTAAGCCTTGGCCATAAAAAAAAATTGATCCCTTAACTTTGGCCTTTTTCTCCCCCTTTTGCCATATATCAAAAAGAGTGAGGGTGTGTGTGGAACAAAAAATAAGTTTTAATTTTAAAGTCCAAGCATGTTCCACAATATTTTGAAAATAATATACTGAAAATAAGTTCATCTATAAAATGTTCGACTCATATTTGGCTTGATTGATATGAAAGATCAACCAGTCCTGGTCAGAGTCGGTTAGTATATATGATTATACTCCGTGGTTCATAGCGATGCACTAGCTCTACATCTGGAACCAGGAGTAAGGTCCTAACATCTCACGCCCATCTACGTGGCTAAGTACACAAACACATTAGTCATATGTGTTGTGAGATGTATTGGCTCCTTAAATCTATAGGTGCATGATATCTAAGGTATGTCCTATTCTAGTTCCATAAAAATGAAAATTTAAGAAATAGTAGTAAGAAAATATAATTTGCAAGTTCCTATTCTACTACACACATGCCCAATTTTCGTCTTAATAGACTAAATTCGGCTTCGGATAGGGGTTTAGTAAATATATGCTAAGTTAGACTTCGATTCGACGTATTCGAGTTGTATGGCTCCGTTGGCCACATGTTCTCGAATGAAATGGTGTTTGACCTCTATATGTTTGGTCATAGAGTGACATATTGGATTCTTAGTAAGATTAATTGAACTAATGTTATCTACGTGAAGTTTTGTGTTCATAAAGTCTAACTTGAAATCGCAGAGAGTGTGCTTCATCCAAAGAAGTCGAGTGACACACTCACCCATCGCGATGTATTGGCTTCGGTGGTAGATAAGGCAACACGGTGTTGCTTCCTCGCACCAACTCACTAGACTCGGTAGAAGTTGACAACAACCACTCGTGCTCTTTCTTTATCGAGCTTACTACGGCATAGTCCGAATCGGAGTGGCCAGGTTAGTTGAACTCGTAGATCTAAGGTACCAAATACCGAGCATTAAGTGTACCCTTTAGATATCTAAGGATACGCTTGACTAGAGTTAGGTGAGACTCCTTGCACGAGTTTGGAACCTTGCACATACTTCTTTGCAAATAAGATATCGGGTCGGCTTGCGTAAGTAAAGGAGACTCCTATTATGCTCCTCTAGTATTTTAAATCAATTGAATTTCCGATTACATCTTCTTCTATATTCACATTAGTTGCCATTGGGGTATTAATAATTTTAGCGTCTTGCATTCCAAAGCGTTTAATTAATTCCCTAGTATATTTGCGTTGATGTAGGTATATTCCATCTTTAGTTTGTTTAATTTATAGACCTAAAAAGAAGCTTAACTCGCCTACTAAATTCATTTCAAATTCACTTTCCATAAGTGAAATGAACTCATTTAGTAGGATTGAGTTGGTGGTTTCGAAAATAATATCATCTACGTAGATTTGGGCTATGAATATGTCTTTACCTAAGGTTTTTACGAAAAGAGTTGGGTCAACTACACCTTGGTTAAAACCTTTGGACTTAAGATAAATCGAAAGTCTCTCGTACCAAGCTCGAGGAGCTTGTTTAAGTCCATAGAGAGCTTTCTTTAACCTAAGGACATGGTCGGGTTTGTCTAAACTTTCGAAACCGGGGAGTTGACTAACATAAACTTCTTCTTTAATATATCCATTTAAGAATGCAGATTTCACATCCATTTGAAACAACTTAAATCCTCGATGTGCTACGTACGCTAATAGCATTAGAATGGACTCTAATCTAGCTACTGGGGCATAGGTCTCGTCGTAATCTAAACCTTCGATTTGACTAAACCCTTTAGCAACTAGTCTAGCTTTATTTCTAACTACTTCACCTTTATCATCAATTTTATTTCTAAACACCCACCTTGTTCCAATGATTGTTTTATCTTTAGGTGGTGGTACTAATTCCCATACTTCGTTCCTAGTGAATTGAGCCAACTCTTCTTGCATTGCAAAAATCCAATCGGGATCAAGAAGAGCTTGGTCAATAGTTTTGGGTTCAATTTTAGAAATCAAAGATATTTGACTAAGGTTTCTGTATGAGGCTCTAGTTTGAACTCCTAGACTTGGATCACCTATCACTTGGTCGATAGGATGATTTGTTTGAGTCCTAGTTGAATTTGGGTTTGAGTCTACAATTTGATCCATAGGATGACTCGTTTAAGTTCTAGTTTGGTTGGAGTCATCTATCACTTGGTCGATAGAATGACTTAGTTGACTTAGGTTAGGATTAACACTAGACCTGATCTCCGGATCAGAGTTAGGTCTAGTATGAGTCGGCTCGCTAATTGGGGTTGCCGAGGGTTTTGTAGGTTCGTGTCCTTCATCAAATACTACATTGATAGTCTCCTCGACTCTAAGGGTGTCGTGGTTATATACTCTATAAGCTCTGCTTGTAGTCGAGTATCCTAGAAAGATTCCGGTCGTGGTTTTGGATGTAAATTTCCCTAGGTAATCCTTAGTGTTTAGGATATGTACCTTACACCCAAATACCCTAAAGTACTTGATGTTAGGTATTTTATCATGATAAATCTCGTATGAGGTCTTAAGGTGCCTCTTTACCATAAGGATCCTATTTTGGACATAGCATGCCGTACTCACGGCTTCCGCCCAAAACCTATCGGGTAGGTTATACTCATTTAACATTGTCCTAGCGGCTTCTTGTAGGGTTCTATTTTTGCGTTCTACTAGGCCATTTTGTTGTGGAGTTCTAGGGCAAGAGAACTCATGGTGGTATCCATTTAGGTTACAGAATTCTGTAAACCTATGGTTTTCGAATTCACCACCATGATCAGTCCTAAGTCTTTTGATTTTAATGTTTTGTTGATTTTCTATTAACTTAAATAGGTTGATTAATTGATCTAGGGTATCACTTTTGTGTTTGATGAACTTAACCCAAGTAAATCTAGAGTAGTCATCGCTAATGACTAAACAGAATTTACTTCCGTTAAGTGACTTAGCTCCGTGTGAATCAAATAGATCCATGTGTAGGAGCTCAAGCACACTTTTGGTTCGTTCTTGACTTGTTAGTTGATGTTGTGTCCTAGATTGTTTACCTTATTGACAAGCATTACATATTTTATTATCCAAGTTGTTGAGGTTAGGCAAACCTCTGACTAAATCACTTTGACTCATCTTGTGGATGAGTCTTGGGTGTGAGTGACCGAGTCGTCAATGTCATAACCATGATTCCTCTTGCCGTGTCATAAGACACTTAGTTGAGGAGTTAGTTAAGTTAATGGTGTAAATGTTGTTATTTCTAGTTCCCTTAAGAATTGTTTTAGAGGTTTCGTTTGTATTAATTACGCATTCATTTTCTAGAAGTATGACCTTATAGTTATTATCACACAATTGACTTACACTAAGTAGATTATATTGAAAATTTTCTACTAATAAAACATTTTGAATAACAAAATTTGAGTTAAGCTCAATATCACCTGATTCGATGATTTTGAGCTTGCCGTTATTTCCGAAGGCTACCGATCCTTGTCGTTTGAATCGAAGCTTCGAAAACTTGAGTTGATCCCTGGTCATGTGTCGGGAGCAACCACTGTCCAACATCCATTGATCCTACACGCAAGGTAGTTGGATCGGATATTGGATTTACTAAAAATTGGTTGAAACTTATTAACCTAAATCATCTCACCCATGTCTACATGATCAAACATGTTAATCCTATATGTTCTTGTGAGATGACTTCCAATTTTAGTTGAATTAAATTTAATGACTTAAACACTTGTCAACCTTGCATTAGATTCGGATTTGACCTTAGGCTCATCAAGTCACCTTTTCAAGATCATGGCTTCCAGGTCGTGGCGAGGCATAGAGGCCTTCTTTGATCGGAACAATGACCACTTCCTTAGACAAAGCCATTTTCAACAAAATAGAGACTTGACTCACTTAAGACCACTTCCTGGTCTAACTAGTCTAGGATACGGCGAGGTAGCTTCACCTAGTTCCGCTCGGTCAAGTGCACCGAACTAGATACGCCTTATCTAGCCCGAATACACAAGACTCCGCTTTCCTAGCGTACTATCATCTTGCCGCATCCTGTTACTATGTTATCAAGTATTGACGAGTTATAGTCCTATCTAACCATTCTAAACAGATAAATCAAACTAAATAAAAACCTAAGCATGCAATTTCTAAGTTAAAACACAAACAAATTTCGTACTAGCTCCCCCTGGACCGTTGAATCGATTCGGTCTCTCCACATAGTGGATTTGGTCCTTGGGAACCCAGTACTGGTTTGATCCTAAATTTGAAATCAGGTGGTCTTAGGGACCCATGCTTGGACACATTTTTTATGTCGACTTACGATTGACATATACGACTTATTGGTCGTGTTTGAGCTAAACCCTAGCCCGGCCTTGTTGTACACGGCCCTTTGCTATCCAAGTAGGAGGTCAAGTCCTTTGGATCCCAAAGTAAACCTTTCCAACGTATTCCTAAGATCTTCGACTTGACTCTTCAAGAGTGAGTTCTCAACTTCGAGTTTTTCAACCCGAGTTGAGTCCTTCTCTTGAACTCGACTAGTCGAAGAGGTTAGGGAGACCTCGTGTTTGAGGAGTTTAACTTCCTCAACCAGGGTCTCGACCTTGGACTCGGACTTAGCTAACTTTTTATTTAAAAACTTAATTTCACTATAAAGTGTGGTAATAAGAGAGCGACTTACTTGGAGTGTATCTTTTGAACCGGATGCGTATCCGTGACTTGTCTTGAATAGTGCTTCGCAGTCCGACTCATCTTCGATTTCCGATTCAAGTTCCGGTTCCGACTCCGTCTCCGATTCCACCGGTTTAGCCATAAGGACTCGATCGTTGTCTTCTTCTTCGGAAGCTTCTTCCCAAGTAGCATTGAGTGCCTTTTTGTGTTTTGGTGCCTTGCTCTTGAGTTTTGGGCATTCAGACTTGATATGTCCAAACCTGTTGCATTCATAACATCTTATGTTCGAACTTTTAGGCTTACCTTCGTTGGGTCGAGTGACGGCTCATTTTTGGCCCTTGACTATCCTCCGAACTAGGTTGACTAGTTCGGCCTCCATTTCAAAGTCGACCTCCGAATCGGACTCCTCCTCTTCTTCCTTCGGAGGTAGCTTGCTAGCGATTTTCTTCTTTGAACCTGCAAATAGTGCTATACCTTTCTCGGGTTCCGAGTTAGACTGCTCATGAAGTTCGAAATCAGAAAAAAGTTCATCTAATCTAAGTTTAGAAAGATCCTTGGAGACCTTATAGGCATCGACCATGGATGCCCACAAGGTAGTCCTCGGAAAGGAGTTTAGGACATACCTTATAAGGTCGCGGTTTTCGACCTTTTGCCCGATTGCGTGTAGATTGTTGACTATGTCCTGGACGCGAGCGTGGAGTTGTGTTGTCGTTTCATGTTCTTGCATTTTGAGATTATATAATTTATTAAATAGAAGGTCGCGCTTACATACCTTGGCTTCATCGGTCCCTTCGTGTAGCTCCACTACCTTTGTCCATAGGTCCTTTGCGCTGATGAAGGGGCCGACGCGATTTAACTCCTCCTTGGACAAGCCGCATTGGAGGATTTGTGTTGCCTTGGCATCGGCTTCGACTTGTCGTTTTGTTGCAACGGTCCATTGATCATAACCCAAGGATTCACCCACTTCGTTAGTCGGAAGTGTGAAACCCATTTGGATTATGATCCACATCTCGATTTGGGTTTTGAGAAAGCACTCCATCCGACCTTTCCAGTAACGGAAATCATCACCATTGTAAAACGGAGGTCGGACGGTGCTAAAACCCTCGAGATGGGCCATTGGAACAAAAAAAACAAGGAGACTAAAACGAAAAACTAGTGTTGGTGCAGTGGGCACCAAAGTCGAACCGGTATTTTGATTATGGCAAAAGGCTCAATAGTTAAGGGTATATTTGTTATCTTACGAGCTCAATTAAGTGTGCAGAAATGCTAAAGTTGAGCGGAAGGTCTGCGACACCCGGTGGGAACCGAGGTGGTCGGGCAACGCCAGAGGGACTTCGGAGGAAGCCGAGGTACTCGGGTGAAGACCGGAAGCGAGGCTACAAGGTAAGCTCGTGTGAAAGCGAAGCAAGGTCGTTAAGCGTAGATCCGACCCAATACCTCCAATGGAAGGTCTAGGTCGAGATCAAATGGTTAGAACCATCGTACTTTATATTTTAAGCTAACTTGTACTGCAGTCCAAAACCCTTTGACTACAGTCAACTGCTAGTCAAGTTCCAGCCGAGCTCGAATTTCAAGGGGGTGAATTTGGACTTGACTCGTGTTTTGGTACAAAGGGTGATGTGGCATCAAGGTGGACATCCAAACCATCACCAAGCTTCCTTGTGGTGGACGCCCAAGATAAGGTGAGTTGGCACAAGATGGTTGGCTCCCATGATGTGGCACAAGTTGAATGGCTCCAACAAGTTGGCGCCCAAGGAGGTTGGAGGTGGCACAAGGTGGTTGGATGAAACACCTCATCCTCAAGTTGGCGCCCAAGGAGGTTGGAGGTGGCACAAGGTGGTTGGATGAAACACCTCATCCTCAAGTTGGCGCCCAAGGAGGTTGGAGGTGGCACAAGGTGGTTGGATGAAACACCTCATCCTCTAGTTGGCGCACAAGGAGGTTGGAGGTGGCACAAGGTGGTTGGATGAAACACCTCATCCTTGAGTTGGCGCAAAGGATGTGGATGAACAAGTCTTGGGGGATAAGAACCTCACCTTGGACACTACCTATGTCTAAATTCATAGATCAATATCCATAAATAGACATGTTCAAGCCAAGCAAATAACAAGAATTCAAGAGCTCTCAACACGCTCGTAAACGCCGCTACTACTACTCACATTTGCTACGAAGTCTGCCGACAACGAAAGCTACATCTTCTACTTATAAGAGTTGTCGGTATATTTATTTAAGTTCTACTTCTTTAAATTGTCTTTGTGCTTTAATCGTAACAAGGAAAGGGGGAGTGTCCTTTTGCCTTGATTTCTTTTTGTAATCGTTGCTCCTACCTCCAACGAGGAGGAGTGGTTTTAGTGAATTGCCCTCCGTACGTGATCAAGGATCACTAGGGCCGTGGATTAGCAATCGAAAGATTGTGAACCACGTAAAAATATCTTGTCTACTTTATATTTCCGCTGTGCATTCTCTACTTGCTTTTTACTTATTGCAAAAGTTTTTAACGACACCGTGTCGCTATTCACCCCCCCCTCTAGCGACACTTTCGATCCAACAATTGGTATCAGAGCCGGGGGCGCTAAGATTCGGTGAAACCACCAATCTAGCTTTGTTTTTCTTTTTTTTTACAGATTTTTTATTTATTTATTTCTGTTTTCGTATAATTATTTCACTTGCTTATCTTCTCCTACATATAGAATTGCATTAGAGGCTTTAGGATCCGGATAAGGTTGTCCTTCGGGTTAGATCCCGAGTAAGGTTGTCCTCCGGAACTTCAACGACATTCGCATTTGATTGTTTATTTCTTTTTGCAAGTTACATTTTATATATCTTTTTACTTCCCCTACTAATCCAAGACGAAAGTCTTGGAATATTCTTTCGTGTGTGTTTTGCAAGATTCTTTTTCGTTCTTCTTCTTGTTTTAAATGGCCCATCTCGAAGGGTTTAGCACACTTGACCCGTTTTACAACGGTAATGACTTTCGTTATTGGAAGGGTCGGATGGAATGCTTTCTTAAAACCCAAATCGAGATGTGGATCGTAATCCAAACCGGTTTCACACTTCCTCTTAATGAAGATGGTGAATCTTTGGGTTACGATCAATGGTCAAATTCCATGAAAAAACAAGTAGAAGCCGATGCCAAGGCAACTCAAATCTTGCAATGTGGGTTGTCCAAGGAAGAGCTCAACCGCGTCGGCCCCTTCATTAGTGCAAAGGACTTATGGACCAAGCTAGTGGAACTACACGAAGGCACCGACGACACGAAGGTATGTAAAAGAGATTTACTTTTAAATAAATTGTATAACTTGAAAATGCAGGAAACGAGACCGCAACTCAACTACATGCTCGTATCCAAGACATCGTCAACCAACTCCATGCCATCGGACAAAGGTCGAGAATCGCGACCTTATCGGTATTCTCTTAACTCGTTTCCTAGGACCACCTTGTGGGCATCCATGGTCGATGCCTACAAGGTCTCCAAGAACCTTTCTAAAATTAGGTTAGGCGAATTGTTTTGAACTTGAATTACATGAGCAAACTAACGTGGTCCGGGCCGAGAAGAGTATTGCATTAGTTGCGGGTTCCAAGAAGAAGAAGCCCGCAAGCAAGCCACCCCGAAGGAAGAAGGCGAGTCCGAATCGGAAGTAGACTCGAAATAGAATCCGAACTAGTCAATCTAGTTCGAAGATGATCAAGAGGACGAAACGACCAACAACTCAAGGTAAGCCTAAACCTAATTCAAATACTTCTAATTTTAGATGCTATGAGTGCAAGTGTTCGGTCACATCAAGTCCGAGTGCCCAAAGCTAAAGAATAACATCAAAGACCAAGAAAGCGCTAACGCGCTACTTGGGAGGAGTTGTCGGAGGAAGAAGGCGATATCCAAGCTCTAATGGCCAAGCCGACGAGCACGACTCGAAAACCGAAGAAGAGTCCGAGTCCGAATCCGATGATGAGCTTCCATTCAAGACAAGCCACGGATCCGTATCCGGTTCAAAAGAATCATTAAGGGTAAGTCGGTCGTTACTTAATACTTTGTATGGTGCAATTAAATTTTTAAATAAGAAACTAGCTAAGTCCGAGTCCAAGGTCGAGACCCTAATTGAGGAGGTTAACCTTCTCAAACATGAGGTCTCCCTAACCTCTTCGACTACTCGTATTCAAGAGGAGGACTCAACTCAAGTTGAAAAGCTTGAAGTTGAGAACTCGCTTTTGAAAACACAAGTCGAAGACCTTAGGAACACGTTGGAAAGGTTCACTTTGGGATCCAAGGGACTTGACCTCTTACTTGGATCACAAAGGGCCATGTACAACAAGGCCGGACTCGGGTTTAACTCAAATACAACCAATAAGTCATATATGTCTATAGTAAACCAACATAAGAAAAATGTCCAAGCATGGGTCCCTAAGACCACTTTGATTTCAACTTTAGGATCTAACATGTATTGGGTTCCCAAGGACCAAATTCACTATGTGAATAGACCCACTCGATTCAATGGTCCGAGCCAATACAAAATGTATTTTTGTTAAGTCTTAGAAATTGCATGCTTAGTTTTTCCTTTATTTTTAGAATGGTTAGATAGGACTCATAACCAACTAAAATCCTGCGAAAAGATTGAGCCTCGGGGAGCCTCTTTTCAAAAATAAACCAACTAAAATCCTACGAAAAGATTGAGCCTCGGAGCCTCTTTTCAAAAATAACTAGTTAGACCAAGACGTAGTCTCAAGTAAGTCGAGTTATCAATTTCTTGAAATTAGCTTTGTCTAAGGAAGTGGTCGTTGTTCCGATCAAATAAGGCCTCTGTGCCTCGCCACGACCTGGAAGCTAATCTCTTGAAAAGATTACTTGATGAGCTTAGACTAAATCCGAATCTAACCTAATGTTGGTTAATTTAAATTCATTAAAATAAATCAAGTAAAATTGAAAGTCATCTCACAATAACACATATGAATAACATGTTTTGATCATGTAGATATTGGTGAGATGATTTAGGTTTTAAAAACTTACAAACAACCCTTTAGTAATTCCAATATCCGATCCAACTACCTTATGGGTAGGATCAATGGATGTTGAGCTGGTTGCTCCGACACATGACCGGGATCAACTCAAATTTTCGGGTTACGATTCAAACGACAAGGATCGGTAGACTTCTGAAATAACGGCAAGCTCAAAATCATCGGATCAGGTGATATTGAGCTCAACTCTAACTTTACAATTCAAAATGTCTTATTAGTAGAAAACTTTCAATATAATTTACTTAGTGTAAGCCAATTGTGTGATAACAATTATAAGGTCATATTTCTAGAAAATGAATGCGTAATCAAAATAAATGCAACATCTAAAATAATACTTAAAGGAACTAGGAGTAGCAACATCTACACAATAAATTTACCCAACTCCTCAACCAAGTGTCTTATGACACAAAGAAGAGGAATCTTGGTTATGGCACCAAGACTCGGACACTGCACCCAAGACTCGGCCCACAAGATGAGTCGAGTGGCTTGGTTATAGGTTTGCCTAAACTAAACAACTTGGATAATAAAATATGTAATGCTTGTCAACAAGGTAAACAATCTAGGACACAACATCAATTAACTAATCAAGAACGAACCAAAAGTGTTCTTGAGCTCCTACACATGGATCTATTTGATTCACATGGAGCTAAGTCACTCAATGGTAGTCAATTTTGCTTAGTCATAATTGACGACTATTCTAGATTTACTTGGGTAGGTTTATCAAACATAAAAATGATACCCTAGACCAACTAATCAATCTTTGTAGGTTAATCGAAAATCAAAAGAACCTTAAGATTAAAAGACTTAGAAGCGTTTATCATGGTGGTGAATTGAAAACCACAGTTTACATTTGTAACCTAAACGGATACCACCATGAGTTTTCATGTCCTAGAACCCCACAACAAAATGGGTTAGTCGAACGGAAAAATAGAACCCTACAAGAAGCCGCTAGGACAATGTTAAACGAGTATAACCTACGATAGATTTTGGGCGAGGCCGTTAGTACGGCTTGCTATGTCCAAAATAGGATCCTTATGGTAAAGAGGCACCAAAAGACCTCGTGACGAGATTTATCACGATAAAATACCGAACATCAAGTACTTTAGGGTATTTGGATGCAAGGTACATATCTTAAACACTAAGGATTACCTAGGGAAATTCAAATCCAAAACCTCATCGGAACCTTTCTAGGATACTCAACCACCTAGAGCTTATAGGGTATACAATCACGACACTCTTAGAGTCGAAGAAACCATTAATATAGTTTTCGACGAAGGACACGAACCCGCTCAATCCTTAACAAAACCAACTAGCAAATCAACTTATAGCGAACCCGACTGATCTTGAACTTGAATCTCGTCCTAACCCAAGTCATCCTATCGACCAAGTGATAGATGACTCTAACCCAAGTCAAACTAGAACTCACCCAAGTCATCCTATCGACCAAGTGATAGATGACCCTAACCCGAGTCACACTAAGACTCAAACAAATCATCCTATCAATCAAGTTATAGGTGATCCAAATTTAGGGAGTTCGAACTAGAGCTTCATATCGAAACCTTAGTCAAATCTCGTTAATTTCCAAAATCGAACCCAAAACTATTGAACAAGCACTTCTTGATCCCGATCGGATTATTGCTATGCAAGAAGAGCTAGCTCAATTCACTAGAAATGAAGTCCGGGAATTAGTACCACCACCTAAAGAAAAATCAATTATTGGAACAAGGTGGGTATTTCAAATAAACTTGATGATAAAGGTGAAGTAGTTAGAAATAAAGCTAGGTTAGTCGCAAAGGGTTTAGTCAAGTCGAAGGTTTAGATTACGATGAGACCTACGCCCGTAGCTGGACTAGAGTCCATCCGAATGTTGTTAGCATATCTTTGCACATCGAGGTTTTAAATTGTTTCAAATGGATGTCAAGTCAGCTTTTTGAATGGATACATTAAGGAAGAAGTTTACGCTACCAACCTCCGGATTCGAAAATCTAGATAAACTGACCATGTCCTTAGACTTAAGAAAGCCCTATATGGACTCAAACAAGCCCCAAGAGCTTGGTACGAAAGGCTTTCGATCTATCTTAAGTCCAAAGGATTCAACCAAGGTTTAGTCGACCCAACCTTATTCGTAGGAAAAGAAATCTTTATAGCCCAAATCTATGTAGATGATATAATTTTTGGAACTACCAACTCGATCCTGCTAAACGAATTCATCTCACTTATGGAAAGTGAATTTGAAATGAATTTAGTGGGAGAGTTAAGTTTTTTCTTAGGTTTACAAATTAAACAAACTAAAGATGGAATATATTTACATCAACAAAAATATACTAAGGACTTAATAAATCGATTTGGAATGCAAGATGCTAAAATAATCAATACACCTATGGCAACTAATGTTAATATAAACGAAGATGTAGAAGGAAAACCCTTTGACCTAAAATACTATAGGAGCGCAATAGGAAGTCTCCTATACTTAACCGCGAGCCGACCCGACATTTTATTCGCGGTAAGTATGTGTGCAAGGTTACAAACCTGTGCCAAGGAGTCTCACCTAACCCTAGTCAAGCGTATCCTTAGATATCTAAAGGGCACGCTAAACGTAGGTATTTGGTACCCTAGATCTACCGAGTTTAATCTAATCGGCTACTCGACCGACTATGCGGTAGTAAACTCGATAGAAAGAGCACGAGTGGTTGTTGTCAAATCCTACCGAGTCTAGTAAGTTGGTGCGTAGGAAGCAAAGATTGCGTTGCCTTATCTACCACCGAAGCCGAATACGTTGCGATGGGTAAGTGTGTCTCTCAGCTCCTGTGGATGAAGCACACTCTCCAAGACTTTAGCTTAATCTTTAACAACATTAAAACCTACATAGATAACATTAGTTCAATTAACTTAACTAAAAATCCAATATGTCATTCTAGGACAAAACATATAGAAGTTAAACACCACTTCATTAGGGAACATGTAACTAATGGAACTATACAACTAGAGTATGTTGAGTCCAAATCAAACCTAGCGGACATCTTCACCAAACCACTACCCAAGCGAATTTAGTTTATTAAGACGAAAGTTAGGTATGTGCGTAATAGAGTAGGATTTAAATTAACTATATATGTACTCTACTTTTGCTTCTTTTTATGAAATTAGCCTAAGTCTTACCTTAGAAATCATATACCTATAGATTTAAGGAGCCAACACATCTCACAACACATAGGACTAATGTGTTTGTGTACTTAGCCACGTAGACGGGCGTGAGATGTTAGGACCTTACTCCTGGTTCCAGACGTAGATTCAGTGCATCGACATGAACCATGGAGTATAATTATTTAAAATTAATCAACTCCTTCAAGACTTATTGATCATTCTATATCAATCAAGTCCAACCGGAGTTGTACATTTTAGATGAACATATTTTCAAGCTTATTATTATTTTAAAAAAAAAATATATTTATATTGGGAACTTGCTTGGACTTACAAACCCTAAAATATATTTACAAACTTTTTGAGTTAAGGCAAAAGGGGGAGAAAGTCACAAAAGTAAGGAAGAAAGTAAACAAAATTATTACCTTTTATATTAAGTAATTCCGTTTACTTAAGCAACTATTAAGGGGGAGTAAAAATTATTTTTCAAGAACTCACCTTCGGTCAAGGGGGAGGTTACCTCAAAGGGGAGAACTTGAAAAATAATATTTCTCACTCATGCTTAATCTTTATGCTAGCTCATTCATACTTAATCATTATGCTAGCTCATTCATATTTAATCATTATGCTAGCTCATTCATATTTAATCTTTATGCTAGCTCATTCATATTTAATCTTTATGCTAGCTCATTCATGCTTAATCATTATGCTAGCTCATTCATATTTAATCTTTATGCTAGCTCATTCATGCTTAATCATTATGCTAGCTTATTGTTATGCTTAATTTTTCCTTAACTTTTGTGTCGGTTTGTGGCTTCGCCATGAATCGTGGAGATTGTTGGTGCAAAGGGCACCAAAGTCGAACCGATTTTGATTATGGCAAAAGGCTCAATAGTTAAGGGTATATTTGTTATCTTACGAGCTCAATTAAGTGTGCGTAAATGCTAAAGTTGAGCGGAAGGTCTCATGACACCGTGGGAACCGAGGTGGTCGGGCAACGCCAGAGGGACTTCTGAGGAAGCCGAGGTACTGGGTGAAGACCGGAAGCGAGGCTACAAGGTAAGCTCGTGAAAGCCGGCAAGGTCGTTAGCCGTAGATCCGACCCAATACCTCCAATGGAAGGTCTAGGTCGAGATCGATGGTTAGAACCATCGTGATTTTATATTTTAAGCTAACTTGTATCGCAAATTCAAAACCCTTTGACTACAAATCAACTGCTAGTCAAGTTCCAAATTTCGAGAAGAGCTCGAATTTCAAGGGGTGAATTTGACTTGACTCGTGTTTTGGTACAAAGGGTGATGTGGCATCAAGGTGGACATCCAAACCATCACCAAGCTTCCTTGTGGTGGACGCCCAAAATAAGGTGAGTTGGCACAAGATGGTTGGCTCCCATGATGTGGCATTGTTGAATGGCTCCAACAAGTTGGCGCCCAAGGAGGTTGGAGGTGGCACAAGGTGGTTGGATGAAACACCTCATCCTCAAGTTGGCGCCCAAGGAGGTTGGAGGTGGCACAAGGTGGTTGGATGAAACACCTCATCCTCAAGTTGGCGCAAGGAGGTTGGAGGTGGCACAAGGTGGTTGGATGAAACACCTCATCCTTGAGTTGGCGACAAGAAGGTTGGAGGTGGCACAAGGTGGTTGGATGAAACACCTCATCCTTGAGTTGGGATAAGAACCTCACCTTGGACACTACCTATGTCTAAATTCATAGATCAATATCCATAAATAGACATGTTCACTCCAAGCAAAGACAAGAAATTAAGAGCTCTCAACACGCCGTCGTAACGCCGCTACTACTACTCACATTTGCTACGACGAAGTGCCGCCGACAACGAAAGCTACATCTTCTACTTATAAGAGTTGTCGGTATATTTATTTAAGTTCTACTTCTTTAAATTGTCTTTGTGCTTTAATCGTAACAAGGAAAGGGGGAGTGTCCCTTTGCCTTGATTTCTTTTGTAATCGCTGTTCTACCTTCCAACGAGAGGAGTGGTTTTAGTGAATTGCCCTCCGTACGTGATCAAGGATCACTAGGGCCGTGGATTAGCAATCGAAAGATTGTGAACCACGTAAAAATATCTTGTCTACTTTATATTTCCGCTGTGCATTCTCTACTTGCTTTTTACTTATTGCAAAAGTTTTTAACGACACCGTATCGCTATTCACCCCCCCCTCTAGCGACACTTTCGATCCAACACAGTTGTCTTCCTTGTATTGTATGTGGATGACATACTACTCATTGGGAATGACATCCCTTCGTAATAGTCTGTGAAGACTTGGCTAGGGACGTGCTTCTCAATGAAGGACTTAGGTGAAGCAACCTGTATTCTAGGCATCAAGATCTATAGAGATAGATCTAAGAGATTGCTTGGCCTAAGTTAGAATACATACATTGACACAGTATTACTACGGGTTGCCATGCAAAATTCCAAGAAGGGACTTCTGCCGATGTCACATGGTGTGAGTCTTTCAAATACTCAAAGTCCCTCTTATAGAGAGGAGAGAGACCGCATGGATAAGATCCCTTACGCATCTGTTATAGGATCTATCATGTACACCATGTTGTGTACTCATCCTGATGTCTCGTATGCTTTGAGCATGACGAGTAGATACCAGTCAGATCTAGGTGAGCGTCACTAGATAGCAGTCAAGAATATTCTTAAGTACTTGAGAAGGACTAAAGAATATTTCTTGATATTTGGAGGTGATGAGGAGCTAGCTGTAAAGGGTTACAGCGATGCCAACTTCCAAACTGACCAGGATGATTATAGATCACAGTCAGGGTTCGTATTTTGCTTGAATGGTGGCGTTGTGAGCTGGAAGAGTTCGAAGCAGAACACAGTTGCTGATTCTACAACAGAAGCTGAGTATATCGCTGCATCTGAGGCAACAAAGGAGACAGTTTGGATCCGCAAGTTCATTACTGAGCTTGGGGTGGTTCCTAACATAGCAGATCCCATAGAGTTCTATTGTGACAACAATGGAGCGATTGTACAGGCTAAGGAACCTCACTCACACTAGCGGACCAAACACATACTACAGTGCTTCCATCTCATTCGAGAGATTATCGATAGAGGAGATGTGAAGATTTTTAGAGTACCCACAGAGGCTAACATCGTAGATCCCTTGACCAAGGCTTTGACACAGAAAAAGCATGATGGTCACACTAGGTCATTGGGTATTAGATACTACGATGATTGACACTAGTGCTAGTGGGAGATTTTTAGTGAAAGCCCTAGAGCCAATCATGTGATGATTGTTGTATGGACTTTATTGTATCATATTCCTATTTATAAAGGCATGGTTATTATATTTACTTGTATTGGTGCCAAATAAACTAAGTATAATAACGTCTTTGAGTAGAAGGTTCTTATCTATATCAATCGATTGGTTGAATCGATAATGAGATGATATAGAAAATACTACTCTTAATCATTCCTAGTCAAGTATTAACATTCAAGGACAATGATAATGCGTAGAGACTAGCATGTAGGTCAACTCGATGACTTGATCTCACAAGTCATGGATATGAGATATCAAGTTGACACATGGGTATGCATTGGAGAATATATACTGAATGACCCGCCATGAGAAAGTATCATGGATCATTATATGAGTGTCATATACTTTCTAATGTGACTATTAGTATGACTATTAGTTCTTGGACCTAAAGTCACCATGGTTCCCTACATAAGGAGTTGCATACTTTGGCTTCGTCAAACGTCACCCGTAAATGGGTGGACTATAAAGGCAATTACTGGGTATGTAACAAATTATGCGGAGGGATGTGAGTGATGTAGATGAGATCTATCCCTCCTATATGACGGGAGTGACATCGTTATTCTTGATAGAGTGAGACCACGAAGTGCATGGCCATGCCCAAATGAGTCAATATGAGATATTGAGCTCATTTGATTAGAGTGAGTCTACCTGGAGTTCAAGATATAGATTGTACCGAGGATGACACGGTATATGCCTCAATTGGTCAATCTAGATGTCAAGGATAGAGGGACATTGTCACATATTGTGAGAGTCATAATTAGTAGTCACAAAGCTGATGTTGGAGCTCAACATTCTTGTAACTTGGGTAACAATGATGTGTTGCTAGATACCGCTCATTTCTTATACTCCTAAATCAGTTTAGGAGCATTGCCAACGTTACAATAACCTATAGGGTCACACACAAAGGGCAATTAGATGGAGATTAGGTTCATATGATGAACCATGAGGATTAGGTTCATGGGATGAACCAAATTGGATTAAGAGTAATCCAAATTAGACTAATTGAGTTAGACTCAATTTGATTCAAGTGTTGAATGAGTCTAATTTAGATTTGATTCATTGAGTCAATTTAAATTAATGAATAGAGATTCATTAAATCAAATTGACTCGAATCAAGTGGTTAGATTTGATCAACCATGGGAGATAAGAGGTCAAGTTTGACTTGACTTGAGAGGGAAGATGAATGGTCAATTTTGACTTGACCAATTGCCATGTCATGGTGACATGACATGTGGGCCGACCAATGATGGTGTTCCACATCATCATGGACTTATCATTTGGTGCCACCTCATGAGGGAGACCAAGAGCCATTGGCTCTTGGAGTTACATGCATGCATGTAAACCCCACCCATTAAAGTGGTCGACCACTTTCACTTGATGAAGTGAATTCATTTGGTGAGTAACTCCATCTTCTTTTTCCTTGGATCTTCTTCCTCTCAAGCTCTCTTTCAATCCTCTACTTTGGCCGAAACTTCCAAGGGGTGCTAGCACACTCTAGGTTGTTTTTCTCCACCATTTGTCCGTGTGGATACCAATAGAGGAGTGTACACTTGACACTCTTGAGTTCCGGTAAATTATTTGGACAAGCGGGATGAGCGAAGGGTGTCGCTACGAGGGTAATGCTCTCATCTTGTAGATCTAAGGTAGATCTAGGGTATTTAAACACATACATGTTTTATTTTTTATATCTTCGCACGGATCCATGGTCGGGCTTTCGAGGTTTCCGCAATACAAAAAGCGGTTTTTACAACTCGGAAAGTCCAACAGTTTATTAATTTAAAATTCTACGGATTGTATAGCACCTTAGGTGTAACTAACGATGTAGGATCGATTTGAGGTTTATCCCTCTGCACCAATAATTGTAAAACTAGTTCTATTTTTATGAGAAGGTGTATAATAACTAGTCTTTGTAAAGTAAGCTTTTGAAACTATTCAAAACCTAATTTTGATTTCAAAATACCTAGAAGTTATAACATAAGTACATTTTTAAAATACCTTAAAGAGTTTGTAATATAACCCTTAAGGTTAGTTTCTCCCCCTTAGTCAATCATATAGAATCTAGAAGGTTTAGAGGGCTAAACTTGGCCCTAAGGATTTTAGTATTGGCCAACAAATTGAGTAACTCTAGATATTTAAGGAATAACATGAAAGTAAATATTTTTATAGACCTTGAAAACATTTCGAGAATATGTTATTATAATCTTTTAATTGTCCTTGTGTCTCAAGACATGTTCACCTTATATGTTTTTGTGAGATGATTCCAATTTTTTACTTAGTTAAACTTTAGTGATTCGAAAATTAGAAAACATTGGGTTAGATTCAGATTTAACATTTAGATCGTTAAGTAAATTTTTCGAGAAAATGACTTCCAGGTAGTGGCGAGGCACAGGGGCCTTCTTTGATCGGAACAATGACCACTTCATTAGACAAAACCAATTTCAAGAAAATATTCACTTAAGTCACTTAGGGTCACTTCTTGGTCTAACTAGTTTAGGATACAGTGAGATAGCTTCAGCTAGTTCAACTTAGTCGAGCGCACCAAGCTAGATACGTCTTATCTAACTTGGGTACACAAGTCCTCGTTTCCCTATCGTACTATCATCTCGTCGTGTTCTGATACTATGTTATCAAGGTTGACTAACTATTAATCCTATCTAACCATTCTAAAAATTAAAAGAAGAACTAAGCATACAATTTTATACTAAGAAATCGGATATACAATTTTAGTACTAGCTCCCCCTAGACCATTGATCCGATATGGTCTATCAACATAATGAACTTGATCCTGGAGAATCCAATACTTGGTTGTATCTAATCATGGATTCAACAAGATTTTAGGGACTCATGCCTGGACTCTTTGATTACTACGATTGACAATTGACATGTAAGACTTGTTCGTAGTATTTGTCCTAAACTTGAGTCTGACTTTGTTGTACACGACTCTTTGAGTTCTGAGAAGTCGGCTAAGATTCTTGGATCCCAACGTGAACCTTTCCAACCTAGCCTCGAGCTCTTGAACTTGCTCTTTCAAGAGAGAATTCTCTTCCTCAAGTTTCTCGACTTGAGCTGAGTTTCTCTCTTGAACTTGACTAGTCGAAGAGGTTAGGGTGACCTCATGCTTAAGGAGTTTAACCTCCTCAAGCAAGGACTCGACCCTAGACTCGGACTTAGCTAACTTCTTATTTAATAACTTAATTGCATGATATAGATTACCAATTAAAGAACGGCTTACCTTTATCTTCTCCTTTGAGCTAGTTTTGAGTCTTGACTCAAAATCATCCTCAGAGTCGGAGTTGGATTCGTATTCATCATTAGCTTCAGACTCAGACTCTACCGGTCTTGCCATGAATGCTAAGCTATCGCCTTGGTTTTCTTCTTCTTCATCCCAACTTTCTTGAAATGCCTTCTTCGGTTGCTTTTGTCTTGGCTTCATTTTTGGACAATCTGACTTGAAGTACCCCTTCTTGTTGCACTCATAGCATGTGTAGTTTTGTGGGGCTTTCTTATTATTCGATTGCATACTTTCCTTTTTAATTATTCTTAGAAATAGGCTGACTAGTTTGACCTTCATTTCTTCCTCTGATTCTGACTCAGATTTGCCCTTGGAATCAGACTCTTCTTCTTCAGGAGGTGGCTTGCTCTTCCCCTTTCTTCTTTGACCTACAATCAAAGCAACACCTCTCTCGACCCGAGCCGAGTTAGATTGTTCATGTAATTTGAATTCTGAAAAAAGCTCATCTAGCCTAATTTTAGATAGATCTCTAGACACCTTGTAGGCATCAACCATAGATGCCCACAAGGTGGTCATAGGAAAAGCATTCAAGGCATAACTTATTATATCCCTATTCTCCATCTTCTGTCTGATTGAATGAAGACTGTTGATGATGTCCTTGATCCTTGCGTGGAGCTAAGTGGCCAACTCATGCTCATGCATTTCTAAATTAAATAACTTATTTAATGAAAGGTCTCTTTTGCATACCTTAGTGTTGGTGGTTCCTTCGTGTAGCTCGATGAGCTTGTTCCATAAATCCTTCGCATTGACGAATGGTGTGACTCATTTGATTCTTCTTTGGAAAGCCCGCATTATAGGATCTGTGTGGCTTTCGCATTGGCCTCCACATGGCGCTTCATAGCATTCGTCCACTTGTCGCAGCCCAAGTATTCACCATCTTCATTAGTCGAAAGGGTGAACCCGGTCTGGATGACGATCCACATCTCTACTTGAGTCTTGAGATAGCACTCCATCCAACCCTTCCAGTAACGAAAGTCATCTCCATTGTAAAATGGAGGTCAGGTTGTGCTAAACCCTTCGAGATGGGTCATTAAAGAAAAAACCTTGCACAAAAATTTAAACAACGAAAAAGTTCCAAGACTTCGTCTTGGATTAGTAGTGTGAGATAAACAAAAAAGACTTAAACAAAATTACAAAATAAAACATGAAAAGAAAAAAGAAAAAATTGCTTAGATTGGTGGTTGCACTAAATTTGAACGACCCTTGCTTTGATACCAATTGTTGGATCTAGAGAATTGCTATAGGGGGGGTGAATAGTGATTGTACAAAATTTCTTTTCGTTCGTCTAAAACTCAATTGATGCACAGCGGAATGTAAAACAATAAGAAGTAAAGAGACAATTTTGTTTTTACTTGGTTCGCAACCAAAAGGTTGCTACTCCAAGGCCCCGCGATCCTAGACCACGTACGAAGGGGCAATTCACTATAAGACTCCTCATTGGAGGTAGGAGACAACAATTACAATGAAAAGACAAAAGCTCGAGGATGAGGAAAACAAGCCTACCTCACCTCATTACGATGAAAACTTCGAATAGTAGATAGCTCAAATACAAGTAGAAAAATAGACAACTTAAATTAAACTACCGATTGGAAGATAGAATCTTGGCGTCTCGTCGGCATTACGGTGTTGTAGAATTGTGGTTGAAGGAGCGGCGTTGTGGGAGCACTTTAAGAGCATGAATTAATACTTCAAAGAGGTGAAATGACCCTTCTTTTATAGCCCTTCAAATCCTAATTCATTGAGATCTGGATCTGGGTCAAAGAGCCTCATCTCTCCAAGATAAATTGAGCTTATCTTGACTTTCTTCGAGCTAACCAGTTTGAATATCAGTCAACTAATGACCCTCAACAGTCGATTGATGATAGGAGCAGTTGACTGCTAATAGCCTTCAGTCGACTGTTGGCCTGGACACTCACCTGTAGTAAAGAGTTAACACCAAACTAACAAGTAATGAATATTTTGACAGTTACTTATTGATATCGACCTAGACCTTCCATTGGAAGTCTTAGTCGGATTGCCACCTAACTTTGTCCCCGTACAAAGGACACGACCTCACCATTGCTCTTCACTCAGTTCTTACCTCTGGTCTTTCTGATTTGTCACTTAGCTTCTGGTCTCCACCGAGGTTCCTCGACTCCAATGAGGTTTTCCTAGTGTCGCCCGACCACCACAGTTTCTCGACTCGAGATTCTTCGGGTGTCGCTTGACCTTGGGCTTAGCTTAAACACTTCCTGCACACTCAACATAACTTTGAACCTTTACCATAATCAAAACCTAGGTTCAATCATATGGTGCCCCTGCACCAACACACCTCCACTCAATCATTGCTTCGGTCAACCTTGTTGGAGATTTGAGGCCGCTAGAGGGGGGGGGTGAATAGCATTGAATTCGTATGTAGATGGAAATCGTTCGCGTGCTTGTCTACAATTTCGTTAGTACGCAGTGGAATAACAAGAATAATAATGATAACGAAACATACAACACGCAAACATAAAGATATAACGTGGTTCGGAACCGCACGGTTCCTACTCCACGGATCGGGATCAAACGAGCCCTAGTGATGCCAATCACACACCACTAAGCAATAACTCCTTCTTGACAACAAGTCGGAGGTGGAGAAACCTCTTACAATAAGATTACAACAATAATCTAAATACAACAAGAAAATATAAGAAGAAATACAACAAGAGAAGTAAAGAACACTTTACAAAAACTCTTTAGAAGCTTGCTTGTTGATTGCCTTGGACTAGCACTTGAAAGCCTTGATTTGCAGCAGCAAATCGCTTCAAAACGTCCAAGAAAATCGGTTGCAAAAACCCTCCCGTCGAGCTCCTTTTATCCTTGCGCGACCTGATTTCCGCCATCACCGACCGCCATTAGTCACCCGATCCGATCGATGCCATCGTTGTCGTGAGACAACGGCCGATCCATACCGAAAAACTCCAACGGATCTCTTGGCACGATCGCAACATTGGCGCCGATCGCTAACGCCCATAGTCGACGCCATCGGCTACGGGCGTTCTATGCTCGACACGAACATAGCGATCGCTGACCCTCGGCGATCGGCCAGAGACATCACGATCGCTCCAATGAGCGGTCGGCCGACCGCGCAGTTCCAGCTCTTAAACGGCAGTCGAACTCAAGTCGACTCACGGCAGTCGAACCGACCATATTGCCAGTCGATTGCCAACCTCAAACATGAGGCTTTAACCCAAGTATGGTGCCTCCATACTTGCTAGACCACCCTTAGCCTAGACCTAAGCCTTCTAGCCACCTCCATCAGCCTCACGTCTCTAGGATCCCTCCAAGTCATCCATGACTTGTTTATCCATCGCGCTAGCCTCCAGGTGCTTCCCTCGGCTATGTCATGCTAACGGTGTCTACACCGCCAAGGCACATTGGACTTACGCCGCCAAGACTCCGCTTGGACTTTACGCCGCTAACCATTGGACTTATGCTGCCAAGACTCCCGCTTGGACTTTACGCCGCCAATATCAAACCCCTTGGACTTCTTATGCCAAGACTCAAGCTTGGACTTTCCCTTGCCAACCCATGTTGGACTTTTACATTGCCAAGACCCATGCTTGGACTTTTCCCTTGCCAACCCATGTTGGACTTTTACATTGCCAAGACTCATGCTTGGACTTTTCCCTTGCCAACCCATGTTGGACTTTCCATGCCAAGACTCATGCTTGGACTTTCTATTTGTCAAGACCCATGCTTGGACTTCTCATTTGCCAAGACCCATGCTTGGACTTCTCATGCCAAGTACACAAGACTTGGACCTTCCCAATTGCCAAGTGTCCCACTTGGACTTTCCATGCCAAGTACCCATGACTTGGACTTTACCTTGCCAAGACCCATGCTTGGACTTTCCATTTGCCAAGACCCATGCTTGGACTTTCCAAAATCACATGGTCAACCCTAGTTAACCATTAAGGTCTTCCTCGAGTCAAACTCGAGTCCGGTCAAACATGACCCGAGTCGATTGCTCCAACAATCTCCCCAACATATTAACTGACATTAATGTCAAACATCAATGTCAAACCACTTTGTCAAATCCCTTTGTCAAACATCAAAATATCACTCGAGTCTGGTCAATCGTGACCTGGGCCGATTGCACCAACAATCTCCCCCTTTTTGATGTTTGACAAAAACCAAACAAATCATCTGAGTTAGACCACTAACTCAAATCCCTTACCAATTATCCCAAATTGGTAAACACTCTCCAAATGTTCTCCCCCAAACATTCTCCCCCTTTTTGACTAACATCAAAAAGGTTTTCTCTCCAAGGAGGTCAATGTCTCATGTCCCAATGAGATCTTACAATCTCCCCTTTGATCCAAAAATAAATACCTAGGATGCCTACCATCTTCCTAGTGCTAATTCACATATCACTCAAGAGAGACAATCCTATACTCTCTCATAATTTCCAAATTGGGTATCAAAAACCCATCAATTTTCCCAATTGATGATACTCTCCCAATAACTTCTCCTCTTCAAGGAGAAAAACACATCCATCATCCCAAGATGGATACCTCCCCCTAAAGGCTTGCTCCCCCTTGACCATTGCACCAACAATGTCCTTGGGAAGCCCCTAAGCCAATAGGAACTCTAAACCATCAAAATTAAGGTTCTAAGTTCAAACTTAAACTTTCCATACCCTAAATTTGATACTTTGACCTAACACTTCTCCTAATCCATATCCAATGGATTTTCACCTTTTATAATGCTTCCCAAAGCATATCTTAGGGTTAGAAGTGGTTAGGGACCTTTACCATGGCTGAAAATGGGCTAAACAAACCTCGATCGATCGCCCTCACATCATCGATCGCCAAGCAGGCGATCGATAACTGAAAAATCTCGATTTTCAACTATCAGAAATGAATTTTGAAAATTCATAAATAATTATACGTAATTCGAAAAATCTTGAAAATTCATACGTATAATACTTATGACACACACAATGGGTGAAAAATATTTGAAAATTATTTTACCCATAAAATAGTGAGTTTGATACAAAACTCAAAACCATTGAAATTTTCAATGTTTTGGCCCTATTTTATATCAACTCTATCAATGGTGATTGCTATCAAAAGATAGACTTCACCAAGGTTTTTCAAAATGATTTTAAAATGTTTTCAAAACCTTATTTTGGATCATATTCCTTGGGCTCTATGTACATGACTTGTACACATGCTCTCCCAATGATCCACTATTGAAATTAGATGAGTTTTAGTTCATCTAGATGCAAAAACTATGCACCTTGAACTTAACTCATATCCTAGCATCTCACATGTATCTAAGATGTATAAATACACATACATGTCAATTGGATGTGAGATGTGGGTTTTGTTCATCCTAATCTAGGGTTTCATGCATTCTCTAAGGCAACCCTACTTGATTCCCTTATAAATGAGACTTCAAGTCATGCCATAGTCCTTAATTCAATTTCAACCAAATTGTCTTAAATGCATGAATGATTATGGCATTAGAAATGTTATAAATAAGCATGTGCTCATAATCATGATGTCATGGCATAATATGAAATCTAAAACACATGACATTTAAATCCTTAAACCTAAGCATACTCATGACATATAAAATCATAGAAATAGGCACGATGTCATGACATGGCATATGGCAATCAAGGCATGACATATAAAATATATAGGTATAGTAATACCTAAATTTTAATATTAATTGCCATTTGATACAATTAGATATATTTTGCCATATTAACCTTAATCTCCCTAGTGTGCCAAAAAACTCAAAATGACACACTAACCTCTAAACCTAAATTGTGCCAATTTAATTGATTTTTCTTAAATTCAAAAAGTGCATTGGCACATCCTAAAATCTTTTAGGATATTGATTCAAATCTATTTCCAAGGTAACCATAACCTTGAAAACATCCTAAAGTGCCACCTTTACCATGATTGAGTTAACTACCCATCCAATCAAGGTTGGCACACCCTAAACCCATCTAGCATGAATCAATCACGCTCTTAGGAACCCAAAACCTATTTGAGCTCCTAGGGTTAATTAGGTATTCCTTAGGGATAACCTCCCTAGATACCTTCCTAATGACCCTCCTAGGCTTATTAGCCTTGGTCATTTGGGTCTTACTTAGGTTGACTCTAGGGGTAACTCCCCTTGCAACTTTCTTAGTGGCCACCCTAGGTTTCCTAGAAACCCTAGCCACTAGGCATACCCTTTGGTCAACTCTAGGGATGACTTCCCTATTGACCTTGGTCTTCCTAGACCTAGTTAGTGTTCCATAATCTAATGGAACACTATGGTAAGTCACCTTGGGCTTAGGTTTGTGACCCAAACCTTGCTTGCCCTTAGTTGACTTTTGACTCTTATGTCCTATGTGTTGACTTTGACTTTTGGACCCTTGATTTTGACTACTAGACCCTTTAAATTGATTTTGTATCTTATTTAGGGTCTTTTCAAGTTTTTCAAGCCTTGACCTCAAGACTTGATTTTCCTTTTCTAATTGCCCAATTTTAGAATTTTGATTTAAATCTTGGGCATTGGACTTCCTAGGCATATGCCTAGTCCATTTAGGGTTTAGACCTAGGTGCTCTTGCACCTTTCTAATTGTCTCCCTAGGTAAAAATTTTCTAGAGTTATTTGACCTAGGTTTGTCCTTAGATAAGTTGTTTTTAGGGACATTAGTCCCAAATTTCTCCCTATTATTTAAGTGAATATTTTTAGCTCCTAAACAAAAGTATTTATTTCTATTAGCATGCTTTTCATGGCAAATTGCTAGGGAATTGAAATTTCTAGCATGCTTTTGTCTATTAACTAAAGAAAGAGCATTATTAACTTGATATACCTTAGGGTTAGCCTTAGTAGCTCCCCCTACTTGTGATGCTCCCCTTTGCCCCTTCTTCTCCCCCTTCGGGCATTGACTCAGAATGACCGGTGAAGGCATTTGAAGCAAATCACTTGCTCCTCACTCTTTTTCATTGAGACACCGGTCTCCTTGACTTTTGGCACGAGTGGAGTCTTCTTAACCCGTTTAGGACACTTACTCTTGTAGTGTCCTTTCTCCCTACACTCAAAGCATATAATATTCATTTTATTATTAATTGACATGCTTGAGTTACCTAGGGTGGTTGTGGTGGTCGGAGTGGATTCTTGAGCTTGCTCTTCCTCTCTACCGGATGTAGATGGTTCTTCTTGTTGCTCCGGTGTTGAGGAAACTCTAATCTCCTCCTCAATCTTAGAAGTGGATGCTGATTCCCTATCAACCTCCGAATCCTCACTTCCTTGTGATGATGATCTCTCTTCTTCACCCTCTTTATCTTCTTGAATTGATGGTGAACTTTCTTGAGCTTCAGAGGGTGAGCACTCCTCCTCTTCTTCTTCTTCTTCTTGGACCGATGATGAGTTTTCATGGAGCTTTGCCACTTGGCTCCATAACTCTTTAGCATCTACATAATTACCTAACATACACAAGATATTGTTAGGCATTAAATCAATTAAAAATTTTATCACCTTATCATTTTTCTCGGATGCTTGAACTTGCTCTTCAGTCCATCTTTTCTTTTTGAGGAATCCACCTCTTGGTCCTCTTGGATATTCAAATCCATCGATCAAAATGGACCATTCCTCAAAGTCTCTCATCATAATAAAATCCTCAATTCTTCCCTTCCAAGAATTGAATCCTTCTCGTCCGTATAGGGTGTAGGGCACCGGTGTGTTGATGTCCCAACCTAATTGATCTTGGACTTTCATCTTTTACCCTCTAGAGTCTTGCTCCCGGTTGTTAATCCGTTGAAGAGCAACCTTGCTCTGATACCACTTGTTGGAGATTTGAGGCCGCTAGAGGGGGGGTGAATAGCGTTGAATTCGTACGTAGATGGAAATCGTTCACGTGCTTGTCTACAATTTCGTTAGTACGCAGCGAAATAACAAGAATAATAATGATAATGAAACATACAACACACAAACACAAAGATATAATGTGGTTCGGAACCACACGGTTTCTACTCCACGGATCGGGCTCAAACGAGCCCTAGTGATGCCAATCACACACCACTAAGCAATAACTCCTTCTCGACAACAAGTCGGAGGTGGAGAAACCTCTTACAATAAGATTACAACAATAATCTAAATACAACAAGCAAATATAAGAAGAAATACAACAAGAGAAGTAAAGAACACTTTACAAAAACTCTTTAGAAGCTTGCTTGTTGATTGCCTTGGACTAGCACTTGAAAGCCCTAATTTGCAGCAGCAAATCGCTTCAAAACGTCCAAGAAAATCGGTTGCAAAAACCCTCCCGTCGAGCTCCTTTTATCCTTGCACGTGACCTGGATTTCCGCTCATCAGTCGACTTCCATAAGTCACCAGTCGACTGATGCCACTGTTGTCGTGAGACAACGACTCGATCCACGCTGGAAAAACTCCAACAGATCTTTTGGCAGTCGACTGCCAACATTGGCGATCCGCCAATGCGTAGTCGATCGCCGGCGGCTCTGGCGTTGTGCTCGACACGAACTTAGCGATCGTTGACCCTTGGCGATCGTGGCGTAGACATTAGTCGATCGCTCCAATGAGCCGATCGCCAGCGGCGGTTCGGCTCTTAAACGACAGTCGAACTCAAGTCGACTCACGACAGTCGAACCGACCATATTGCCAGTCGACTGCCAACCTCAAACATGAGGCTTTAACCCAAGTATGGTGCCTCCATACTTGCTAGACCACCCTTAGCCTAGACCTAAGCCTTCTAGCCACCTCCATCAGCCTCACGTCTCTAGGATCCCTCCAAGTCATCCATGACTTGTTCATCCATCGCGCTAGCCTCCAGGTGCTTCCCTCGGCTATGTCATGCTAACGGTGTCTACACCGCCAAGGCACATTGGATTTACGCCGCCAAGACTCCGCTTGGACTTTACGCCGCCAACCATTGGACTTATGCTGCCAAGACTCCCGCTTGGACTTTACGCCGCCAATATCAAACCCCTTGGACTTCTTATGCCAAGACTCAAGCTTGGACTTTCCCTTGCCAACCCATGTTGGACTTTTACATTGCCAAGACCCATGCTTGGACTTTTCCCTTGCCAACCCATGTTGGATTTTTACATTGCCAAGACTCATGCTTGGACTTTTCCCTTGCCAACCCATGTTGGACTTTCCATGCCAAGACTCATGCTTGGACTTTCCATTTGCCAAGACCCATGCTTGGACTTCTCATTTGCCAAGACCCATGCTTGGACTTCTCATGCCAAGTACACAAGACTTGGACCTTCCCAATTGCCAAGTGTCCCACTTGGACTTTCCATGCCAAGTACCCATGACTTGGACTTTACCTTGCCAAGACCCATGCTTGGACTTTCCATTTGCCAAGACCCATGCTTGGACTTTCCAAAATCACATGGTCAACCCTAGTCAACCATTAAGGTCTTCCTCGAGTCAAACTCGAGTCCGGTCAAACATGACCCGGGTCGATTGCTCCAACAATCTCCCCAACATATTAATCGACATTAATGTCAAACATCAATGCCAAACCACTTTGTCAAATCCCTTTGTCAAACATCAAAACATTACTCGAGTCAAACTCGAGTCTGGTCAATTGTGACCTGGGCCGATTGCACCAACAAACCTTCGGGAGATTGAGTTAAATTTCTATATTACATTTTCCCTATATTCCTGCCCCTACCCCCCCCCCCCCCAACCCTCCCCACCCTTTTACATGGGATCAAGTTCCATTTCTATACTACACTATCCCAATTGCCCTAATGGGATTAAACACCTCTCCTCTTCCTATGTGAGATTAAGTTAAAATTTTCCATTATACTCTTCCCACAACCCTAATGGGATCAAGAACCTTTTCTCAGCCTATAAGAGATCGAGGTAGATTCCTTTATTACACTCTTCCCATATTCCCAACAAGATTGAGCACCTCTTCTCAACTTACACGGGATTGAGCCAAATTTCTCTATTACACTCTCCAAATAATCACAATGGGATTGAATACCTCTCCCTGACCTATGTAGGATCAAATTAGATCTCTCTATTATACACTCCTCTTAACCCCGATGGGATCAAGTTGGATTTTTTTTATTGAAATCTCCCTATGGTTCCAATGAGATCAATCATCTCTCCCTGGCCTATGTGGGATCAAGTTAGATTTCTCTATTGCACTCTCCTCATGACCCTAATGGGATTGTGCACCTCTCCTTGCATTACAGAGGATCAAGTCAAATTTCTATACTCTCTCCATGGCCCCAATGGGATCAAACACCTCTATTGGTGCAATTGATCTCAAGTCAAGATTGATCAAGTTAAAATTTTGCCTTAAGTTAAGTGTTGATATTTGACAATATGATGATAGTTGAATGAAGAGTGTTGGATACAAATATTATTGGTGCAATCATCTTTGGATCAGCTTGACCATTATGGATATAGGTTTCGATGAAAGATGGTTGAGCAAGAAAACAAGTAGGTCAAGGTTGATCGGATACTTGACAAGTAGAAGGACAGGACACTTGGTGGATGAAAATCCTAACAGGTCATGGGAGACTGAATGTTATATAAGTGAGAAAATTCTAACATGCCAAGGAAGATTAGATGTTAGATGAGTAGGAAAATCCTAACAAGTTGTGAGAGATCAAATGTTAGGTGAGAGAGAAAGTCTAAACAAGTCAAGGAAGACCGAATGTTTGACATTATAAAAGTCTCAATAGGTTAAGGTTAACCAAATGCTAAGTACATGATGGGATGAAATCTACAAGTGCATCACTCTTCATCAAGTAATAAAAAGTTAATTTCCTCTGAGATTGCATTATTGAATATCATTTTTACCCACAGGATACATTATCCAAAGAAATTAAGGAAGTGTGTGCTAGATCTTAAGTAGAGAGAATTATGAGGAAATGATCTGGAAAATTATTTAGGAGAGAAATTTTAGGATTTCGATTTCACTTGGTGATATTTGATGAATGCATATCCTATGTCTCAACATATAAAGGTGAAGGGACTCATCCTAAGGTGGTTGATGTGTCTATGTGATAGAGAAAATAATGAAAGCACCAACGTATCTACTCTGATCACATCTTAGAAATAGGATAAGAGTAGACCCATTAACCACTGTGATGAATCAAAAAAATCCTCAAGAGATAAAATCAACTTTGGAACAAGGCAACAAACTATGTTTAGTTAAATTTCCACTGTCACTTGGGCACCATGAATGTCCAAAGATCATCCTACTTCATGATACCTGATCTATTTTTGTAGACAATCCTTATTGGACCTCCTTCTGTCATATCGCAAATCCAAACCACCTATCTATTTGTAGATCAAACTCTCAAGTTGGTTTAAGAGGTCAGTTCACTGATAAGAATTGTTGGTGCAATCAGCCTCAGGTCAAGTTTGACCAAGCTCGAGTTGAGCACGGGTTGAGTTTTGATATTTGACAATATGATAATAGGTGAATGATGGTATGATATGAGAGGAGTTGTACAATGAAAAGTATTGAAGAGGGAGAGTATTGGTGCAATCATCATCAGGTCGACTATGATGTAGATAGAGTATAATGGAAGGAGTTTAGGAGAAAGTCAAGTAGGTTAAGGTTGACCATACTTAATAAGTGGAGAAGTTAAGTGAAGAAGTTATGTAAAGAAGTCATGTAGGTCAAGATTGACTGGATACTTGACAAGTGGAAAAGTCTAAGTGAATCAGGGAGGACCAGATACATGGTGGTCAAAACTCCAACAAGCATTAGCAAGTGCGAAGACTAAGTGGGTCATAGTTGATAAGATACTTGGCATGAGATGAGAAAGCCCTAGCATGTCACAAAGGATAAGATGTTAGATGAGTGGGAAAGTTCTAATAGGTCATAGAGGATCAGATATTATGTGAGTGAGAAAATGCTAATAGGTTAGGGAGGACCAAATGTTAAGTGAGTATTGAAGTCCAAAAAGGTCAAGGAACACTGGGTGTTTAACATTAGAGAAGTCCTAGAAAATTAAGGTTGATCAGATACCAGATACAAGAGTAAAAGTTCAAGAAGGCCCGAATGTTAAGCAGACAAAGTTTTAGCATATCAAGAGCAGTCGGATGTTGGATGAGAAAGGTCCTGGTAGGTTTAGGTCAATTGAATACTAGGTGAAGCAAGATTCAGGTCAAGATAGGACTCAAATTTTTGTATTAATCGACTAATAGGGTATATTAATCGACTAGTGTACTCTAAACTCCAAGGTCAAGGGTTTAGGAGAGTTTGGTAGTGTTTAGGGTTTGACCAGTCAACTGCTAGAGTATACTAGTCAACTAATATGACTGTTCAAGCATACAATGATTTAGAACTCAACTCTTAGCTTGACTAATAGTTATCGGTCAACTAGTGTTACTATAGCAGGCCACAGAAAGTTCGGTAGTCGACCGGTGCTACTGTGGCAGTGTATATATTGTTTAGCAGTCCACTAATAGGGTTTACTAGTTGATTGATGCACTGTAGCATGGTAGAATCTAATGTGGATTAAGTCATTTAACTGATAGGTCAAAGAAATGGTCGAATTTATAGGAGACCAGTCGACTAATCGGCAAAAATCAACATGATGGCAATCCTATAAAAGAGGATTTAATGGTAATTTGAAGGGGTCGATTCTTGGAGACTTTAAAGGTGAGTTGCTATTGCATTCTAACCCTTCAAGAGAGTTTCCAACACAACCAAACTGCAAGCATGCAAGATCGGATTATGTAAAGTGTTTTGAATCATATTTGTTCATTCATATTGTACATTTTTTATTTGGTTGCATTTCTTATAAAGACATAGATTGTACGAGGTTTCTCCATCTTCGGAAGGTTTTTGGAAAGAAGAAAGGATATTTGATCTATTCCTAGGACCTAGGTCATGAAGCAAGAACTGGGGGTTCTAAACCATGTAAAAATCGAGATGTTATGTGCTTTTGATTTTGTATTGTTGTGTTTATATTTTATTTCTACTGTTTATAACATCTTTGTAGACAAACATGAACACACAATCTATGATCAAACGACGAATTCTATTCACCCCCCTTTAGCGAAGCTAAAGTCCCAACAAGTGGTATCAGAGCAAGTTTTTCTTCACTGGACTAATCACTAAGGAAGCATAAAGCTAGAAGAATAGAGGATCCATCAAGAGCAATGGAGTTTAATGATGAACATGAATACCACATTTGTCTCCCACTGCCTTGTTGATTAGGAGGATTTTCTCAATGAAAGGTGAGAACCAAGATGTTCTTCTAAATGGAAATGGAAGAATGGTTCCTCTTAATAGAGGGGTTCATAGTGCCAACGAACAAGAAGGGAAGATCTCTCAAAAAGAGCAAATGGACCAAGGATCAAGTCCAAATATCCATGGAAAATGACAAGATAATCAATATTTTGGTTAATTTGGTACCTAACAATATTTTTTACAAATTAGGAAAATCCAAGGATTCATGTGAACTATGGAGTAAATTAGTCAAGTTCCATGAGGATCCATCACCGGTACAAAGTGAGGATGAGTCTGAGGAAGATGACTCATCGATTTGAGAATTCGAAGGATTGGAGATTGAGAGGTGTTGAATTTCTGAGATCGAGGAATGTGTCGAAGCCTCTGCCTCAATGATTGGGAGGGAGGATAAGTCTTCAATACTAGAGCAAGAGGAGCCTTCGACATCAAGAGTCAATGAAAAACTATCTTACATTTCCCCTACCACCAAGGAAGGTAACACAAACTCAATATGTAAAAATAAAGATCATACTATATGCTTTGAGTGTAGAGAGTAGGTGCCCAAAGTGAATCAAGAAGAAAGTTCAAGTGGCACCAAAGGCGAAGGAAAAACCAAAGGAGGCCAAAACTTTGGTATACAAAGACAAGGAATGCATTGTGTGTTTCTCATGAAATCAAAAGTGGTATTACCGAAATCAACGTCCATGTGTGAGACAACTAACTAAGGAAATGAAAGGAAGCTCAAGTTTAGGGGGAGCTCCTAAGGCAAGGCCCAAGGTATCTTTAATTAATAGAATTTCATTATATCATGATAAAAAAAGCATGCTAGGGCTAAGTTTTATCATTTAAGTGCTCAATATTATGATTATAAGAATAAGGACAATTCTAGGCTTATTAATTCAAAACTACCCTACCTAAGGAGAACTTTAGAACTTTTCAAAGTAGACCTAATCTACCAAAAAGAAGGATGGTAGATAATAACTTAGGCATGAACCATAAGAAAATTAGACAAATGTCTAGAAAGAATAATATCTAAAAAAATTATGGAAAATTAAAATTAGAGGAATTAGAGGAAGAAAATAAAGACTTGAGTTCAAGACTTAATAAATTAGAAAAGACCATTAAAAAGATAAAAAAATATTTATGTTGGACTATCCGAGCTGCAAAAACCGCTTTTTGCATTGCAAAAACCCCGGAAGTCGACCACGGATCCGTGCGAAGGTAAATAAAACAACATGTACATGTTTACAAACTTTAGATATACTCTAGATCTACATGTTAAGAGTTTACCCTCGATGCGATTCCCTTTGCTTATCCCGCTCGTCCAAACGGCTTGCAAGAACTCGAGTGTCAAGTGTACACTCCTCTATTGGTATCCACACAAGCAATAGGTGGAGAAAAACAACCTAGAGTGTGCTAGCACCCCTTGGAGGCTCACGGCAAGATGAGGAAGATTAGGGAGAGAGCTTGAGGGAAAAACCAAGGAAGAAGATGATGAAGTTACATGAATTAACTTCAACCTTTGATAACCCATCAAAGTGGTCGGCCACTATTTGGGGGGTTACATGCATGCATGTAACTCCAAGAGCCAATGACTCTTGGTCTCCCTCATGAGGTGGCACCCCATGATGAGTCCATGATGATGTGGAACATCATCATTGGCTGGCCCCCATGCCAAGTCACCATGACATGACAATTGGTCAAGTCAAAATTGACCATTCATCTTTGCTCTCAAGTCAAGTCAACCTTGACCTCTTATCTCCCATGGTTGATCAAATCCAACCATTTGATTCAAGTCAATTTGATTTAATGAATATCTATTCATTATTTTAAATTGACTCAATGAATCAAATCTAAATTAGACTCATTCAACACTTGAATCAAATTGAGTCTAACTCAATTAGTCTAATTTGGATTACCCTTAATCCAATTTGGTTCATCCCATGAACCTAATCCTCATGGTTTATCATATGAACCTAATCTCCATCTAATTGCCCTTTGTGTGTGATCCTATAGGTTCTTGTAACATTGGCAATGCTCCTAAACCGATTTAGGAACATAATCAATGAGCGGTATCTAGCAACACGTCATTGCTACCCAAGTTACAAGAATGTTGAGATTCAACATCACCTTTGTGACTACTAATTGTGACTCTCACAATATGTGACAATGTCCCTCTATCCTTGATATCTAGATTGACCAACTGAGGCATAGACCGTGTCATCCTCGGTACAATCTATATCTTGAACTCCAAGTAGACTCACTCTAATCATATGCTCTCAATATCTCATATTGACTCATTTGGGCATGGCCATGCACTTCGTGGTCTCACTCTATCAAGAATAACGATGTCACTCCCGTCATATAAAAGGGATATATCCCATCTACATCACTTACATCCCTCTGCATAATTTGTTACATACTCAGTAATCGCCTTTATTTACGGGTGACGTTTGACGAAACCAAAGTATGCAACTCCTTATGTAGGGAACCATGGTGACTTCAGGTCCAAGGACTAATTGTCATATTAATAGTCACATGAGAAAGTATATGACACTCATATAATGATCCATGATACTTTCTCATGGCGGGTCATTCAGTAAACATTCTCCAATGCATACCCATGTGTTAACTTGATATCTCATATCCATGACTTATGAGATCAAGTCATCGAGTTGACCTACATGCTAGTCTCTTTGCATTAACATTGTCCCTGAATGTTAATACTTGACTAGGAATGATTAAGAGTAGTGTTCTCTATATCATCTCATTATCAATTCAACCAATCGATTGATATAGATAAAAACCTTCTACTCAAGGACGTTATTATACTTAGTTATTTGGCACCAATACAAGTAAATATAATAACCATGCCTTTATAAATAGGAATATGATACAACAAGTCCATACAACAATCATCACATGATTGACTCTAGGGCTTTCACTAACAATCTCCTACTAGCAATAGCGCCAATCACTGTAGTATCTAATACCCAATGACCTAGTGTGAACATCATGCTTTTTCTGTGCCAAAGCCTTGGTCAAGGGATCTGCGATGTTAGCCTCTGTGGGTACTCTGCAAATCTTCACATCTCCTCAATCGATAATCTCTCGAATGAGATGGAAGCACCGTAGTATGTATTTGGTCCGCTGGTGCGAGCGAGGTTCCTTAGCCTGCGCAATCGCTCCATTATTGTCACAATAGAGCTCTTTAGGATCTGCTATACTAGGAACCACCCCAAGCTCAGTAATGAACTTGTGGATCCAAACTGCCTCCTTTGCTACCTCTGATGTAGCAATATACTCAGTCTCTGTTGTAGAATTAGCAATTATGTCCTGCTTCGAACTCTTCCAGCTCACAACACCATAATTCAAGAAAAACACGAACCCTGACTGCGATCTATAATCATCCTGGTCAGTTTGGAAGCTGGCATCGCTGTAACCCTTTACAGCTAGCTCCTCATCACCTCCAAATATCAAGAAATATTCTTTAGTCCTTCTCAAGTACTTAAGAATATTCTTGACTGCTATCCAGTGACACTCACCTGGATCTGACTGGTATCTACTCGTCATGCTCAAAGCATACGAGACATCAGGACGAGTACATAGCATGACGTACATGATAGATCCTATAGCAGATGCATAAGGGATCTTATCCATGCGATCTCTCTCCTCTCTAGAAGAGGGACTTTGAGTCTTCGAAAGACTCACACCATGTGACATCGGCAGAAGTCCCTTCTTGGAATTCTACATGGCAAACCGTAGTAATACCGTGTCAATATATGTACTTTGACTTAGGCCAAGCAATCTCTTTGATCTATCTCTATAGATCTTGATGCCTAGAATACAGGCTGCTTCACCTAAGTCCTTCATTAAGAAGCACGTCCCCAGCAAAGTCTTCACATACTGTAGCGAAGGGATATCATTCCCAATGAGTAGTATGTCATCCACATACAATTCTAGGAAGACAACTGTGTTTCCATTAACCCTCTTGTAGACACAGGGTTCATCTTCATTCTTGATGAAACCAAACTTTTTTATCGCATCATCGAATCAAAGATTCCAGCTCTGAGAAGCTTGCTTTAGCCGATAAATGGACCTTTGCAGCTTGCATACTTTCCCAGTATGTTGTGGATCTACAAAACCCTCAGGTTGTGTTATGTACACATCCTTGAGCAAGTTTCCATTCGAAAATATGATTTTGACATCCATCTGCCAGATCTCATAATCGTGGTATGCTGCAATAGCAAGCATGATCCGAATGGACTTAAACATCACCACTGGAGAAAAGGTTTCATCATAGTCAATACCATGAATTTGCTTGAAACCTTTACCCACCAATCAACCCTTATAGGTATGTGTAAGTCCATCCATGTCAGTCTTTCTCTTAAAGACCCACTTACACCCAATGGGTTTGACGGCTTCAAGTGGATCAACCAAAGTCCATACTTGGTTGGTGTACATGGATTCCATCTCGAATCTCATGACCTCTAGCCATTTCTCAGAATCTTGGCTCATCACAACTTCCTGATAGGAGGTAGGCTCATTCTCAATGAGCATAATGTCATCATGATCAGACAAGAGAAATGAGTATCTCTCAGGCTGACGACGTACCCTATCAGACCTGTGAAGAGGTAGGTCTACCTGAACAGGTAGTTGTTCCAAAACTCTTTGTGCAACAATCTCATCACCCATAACACTTTGTGGTTCTTGTTCAACCTCTATCAAGGCCTCAGTGCTATGGTCCCTATCTTAAATTTCTTCAAGATCGAACATACTCCCACTAGTTTTTCTAGAAACAAAATCTCTTTCTAGAAATACCCCAGTCTTTGCCACAAACACTTTGTGCTGACTGGGAATGTAGAAGTAATATCCCTTCGTTTCCTTGGGATATCCAAGAAAATAACACTGATCAGATTTGGGTCCCAGTTTGTCTGAGACTTGAGGTCGAACGTAAGCCTCACAACCCCAAATCCTCATGTAAGACATCTTGGGATTTCTCCCTGTCCATATCGTATATGGTGTCTTTATCACAGCCTTAGATGGTACACGGTTAAGTGTGAAGTTTGCTGTGTCTAGAGCATATCCCTAAAAGGATATAGGAAGATCTGTGTGACTCATCATAGATCGTACTATATCTAATAGGGTATGATTCTTCCTTTCAGATACACCACTCCACTGTGGTGTTCCAGGAGGACTGAGTTGGGATAGAATCTCACACTCAGCTAGATAGTCATGAAACTCATGGCTAAGGTATTCACCACCTCGATCTGATCGAAGTATCTTAATACTCTTGCCAAGTTGGTTTTTTACTTCATTCTTGAACTCTTTGAACTTTTCAAAGGATTCTGACTGTTGGTTATGTGTTCGAGTCCGTGAGGGGAAACTTCGCTTCCCACTTCAACTCGGTCGCTTGTTCATGGCGATCCCATCCGTGTCCCCAGATTAAAAATTTATTTCTAGACAAAAGGGAACACCCAAGCAACCTTGTCATCGTCGTGCTATTCGTTTAGAGTGGTCACTTGAACAAACTTGTTGTTCAAGCGACCAACCTCTATTCTAGGAGTAGCCACGGAATAGACGATGTACGGTTCACCGTCTTTTGTGTTTATGTTCGGGATCCAAGTATTATTTAGCCACAAAACAGAATATATCATACACATAATTGAAAAACAAATATAAACATGATACAAGAGAAAATAGAGAATCGATATACCTCTCGATCTTCTATTGTATGACCTCCCTCCTTTCGGACGTCGTGTGGGCGATGATCTACCAAAAGTTGAAGATCCTAGATCGCCAATCTTCCTTCCTTGCTCGTTTCGAGCAAGAGGAAGAATAGAAACAAGATCCTTCTCCTTCCTTTAGCCAACCAACAAGCAACAAGCACCTTGCTTACCGCCGGCCAACAAGTAGAAGGGAAACAATGGTTGCCGGCCAAAAGCTCTAAGGGAGGACCCTAAGGCTTGGTTCCATCGGCCAAGGAGGAGGAGAGGAGGGAGTTTGGATGTCGTCCAAGGGCTGGAAGAGCTTCAATGGGCGCCGACCACCAATGGAGAAGAAGAAGACAAGGAAAGTTTTTCCTTATTTGGTGCCGCCAAGCCCAAACCCTAGCTCCAACTCCTTGCAGCCAACTCCAAGCCTCCCCTTGATCCTTAATTCTCATCCACGCCAACCCTAGCCTCTCCTTTTATAGAGTTAGGGATAAGCCTTGTTTTAATCTCCACCATTGGTTCTAGTGATTTAATCTCAACCGTCGAATCTAGAGATTTAATCTCAACCGTCGGATCTAGAGATTTAATCTCTACCTTTGGATCTAGAGTTTTGTTTCCATCCATTGGATCTAAGCTTCATGAGGTTTTAATAGGATATAATAGGGACCAAGAGGAGGAGTTGGATCTTGGCCACCCAATGGATCAAGGCCACATAAAGTCGATCCATTAATGATAATCCAATCCACTAAAGGATTATCATTGATCTACCTCACCAACCCCCATAAGTTAATATGGGCTCCATATATTATATGTACATTTTCTCCCCGTGTTTAAGATCTCGAATGTCCGTCGATTAATTAATTTACTAACCATTAATTAATCAACATCTAACTCCATGAGTAGTACCACTCAACCTTTTCATCATGCCGGACTAAGTCCACCTGTAGGGTTTACATGATGAACCTTATGAGCTCCTCAAGGGGACATCATCATCCTAATATATAGGACACGGTTTCCTCCTATAATCAATGGCACACCATATAAATAATATCATCTCCCAACTTACCGAGCCTATCAATTTAATCTATAAATCTCGCCCATTGGTAAATCAAAGAGATGAGTACTAAGTATATGTGCCCGTTATTATATCGGGATTAAGAGCATGTACTAAATAATATCTGAGGTCCGATTCGATTATGTAGTCAGCAATAAATCGAATCACCTCTAAGTCGGTCCTGCTCAATACACATAAAGTGCACTAGTGTGATTCTATGGTCAAGACAAACCAACACCAAATCACACTACAACCATTCCGATGGTTTGTCCAAAGCCATCTCGATTGTGAGCCTTTACTTATACTTTTCAAGGGGACGATAACATGTTCTCCTGTATGACACCACACACCATGTTATCTACAATGTAAAGTATTAGACAATATTGCATAGCCATACAAATATGCAAACAATGATCATGTGATTCTTATTTCAAAATAAAGATGTTCATTCAAAAGGTAGACTTTTCAGTATACATCCCAACAATCTCCCACTTATACTAAAAGATTATGCTGTCCTCAAACTGCCATACATCTGATCCCCATTCCCACCACATGCCTACCAAAAGCTCTCGTCGGAAGGGCCTTAGTGAAAGGATCTGCCAAGTTATCCTCTGATGCAATATTGTCCACAACAACTTCTCCTCTCTTTACGATTTCTCGTATCAGGTGGTACTTGCGCTCTATGTGTTTACTAGCCTTATGGGCTTGTGGTTCCTTCGAGTTTGCAACTGCACCACTATTATCACAATAAATTGTGATAGTTCTGGGCAAACCAGGAATCACATCCAAGTCCATCATGAAGTTCCTGAGCCACACAACTTCTTTGGCCGCCTTAGAGGCTGCAACATACTCAGCTTCCATGGTGGAGTCCGCCACGTATTTCTGCTTGACACTCCTCCATACAATGGCTCCACCTCCCAAAGTAAACACAAAACCTGAGGTAGACTTACTGTTATCCCTATAAGATTGGAAGTCGGAATCCATGTAACCCACAGGGAGTAATTGGTCTGCCTAGTAAACTAGCATATAATCCCTAGTCCTTCTTAGGTACTTCAATATATGCTTTACCGCAGTCCAATGTCCCTATCCTGGATTACTCTGATATCTGCTGACCATGCCCACGACAAAGCAGATATCTGGTCTCGAACATAGCATCGTATACATGAGGCTTCCTACTACTGAAGCATAAGGAACCACCATCATCTCCTCTATCTCCTCAGATATTTTAGGACACATCTCCTTAGATAAAGGAACTCCATGCCTGAAAGGTAGAAAACCCTTCTTGGAGTTTTACATGCTAAAACGATCCATAATCGTGTCTATGTATGAAGCTTGGGATAAGCACAACATCCTTTTCCTGCGATCCCTTATAACCTTGATCCCAAGGATGTGTCCCACCTCTCCCAAGTCCTTCATATCAAACTGTTTGGACAACCATACCCTTACGTCCGATAATACCTTGATATTGTTGCCAATCAACAAAATGTCATCTATGTATAATACAAGAAATACCACTACGTTTCCGTCACATCTCTTGTATACACAAGACTCATCCGGAATTTGAATAAATCCATAAGACTGGATTACCTCATCAAAGAGGATGTTCCAAGACCTCGAAGCTTGCTTCAATCCATAAATGGACCGATTAAGCTTACATACAAGATGCTCTTTGCCTTTAGCAATTAATCCCTCTGGTTGCTTCATATAGATGTTTTTCTCAAGACTTCCATTAAGGAAAGATGTCTTGACATCCATCTGCCACACCTCATAATCCATATGAGCTGCTATGCATAAGAGAATCCGGATAGATTTAAGCATGGCTACCGACGAAAAGGTCTCCTCATAATCGATACCCTCTTTCTGAGTATACCCCTTTGCAACAAGCCTCGCTTTGAAGGTCTCAACCTTCCCATCTATTCCTCTCTTTCTTTTGTAGATCCACTTACATCCAATGGTTTTTACACCATCGGGTGGTTCTACTAGATCCCAGACCTGATTCGAATCCATATATTCAATATCAGCATTCATTGCATTTTGCCAAGATGCAGCATCTTTATCTTGGATTGCCTCGTCATATGTCCAGGGATCAGGTTCATGTTCGCCAGGGACAAAATCAAAAGATTCTCCCAAGAACATGAATCTATCAGGATGTCTCACAACCCTCTCACTACGACGAGGTATCACCTGTGTATCCTCTGTGACACGTGATGCAGTGACTTGTGGTTGTTGGGATGTATACTGAAAGCCTAGCTTTTTTGTATGAACATTTTTATTTTGAAATAATAATCACATGATCATTGTTTGCACTTTATATTTATTATATGTGTGCATATTGTCTAATACTTTACATTGTAGATAACATGGTGCTTGGTGTGGCACAGAAGATCATGTTATCAGTCCCTTGTAGAATATAAGTAGATGCTCACAACCAAGATGGTTTTGGATAAACCATTGGTATGGTTGTAGTGTAGCTTGGTATTGTTTTGTCTTGAACATAGAGTTACACTAGTACACTTAGGTGTATTGAGCAGGACCGACATAGAGGTGATTCAATTTATTGCTGACTACATAATTGAATCGAACCTCGGATATTATGTTGTACATGCTCTTAATCCCGATATAATAATGGGCACATGTACTTAGTATTTATTTCTTTGATTTACCAAAGGGTGAGATTTAAATGGATTAAATCAATATGCCCGGTAAGTTGGGAAATGATATTATTTATATGGTGTGCCGTTAATTATAGGAGGAAACCGTGTCCTATATATTAGGTTGATGATGTCCCCTTGAGGAGCTCATAAGGTTCATCATGTAAACCCTGCAGGTTGACTTAGTCAACATGATGATAAGGTTGAGTGGTACTACTCGAGGAGTTTGATGTTATTTGATTGATGGTCAGTAAATCAATTAATTGATGGACATTCGATATCTTAAACACGGGGAGATGGATGTACAAATAATGTATGGAGCCCATATTAATTTATGGGGGTTGGTGAGGTAATTCAATGATGATCCTCTAGTGGAATGGAACATCATTGATGGATCAAGTTTGTGTGGTTCCGATCCATCGGGTGGCCAAGATCCAACTCCTCCTCATGGTCTCTATCGTAGCCTAATATAATCCTCATGAAGCCTAGATCCAATGATGGAAAACAAATCCCTAGAATCGACGGTGGAGATTAAATCTCTAGATCCGATGGTTGAGATTAAATCTCTAGATCCGACGATTGAGATTAAATCCCTAGAACCGACGGTGGAGATTAAATCTCTAGATCCGACGGTTTAGATTAAATCTCTAGATCCGACGGTTGAGATTAAATCCCTAGATCCGACGGTGGAGATTAAATCTCTAGATTCGACGGTTGAGATTAAATCTCTAGATCCGACGGTTGAGATTAAATCCCTAGAACCAACGGTGGAGATTAAAACAATGCTTAAGCCTAACTCTATAAAAGGAGGCTTAAGGTGGGCGGCAAGAAAAGGTTTGAGGATTGGTTTTGGAGATTAGGGTTTTGCCTATCACAAGCTTGGGCGGCAAGAAACCCTAAGGAGATTAGGGTTTGGTTCCTTGGTTGGGCGGCTAGGGTTTGGAAGATAAGGTGGGCGGCAACTATAGGAGAGGTGCTCTTCTTCTTCCTAAGGTGTGGCCAGCTCCTACCTCTTCTTCCCTCTACCTTGGTCGGGGCTCAACCGAATCCTCTTCTCCTCTTCTTTTCCTCTTGGCCAGCGGCACAAAGGAGCTAGGGATTGTTCCCTTGTTCGGTTCCTTGGTTGGCCATCTTGTTCTCCTTTTCTTGGGGCCTGCGGCATCAAGCGTTTGTGGCTTGGTGGTTGGCTCAAGCAAGAAGGGAAGGAGAATTCTTCTTTCTTTTGATTGAAGAAGATCTAGGAAGTTTCAACTTGTGGAGGATCTTCGCCCACACAAAGTCTACAAGGAGGTTGGGACATACGATAGAAGATCGAGAGGTATAAAAGTTTTACAAGTTTTATTATTGATCTTTGCATGTTCTTGTTAATATGTTTATATGTGTTGATTATACATGTTTACATCCATATGTATTTGTATAATCATGGACCCCGAAGATAAACACAAAAATCGGCGATCCGTCCATCGCCTCTTCCGCGGCTAACCGACTAGCAGAGTTTGGTTGCTTGAACAACTAGTTTGTTCAAGCGATCTGTCAAGTCGTTAGCACGACGACGAATTGGTTGAGCTTAGGAAACTCATCCCATCCAGATTAGTTTTCATTAGTGAAAATTTTAATCCGGGGATATGGGAGCCAATGAGCCTCCGAAGCAATGCCAACAAAATGGTATCAGAGCCACGGTTTCCGGTTTTGTGTGTTTTGGATTCGGTTACTTTCACGCACTTATCATATATTGTGTATGCTGGATGAGAGTAGGATGTGCGTAGGATAGCTTTTTGGTTGCAGGCATAAGTTCCAACTATTATGGCTATACATGTGTGTATGTGATTGCATGTGTGTGTGATTGTATATTATTTGAATCCTCAGGGTTGACGAGGCTAAATTAGTATTTAATTTTTGTAATTAAATATGGCATTGTTTAGCCACTCATTTTAGTTTACTTTCGATCTAGACTATTTGTACACTCCTTCGTGGAGTATAGGATCGATGGATGTAAATTAAAATAGTTTATCTTGGCTCGGATCTCTTTGGTGACTTGCATACGGGAAAAGGTGGAGCGGACAAGGTGGCGACACGACGGGACGCATATTGGAGAACAATGCCATAATAGTTGGGAAAATTATGATTTTTTCCATATTTATTGCTGATTTGTTTTATATGCATGTTGTGTGTGCTTGAAAATTCCTCACTGTCAATTTACTAAGTGGGAGAGGGACATTTTAATTAATTCCCGCGGCCTCCATTACAATTTGACGTGTGATGCAACAAACTTGCGTGTCGGCTCTGAGTGCCTTCCTCCCCATCGGATGAGTTTGTTTGCGGATCACTAAGTCAAATAATGGTTATAGGAAATTATTTAGGAGCGTGTGTACTTCCCCATCGGTAAGGCACATAATCCGAGATAATTCCCTTAGTATCGTGTAATGGTGCACACTTAGATGCAAATAAAAAGTATCCTCCCCATCGGAGTCACTGCTTTTATTTGTAGGGCCAAAGAGGAACCAACTATTAATTTTATTTGTCAAAAAGTAAGGTTGACAAGATAATAAAATTAATGGGTTAAACCTCCTCTTACAAATATAGAATTCGTATACGTCCACACTATCGTGGCATGCGATATTCTCGGTATTTTGAGGTGTTGGTTGATTTCGAAATTTTATTGTTTGAGGAATCAATGATATTTGAAATCTAATATTTTGATCATTGTGATTCTTAGGTTTTTTCAAATGGCTTTCAACCTACTTGCTGTGATATTAAAACAAAATAAACTTACTGGAACAAATTATATTGATTAGAAAAGAAATTTGGATATTGTCTTAACTGCAGAGGAGTACAAATTTGTACTCTTCGAGGTCTGTCCTCCTAAGCACACCGATGACTCTAATGAAAAGGAGAAAGAAAGTTATAAGAAATGGATGATGGCAGATGAGATGGCGCGGTGTTACATTTTGGCATCTATGTCAAATGTGCTACAACATCAGCATCAGGCCATGGCCACGGCTTATGACATGATGTTCAATCTCAAAGAACTTTTTGGACATCAGAGTAGGGCGGCCAGACAGGAGGCTATGAGGAACTTGATGACGACCACCATGATCGAGGGAACACCCGTCAGGGACCATGTTCTCAAGATGATGGCTCATTTTAATGAGATGGAAGTCCTCGGAGCTGAGATCGATGGGGAAGCCTAAATCGATATCATTCTCCAGTCTCTGCCTAGGAGTTTTGAGCAATTCCGCCTCAACTACAACATGAACAAGAGGTTGTATTCGTTGGCGGAGCTTCTGACAGAACTCCAGGCGGTAGAGGGGCTTTTTCATCAAAGCGCTCAAGCCATGGTTGCTCAGAAGGTTTCTACTTCTAAACCAAAAGGAAAGAAGAAGAAGAAGCAAGGTGGAGCAAAGAAAGTGGCAGTAAGACCTCAGGCAGGAGTGAAGAAGCCGAAAGGCAACTGCTTCACTTGCAAGCAGACTGGACATTGGAAGGCGGACTGTCCTCGCCGCAAGAACAAAGGTATATCTTCTTGTTTAGTTGTTGAAACATGTTTAGCAGTGTTATCTACCAGTACCTGGTGTGTAGATACAGGAGCCACTGATCATGTCTGCAATACTTTATAGGGGTTCCAGGAAACCCGACGACTAGCTGAGGGAGAGATTACCATCTTCATGGGCAATGCTTCAAAGGTGGCAACTATTACAGTGATAGACGTTTATTTATCTTTTGATAGGAATAAAGGTTTGGTTTTGAGAAATTGTCTTTATGTACCTACTTTTAGAAAGAATCTAATTTCAGTTTCTAAATTGTTTCTGGATGGATATTCTGTTTCTTTTAATGACAAAGTTGTTATAAAAAGGAATAGGGAGATTATCGGTTATGGTACATTGGTTGGCAATTTGTACACTCTTGAACCGAAAACTCCCACGATGCATATAGAAGTGAATAACTCATCTTCTAAGTCTAATAAAAGAAAAGAACCTTCAAAAATGAACCAGACATATCTTTGGCACCTAAGACTTGGTCATATTAACCTGAGTAGAATTTAAAGGTTGATAGCTGATGGACCCTTGGGTTCATTAGTGGTGGAAGATCTCCCAACCTGCGAGTCTTGCTTGGAAGGTAAGATGACCAAGAGGCCTTTTAAGGCTAAGGGGTATAGAGCCAAAGATGTATTGGAATTGGTTCATTTTGATTTGTGCGGTCCTATGTCTATCCAGGCTAGAGGTGGCTTTGAATACTTTGTCTCTTTTATAGACGATTATTCAAGGTATGGATACATTTACTTGATGTGCCACAAGTCTGAATGCTTTGACAGGTTCAAAGAATTCAAGGCTGATGTGGAGAACTGTCAAGGTAAAAGTATCAAGACACTACGATCTGATCATGGTGGCGAGTACCTCTTGGGAGAGTTTAGGAGTTACTTATCAGAGGCTGGGATTCAATCCCAATTGTCCGCACCTGGCACACCCCATGAGAATGGTGTGGCAGAGCGAAGGAATAGGACTCTTATGGAGATGGTCAGATCGATGACGAGTTATTCTGAGTTACCTGATTCGTTCTGAGGGTTTGCTCTGGAAACGGCAGCACACATTCTGAACTTGGTTCCATCTAAGTCACCCTCTACTCCCACAGAATTGTGAACTGGGCGAAAGCCTAGTCTAAAACATATTCAGATTTGGGGTAGTCCAGCACATGTGCTGAAGGGAGATGCTGGTAAGTTGGAATCTTGTACAGAAGTACGCTTGTTTGTTGGCTACCCTAAGGGAACGAAGGGTGGTTTGTTCTATAGTCCTAGAGATCAGAAGGTGATCGTGAGTACGAATGCCAGATTTCTAGAGGAGGACTATGTGATGAACCACAAGGCCACAAGTAGGATTGTTCTTGAGGAGTTGACAGGGGAAGTCCCGACTTCAGTACCATTGGTACAAGAGGAAATACCACAAGTCATTGCACCGCATGTCACAGAGCATACACAGGAGGCACCTCCTCGTAGTGGGAAGGTTGTTAGACAACCCACGAGATTCATGTTCTTGGGAGAGTCTTCGGACTTAGTCCCTGGTAAACATGAACCTGATCCCTGGACATATGACGAGACACTCCAAGATAGAGATGTGGTATCTTGGCAAAGAGCGATGAATTCAGAGATTGAATCTATGGATTCTAATCATGTCTGGGAGCTAGTAGAACCACCCGATGGTGTGAAAGCCATTGGATGCAAGTGGATCTACAAGAGAAAGAGAGGAGTAGACAGGAAGGTTGAGACCTTCAAAGCTAGGCTTGTTGCGAAAGGGTATACTCAGAAAGAGGGTATCGATTATGAGGAGACCTTTTCACCGGTAGCTATGCTTAAGTCTATCCGGATTCTCTTATCTATTGCTGCTGATGAGGATTATGAGATTTGGCAGATGGATGTCAAGACAGCTTTCCTTAATGGAAGTCTTGAGGAAAACATCTATATGAAGTAACCAGAGGGATTCATTGCAAAGGGCAAAGAGCATCTTGTGTGTAAGCTTAATTGGTCCATTTATGGATTGAAACAAGCTTCTAGATCTTGGAACATCCACTTTGATGAGGTAATTCAGTCATATGGATTTATTCAAAGTCTGAATGAGCCTTGTGTATACAAGAGATGTGATGGAAACGTAGTGGTATTTCTTGTACTATACGTAGATGACATTTTGTTAGTTGGCAACAATATCAGAGTGTTATCAGATGTAAGGGTATGGTTGTCCAAACAGTTTGATATGAAGGACTTGGGAGAAGTGGGACACATCCTTGGGATCAAGGTAATAAGGGATCGCAAGAAAAGGATGTTGTGCTTATCTCAAGCTTCATACATTGACACTATCCTTGATCGTTTTAGCATGCAGAACTCCAAGAAAGGTTTTCTACCTTTTAGGCATGGAGTACCTTTATCTAAAGAGATGTGTCCCAAAACATCAAAGGATATAGAGGAGATGAAGGCAGTTCCTTATGATTCGACAGTAGGAAGCCTCATGTATGATATGCTATGTACTAGACCAGAAATCTGCTTTGCCGTGGGCATGGTTAGCAGATATCAGAGTAATTCTGGACAGGGACATTGGACTGCGATAAAGCATATATTGAAGTACCTGAGAAGGACTAGAGATTATATGCTGGTTTATCGGGCAGATCAATTAGTTCCTGTGGGTTACACGGATTCTGATTTCCAATCAGATAGGGACAACAATAAGTCTACCTCAGGGTTTGTGTTTACTTTTGGAGGTGGAGCCATAGTATGTAGGAGTGTCAAGCAGAAATGCATGGCAGACTCTACCATGGAAGCTGAGTATGTGGCAGCCTCTGAGCCAGTCAAGGAAGCTGTATGGCTAAGGAACTTCTTGATGGACTTGGATGTGATTCCTAGTTTGCCCAGAACTATCACAATTTATTGTGATAACAGTGGTGCAGTTGCAAACTCGAAGGAACCATGAGCCCATAAGGCGAGTAAACACATAGAGCGCAAGTACCACCTGATACGAGAGATCGTAAAGCGAGGAGAAGTAGCTATCGCCAAGATTGCATCAGAGGATAACCTGGCGGATCCATTCACTAAGGCTGTCACGCCCCCGGGAGTATGCCGTGCTGAAAAACAAACGGACGACATCTCCCCTGTACGTGGCAACATCTCGGGTTAATACAAGGCCCGTAGGCCCACAACAACAACATAATAAACAGATATAAGTATATCAAACACACAGCGGAAACATAAACATATACCCACAACAAAATATACCAAAACATACGGGTGTACACCCCCTGACAAGACCACAGTATTAAAACCGTACATAAAACATCGAATCAAAGTAAAGTCCACAACATAAAGACAAGTCCATACATAGAATAAAATCCATAACACAAATACAAATCGCAAATCCTCGGGAGACTCAAAATGTGGAGATGGGATGGATCGCCGGTGCAGCTCCAAGTCATCACGAAAACCTCTACATTACAGGCGTGAAAAACCCGAAGTCCGTGGGAGTGAGTAAAACTCAGCAGTAATAGATAAACATATATTAATATCACATGTATTTGACAAAAAATCTCTGTATCACTAGCATGATAATATATCCATGTATATACCATCTAACCAAAAGTCAATATGAACCGCAGACATACCTGAACGTCTGCTACGCTACATCTATCCAACCTGAGCACATATACACAACATATGGTATAAAGAATAGAACTAACTCATACTACATCCTGCTATGGGTCAAGGGTAACACAGTGAATAACTAACCAGTATAAAAGTGATGGCCTACTACCATATAGAAGAATGTAATAACATGTATGAATATATGCAAACAAATGCAACAAACATAGTACATACAAATGCAGTATCACAATAAGCATATCTATATATAGACTGCATCTATATACGTATGCTAATCACAATCATCCATATATATATATACATGCATATATGTATATATATGGTAATATGCAAAAATGTCATAAGTCGGCAATGCAGTATGCATGGTCATGTCGGCTCACCCTAAAGCTACCACGACCCCAGTGTGGCCTCGGTGGCTCGAGCATGACAACTGTCCCAAACTCAACACCAACCACTACTCTCGAGTGGCCGAGTGGGCAGTATGATCGAGTAGCATATAAGCGTAAAGAGCAAGCTACACGATGGGGATCCCTGCTGTTGGCCAATCTGACAGTCACTACCCATGAGTGGTCGAGTGCCACACACGCAGGACTATGGCACGCAAATCCAACTATCGCTGTCTGTAGTGATAGAGTGCGGCACTACAATGCTCTGCCCTCACACCGGTTACTCCTCCTATGAGTAGCCATGGAGGCAGGATGACTGGCGACACTCTCGACCACAAGGGAGACATCGTCGCCAGCGTGCATGCAAATGACATGAATGTAAGGTCTCACAAATAGACATCCACCATAGACTCTCTATTCTACAGAGGGTCATGCTAACCAGATCAACGCACTCTCTATCCCGTAGAGAGTCGTACTCCACTGATCGTATCAGACTAGGACCACCGGTCCGTAGCAACACCCTAAATATCATTCACCCGACCATTTACATAATGCATGGTCGGTAGAAACATGCAATCTAAGGGGTACTAGAATTAACTCTAGGTTCAAGACATCATCTACCTACGGATGACCTTTTTGCCCAATTTACAATCAGGTTGTCATCCGTACTTTACTACTTGTATCTAACTTAAACAAATTCTAAGTTATTTACATCATCTATATGTATAACTCCTAATCATGGTAACATAACATGATAGCAGCAAGGAGTTAATGGCCAACGAATAAAGTATCAAGCATAAGATAAATAGAACAGGATCAAGGTAACATGATCATTTAAGATGATCATGCATCTAAATCTGTATGCATTAACTACCTGACCAGGGTAGGAATCACCCACCTGCTGTCAATGCGCGTGGTAATAGAGTCCTCACGTCCGCGGACCAGTCTCGTATCCACGTCCTGCAAATATCATCAATTATCATTCAGTGAGAGCATACAACAACAATACGAATTAGCTACTACGTTATCCACAAATCCATATCTCTTATCGAATATAGGTTATCACTCCCATTCATAGCCAAGCTCAGAGCACCTCATAGCTCGATCGACAATCGACATTTCACACTAATTTTCAGGACCTAACCAATCTCGACCAAGCCCTAATTACTCGTCTTGAGATGGTGCATAACTACCCACAATTACGCCACACCAACAATCATTAACCTATTCACGGTGACCCATTTCAATTACGTACAGATTCAACACTCACGACAGGAGACCACATTAGCATAGCAAGGAAACTAATCCAACTAGACTGAAGAGAACATAGGGAAAAATAATTCATGCTTACCGACAGTAGAACTTCACCGGCAGAAACAATCCCTCAAAGATCCTCAGTCGGCTGGAAACAACCACTGCCCAAATTAGGTTTCACGTTTAGCCACACCAATCCACAGAGCATCACACTCTCGTTCAAGGTAAGGAGAATGCAAGATCGCTGCTTACCTTTCCTCGACTCCAACCGGCAATGGACGGCTTGGTTCGCCGGAACCCTAATGACCACACCGCTGCCCTAATCACAGTTTAGGTCACACGAGGAGAAATCACAATTAAGAGTTGTACCCTCATCCTAAAAGAAAGAAGCGATCGCTCTTACCTATTCCCCGTGTAGATCGGTAACAGAGGTCAGTACTCGCGAGGGAAGAACTCGAAGATGGCTGCCCTATTCGCCGGCCAAGATCCCTGGTGCCTTTGCTTCGGAGAAAACCCTCTCACACCTAGCACCGAACACCGCCACCGAACCTTCCGCCTAAGCACCGGACAAGCGTCGTGATCGATTGTTCGAGGCGAAGCTGCGGAGATCGTCGAGGGACCTGCTTGGTGGGTTCTCTCGGCACAGGGGAAAAAATGACGGAACAAGGACTGGAGGCACGAGAAGAAAGTGCTCTGGCCGGTGGAAAGGAATCGCCGCCGAAGAAGAGCAAGGAGTCACGAGATCGGGAAACGCCGCGTAAATAAAAGTCTCAACGGCGTGAGAACGAAAGAAATCGAGCGCATGTTTAACGGGTTGGGTCGGGTTTGATTAACAGGTTGGATTTCCGACCCGTTAAGCCCACTAACCCTTACACAAGAAAAAAAAAGGCTTAAAAATTCCCGTTTGAGTCCAGAAAAATTCCTAAAAATTTCTGAAAAATTTCTATAGGGTATTCTCCTAATTACCCAACATTTTATTTTATTTTATTTTATATTTTTTTTTCCGGTATTTTACATTCTCCCCCACTTATAAAAATTTGGTCTCCAAATTTCGTACTCAAATGCAAAAATTACTTCAAGCATTTTCCGAAATAACCACATACCTCAAGTAAATAGATGAGGGTATCGAGCTCGGATAGTATCCTCCATCTCCCAAGTAGCCTCCTCATCCGTATGATGCTGCCATCCTACCTTTACGAGTCGGATGGTTTTGTTCCGCAACTGTCGCTCCTTGCGACCAAGAATCCGCACCGGAGTCTCCTCATAAGTCGCATTCGCCTGGAGGGGTATCGGAACCTCTTTCAGAACATGGTCAGATCGCGGCATGTATTTCCTCAACATGGAAACATGGAATACGTTGTGAACACCCGCAAGTGTCGGAGGTAAAGCCAACCGATAAGCAACACCTCCAATCCGCTCCAATATCTCAAATGGACCAATATAGCGTGGAGCTAATTTTCCTTTTAGCCCAAATCTCTTAACTCCTTTGGTGGGTGACACTCGTAGGAATACATGGTCCCCGACTGAGAATTCCAAAGGCCTACGCCTCTGGTCCGCATAACTTTTCTGTCGATCCTGTGCCTCAGATAATCGTCGTCTGATAACTCGTACTAACTCTGCATCCTGTTGGATACTCTGAGGCCCCAATATCTGCCATTCCCCAACTTCCTCCCATAACACAGGAGATCTGCAGGGTCTACCGTATAATGCCTCGAATGGAGCCATCTGGATAGAAGAGTGGTAGCTGTTGTTGTAGGCAAACTCCACTAAAGGAATGTGATCCTCCCAACTGCCACCGAAATCCATGACGCAAGATCTCAATAGATCCTCGTCCGAATGGTACGCTCGGATCGTCTGTCGCGGATGAAAGGCTATCTTGAGTCGCTTTACCCATGGCTCGTGAGCTACGCCGAATCGCAAAGTAAATCGCGGATCTCTATCAGATATAATACACAATGGTACTCCATGCAATCTGATGACCTCTCGACAGTATAATTCCGCTAGACGATCCAATGAGTCCATCTCACAAATCGGAAGGAAGTGAGCTGATTTGGTTAATCGATCCACGATTACCCAAATCGCAGTATGTCCTTTACAGGTTCGGGGTAAACCCGTAACGAAGTCCATCGTAATATTTTCCCATTTCCATTTCGGGATCGGAATTTCCTAAAGTAACCCCGCAGGTTTCTGATGTTCGGCCTTCACTTGCTGGCATACTAGGCATCGTGCGACAAAGTCCGCAATATCTCGTTTCATACCGTTCCACCAGTAGAAACGCTTCAAATCTCGGTACATCCGAGTACCACCAGGATGTATAGCAAATCTCGACTGATGTGCTTCCTGTAGCAGTTCTTCCTTAACTGGGTGAGTGTCCGGAACACATAGTCATCCTCGAAAATGAAGTACACCATTCTCGTCACTCGAGAAATCCGTCTGACGTTCGGAGTCTATCGTGCTGCTCAAGAACTGCAGATGCTGATCACTGACTTGTGCTTCCTTGATCCTCTCGGCAATGGCGGACTGGGCGACCATAGATACTAATATCCCCCGGGGTGTTTGACCATGTTCAGACAGTCCCAACTCTGAGAACTGTCGAACTAGGTCGAACCACCGCGGATGATCGCCGAACTCCACGAGACTTCCTGCTCAGAGCATCTGCTACCACATTAGCTTTCCCCGGATGATACTGGATGGTGCAGTCGTAATCTTTCAGATATTCCATCCACCGTCTCTGTCTCAGATTCAACTCTTTCTGTGTAAACAGGTACTTCAGACTTTTATGGTCTGTGTAGATCTCAAAGGTAATCCCATACAAGTAGTGCCTCCATATCTTCAATGCGAAAATAATGGCGGCTAACTCCAGATCGTGCACTGGGTAATTTCTCTCGTGATCTTTTAGTTGACGGGAGGCATAAGATACCACACGGTTGGACTGCATCAAGACTGCACCCAACCCTTGGATAGAAGCATCCGTATAGAGAACCATCCCATCAACACCAGAAGGAATCACTAAGATTGGTGCAGAAACTAGCCGTCGCTTAAGCTCCTGGAAGCTAGTTTCACAGGCCTCTGACCAGGCAAATTTGACCCCTTTCCGAGTCAGACGAGTGAGTGGCATGGCGATACTCGAGAATCCCTCCACGAATCTCCGATAATACCCGGCCAGACCAAGGAAACTACGGACCTCTGCCGATTTTTGCTTCCCAGTGTAATCGCCTCAACCTTCTGGGGATCTACCGAAATACCTCTGTTGGACACCACATGTCCAAGAAAACCCACTGAGGATAACCAGAATGCACATTTGCTAAACTTGGCATACAACTGCTCCTGTTGCAATATCTCTAATACTATCCGCAGATGTTGTTCATGCTCTTCCTCGGATCAGGAATAAATCAATATATCATCGATGAACACTATTACGAACTGATCTATATACCTCAGGAATACCCGGTTCATTAAGTCCATAAATGCAGCTGGGGCATTCGTAAGACCAAACGGCATCACTAGAAACTCGTAATGTCCATAACGGGTGCGGAAAGCTGTTTTCTGAACATCCTCATCTCTTATCCGAAGCTGATGATATCCTGAGCGCAGATCAATTTTAGAATACACACATGTATCCTTAAGCTGATCGAACAAATCTTCTATCCTCGGCAGTGGATATTTGTTCTTAACTGTGACTGCATTCAGTTGCCGATAGTCAATGCATAACCACAACGATCCATCCTTCTTCTTGACAAAGAGTACTGGTGCTCCCCATGGTGAAACACTAGGTCGGATGAATCCATTATCCAACAACTCATGTAGTTGAACTTTAAGTTCATTCAGCTCCTTTGGCGCCATCCGATAAGGAGGTTTTGATATAGGCGCGGTTCCTGGAATCACCTCTATCGCAAATTCAACTTGCCTAGGAGGATCACTTGGTTACCAGGATTCATAAACTTTAGTACTTAGCCTGGAGGTCTAGAGTTCGAATCCTGGGGAAGGCAAAAACCCACTTCCAGGGGTGGGAAGACCAGGTGGGTAACGACAGGCCAACAGGGGCGACGGTCGCCGACCAATAGGGGTCGCCGAATTCCGCCAATAGGGGCCCGGTCATTACAATAAAAGGCACCTTTTTAATGAATGACTGGCTATTGGACTGGCGACTTATTGTCGACGATCGTCGCCCTGTTAACTGTCGTTACTCACTTCCCACCGAAGAATTTGCCTTCCTAGATTCGAACTCTAACCTCAGCATACTAAAGTTTATGAATCCTGGTAACCAAGTGATCCTGGGATCACTTGGTTACCAGGATTCATAAACTTTAGTACTTAGCCTGGAGGTCTAGAGTTCGAATCCTGGGGAAGGCAAAAACTCACTTCCAGGGGTGGGAAGACCAGGTGAGTAACGACAGGCCAACAGGGGCGACGGTCGTCGACCAATAGGGGTCGCCGAATTCCGCCAATAGGGGGCCGGGTCGTTACAAAGGCCCTTCCAGCGAAAGCGTTTGATAGGCATGTGGAGGACATGGGGATCAGATGTATGGCAGTGTGATGACAGCATAGTCTTTTAGTATAAGTGGGAGATTATTGGGATGTATACTGAAAGCCTAGCTTTTTTGTATGAACATTTTTATTTTGAAATAAGAATCACATGATCATTGTTTGCACTTTATATTTATTATATGTGTGCATATTGTCTAATACTTTACATTGTAGATAACATGGTGCTTGGTGTGGCACAGAAGATCATGTTATCAGTCCCTTGTAGAATATAAGTAGAGGCACACAACCAAGATGGTTTTGGACAAACCATTGGCATGGTTGTAGTGTAGCTTGGTATTGTTTTGTCTTGAATATAGAGTTACACTAGTACACTTAGGTGTATTGAGCAGGACCGACATAGAGGTGATTCAATTTATTGCTGACTACATAATTGAATCGGACCTCAGATATTATGTTGTACATGCTCTTAATCTCGATATAATAACGGGCACATGTACTTAGTATGTCGCTACGGACCAGTGGTCCTAGCTTGTTATGATCAGTTGAGTACGACTCTCTATAGGATAGAGAGTGTATTGATCAGATGGGTATGAACCTCTGTAGAACAGAGAGTCTGTGGTAGATGTATGTATGTGTGACAGTACATTCATGTCATTTGCATGCATACTGACGACATAGTCTCCCTTGTGGTTGAGAGGGTCGTCAGTCATCCTGCCTCCTAGGTTACTCCTAGAGGAGTAACTAGTGTGAGGGCAAAGCATTTGTTGTGCCGCACTCTACCACTATAGACTGTGGTAGTCGGAGTTGCATGCAGTTGTCCTAGGTGCATGACACTCGACCACTCATAGGTAGTGACAGTCGGAGTGGCCAGCAGCAGCGATTCCCGTTATGTAGCGAGCTCTTTACGCTCATATGCTACTCGATCATACTGCCCACTTGGCCACTCTAGAGCAGTGGTTGGTGTTGAGTTGGGATAGTTGTCATGTCGTGCCACCTAGGCCACACTGGGGTCGTGGTAGCAAGTAGGGGTGCACAGGCATGACTATGCATGCTGCATTGCCGTATCATATGGCATTTTGCATATTGCTATATATATACATATATGCATGTATATATATACATGGATGATTGTGATTAGTATACATACAGATGCAGTCTATATGTATACTCACTATGATGATGCATTTGTATGTACTATGCTTGTTACATTTGTTTGTATATATTCATACATGCTATTGCATTTTCTATATGGTAGGATGTCGGGTACCTGTATACTTGTTAGTCAGTCACTGTGATACCCTCGACCCATATTCATGACATAGTGTGAGTTAGTATTACTCTTCATATTGTATGTTGTGGATATATGCTCAGGTTGGATGAGTGTAGAGTAGCTGTCTGTCAGGTATGTCGGCATCTTTTGTTGTTCAGATTGTTTAGTGGTATGCATGTGTGCATATTTATTATGCTAATGTATACCTGTCGTACCTGTAGATTATACTGTTGAATTACATGTAATATTTGATATATATACAGGTTCTCTCTTATTACCTGCTAAGTTATACTCCCTACCACGGACCTTGGGTTTTTCTGTCGCCCAGGTAATAGGTAGAAGTCTTCATGACAGCTTGGAGCTTCGCCAATGATCCATCCCATCTCCTTTTTCCGAGCCTCCCGTGGATTTTGGTTTATGTTGTGTACTTTAGTTTGTGTCCGATGTTTTATGTATTGTTTGTGTTAGTAATATATGAGAGATGTCCTAAGGCAATCGCCTTATGTATGAACCATTTATATGATAAATGAAGATTCACTATTTGAGTATACATGGTTTCATGTATTTGATTGGATCTAAAACTCATTTACTGAATGTCCGCGATACGACTCACAGCATGAGAGAATTTGTGATTGGATCACAACTAGTGAGTATCTCTACATGTGTAATTGTGATGTATCGGAATTATCCCTAGTCGATGAATTGATGGATTTGGACACCATCAATTCTATCGAGACTAGCACGAGGTATACTCCTTGGTGTATCCAAGCAGCTGATTCTCACTGGCTGGAGACATTGTGATGTCCGGAGTTGATCGTGGATGCTAGTTATGGTAACTAGTTCATTGGAATGACCAGCCGTAAGACTTCATATGGTTCTCTGCATATATAGATATGTCAATGAAGTTCTTACTGTAGCTTAAGTGCAATGTCCCTTTGACTTGCGGTATTCAAGTCATCTTGATCATGAAGACTTATGCTTTGACATCTTAAGCAAGCATCTCTGAGGAGATGTGGACCCGGGATGATTGGGTATAAGTCAAAGTGATCGAAGGTGTTTGAATAGCCTATAAAGGATTCACTGTTAGGATCTTTGTAACGGCTAGAGGGGGGTGAATAGCGTTCGTAGATTGAATTTGCTCTCGTTTGTTTCTACAATTTCGTTAGCGCAGCGAAAATAGAAAAGTAATAACGATAACGAAATGCACAACACGCTAACACAATAACACAAAGATATAACGTGGTTCGGAACCGCACGGTTCCTACTCCACGGATTGAGCTCTAATGAGCTCTAGCAACGCCAATGCAATCACTAATCAATAAACTCCTTCTCGACAACAAGTCGGAGGCAGAGAAACCTCGTACAAACATTTACAACAATAAACGAAAGAAATACAAGCAAATACAAAAGAAATGTAAAGAACACTTTACAAAAACTAGGGTTTGAGCGCTTTGCTTGTTGGTTGCTTGGATGAGGTTGAAGGGCCCTGAAATGCACTTGCAAATCGCCTCAAGAAAGCTCCCCAAGAACTGATAATGAAATCCTCCACGAGCTCCTCTTTTTGACCTACATCGGGCTGGATTTCTGCCTATCAGTCGACTGCCATAAGTCACCAGTTGACTGATGCCACTGTTGTCGTGAGACAACGACTCAATCCACGTCGGACAAGTTCCAACGGGACTCTTGGCGATCGGCGCCAACATTGCGATCGGCTACAGCGCCGTGAGCCGTCGCCAATCGCTCTGGGCGTTCTGCTCGACATTGGTGGCGGTTGCGCGAGGCATTTCCAGCTCTAAACTGGCAGTCGAACTCAAGTCGACTCACGGCAGTCGAACCGGCCATAATGCCAGTCGACTGCCAACCTCAAAAATGAGGTTTTAACCCAAATATGGTGCCCCCATACTTGCTAGACCACCCTTAGCCTAGACCTAAGCCTTCTAGCCACCTCCATCAGCCTCACACCTCTCGGATCCCTCCAAGTCATCCATGACTTGTTCATCCATTGCGCTAGCCTCTAGGTGCTTCCATCGGCTATGTCAAGCTAACGGTGTCTACACCGCCAAGGCACATTGGACTTACGCCGCCAAGACTCCGCTTGGACTTTACGCCGCCAACCATTAGACTTATGCTGCCAAGACTCCCGCTTGGACTTTACGCAGGCAATATCAAACGCCTTGGACTTCTCATGCCAAGACTCAAGCTTGGACTTTCCCTTGCCAACCCATGTTGGACTTTTACATTGCCAAGACCCATGTTGGACTTTTACATTGCCAAGACCCATGTTGGACTTTTACATTGCCAAGTGTCCCACTTGGACTTTTCATGCCAAGTACACAAGACTTGGACTTTCCCATGACAATTACATTGTCATATGTTTTTGTCGAAACATCAAAACATCACTCGAGTCAAACTCGAGTCCTGGTCAATCGTGACCTGGGCCGATTGCACCAACATTCACCACTCCTTACGAGGAGATGTATACCCATGGCCTCTCGTCGGATTGTTACTAAAGTCTTTGGCCAAAGCATTACATGTTTAGAGTAAGGTACTCTTCGATACATGTGTAGTAACTAGAATCCGTAGGACAAGGAAATGATACTTGGGCTAGGTGTGACGTAGTCAGCCTAGTGGGGACTGACACTATAGACCATGTCCTGAACCAAGTGGGTATAAGATGAGTGAAGGGAATGGGGCACGATTCATTCAAGCTGCTGAAGGGTTTCAAAATTAGTTCTGGATCAACCGTTGATCATTTCGGTTAATTGGGGATCATGATGTACTACTAGGTGCCACTCATGATCGTTCTATAATTAATGGTTAATTATAGACGACCAACATAAACCGAGAACCTATTTGGTCACACGCACAACGAGCGTAATCCGAAGGATTTAAAACGAGCTTAAGAATGAGATTCTCAGACTGAGAGAAACAAAGTTTGGTTGGACCAAACAAGAAGCGAGCATGAAATCGTTTCAGTCGCAATGGAAGCGTGGATGGGCCGTGTCTTATGAAGACATAATGGATGAACCAAAATGGTTTGGTTCTAATCCAATGCAGGAGAATAAACCAAAAGGTTTGGTTTATTTTAAACGAATGAACCAAAGTTGGTTCGGTTCATTTTAACTTAAAATAAACCATCATGGTTTGGTTTATTTTAACTTATATTAATGGAGTGGGTTAACGGGCCTTATGGTTATGATCCAATAACCATTAAGAGAATTAGTTCTCTATAAAAGAGGGCTTAAGGGTTTGTTAAGCCCTAATCCAATCCCCTCTTCCTTGAGTTGCCGCCCCCTACTCTCCTTGAAGTGGTCGGCGCCCATAACCTAGCTGCCGCCCAACCCCTTGTGCCACCGTCCAATTTGTTGCCGGCGTCCAAGCTTCGGCCGGTGTTCCTCCGGCAACTCTCCGGTGATCTCCCTTGGGTTCGGTAATAAGGTGAGCTTCCACCTTTCCTTTGGCCGTCCCCTACTCCTCCACCAAAAGCTGTCCAGTTTTCTGGACAGCTTGATTCTTTGTTGTCGAAGCGTCGTTTGGACGACGTTTGGAGCTCCGACAGCGCCTCCCTTGCCAGGGATTCGATCTCCGGCAATCCTCATAGGTGGAGGTCGAAGGATTCGTCAAACGGTTGATGAATACCTCTCCGGAGAAGCGAGTATTGAGGACTCATTTTTGGATCCGAATTTGGATTCGGATCGTGATCTTCTCTCGATCACATCGTCTTCAACACGAGGCTAGTAACCCGTACGAAGACGAGGCTCGTGACTTGGCGAAGTCATCCCGAAGATACTCGGCGTGGATACTGATAGAGACGATTCTAGCGAGGATCATTCCGGTTGATGTCGTTCCCGCTACACGTGATACGTAAAGTATACATAATTAAATTTCCTTTTATTGCAAAATTTAAATTTACGGTTATGTCTACACATGTTGTACTATGCATGCGTGTGATGTGTGTTGTAATAAATGTAGATTTATTATTTTTATTTCTTCCGCTGTGCATATGTTTACGAAACATGTTCCAACACACACTCGCCGCGGTGCCGGAAACCCAACAGTGGTATCAGAACCCATGTTGTGTTTCGACATAATTGTAAAATTGTTTTGCGATAGTTATAATGATATTTCTGAAAATTTTCGACTTTTGGAAAGTTAGAAGTATTTATGGAAATTTTTCAATTTTGGAAAGTCTAGAAGTATTTATGGAAATCTTCCACTTTTGGAAAGTTGGAAGTATTTATGGAAATTGATATTTTCCATAAATAAAATATTTGATTAGATTTTGGAAATTTGTTTCCTAATTTAATCATGATTTGATTTGGGAAATCAAATCTTAAAAATATTTTATTTCCATAAGTAGTTTTGATGATTTAGGAAATTGGTTTCCTAAATTGACTTTCCTTAATCAACTATTTCCACAAATAAAATATGTGATTATATTTGGAAATTTGTTTCCTAATTTAATCATGATTTGATTTGGAGAATCAAATCTTAAACATATTTTATTTCTATAAATAGTTATGACATATAAGGAAATATTGTACATGACATAATTGTATGCCATGTAATTGCATTAGATGCATATCATTATGCCATGCGTGTCGTGACATGTAGATGTATGCCATGTATGCCATGTCATGTAGATAATAGTTATTTGCATGCAAAGAGGATGAGACATAAAAACCCTAACACAGGACATATGCTAGTTATGAATGGCTTGTTGGACTCTCTCCAAGGTTGTTCATATCTATGATGGATATCAGCCCATTTAGAGATGGACCTACGATCTCCCGAAGTGATTTTGGGGTTTTTGAAATTCAAAAAATGAATGGGATTTATAAATGTATATTGATGCATTTTAAAATTATTTTCTCATATATGCTCGTTTTGTATTTCTAGGTCAATCAATTGATCATGACGTCTTTGAATTTGCGCACTATTTTGGATTCAAACAAACTGACTGGGCCTAACTTCCTGGTCTGGCTTAAAAACCTGAGAATTGTTCTCAAGGCGGAAAAGCTAGCATATGTCCTTGAAGAGCCTCTTCCCAACCGTCCTAAGGATGATGCAACTCCAGACCAAATGTTGGTCTATCAAAAGCATGTGGCAGATTCTGAGTTGGCGAGTTACATCATGCTAGTGGCGATGGTACCTGAGCTGCAAAAGCAGCATGAGCATATGGATGCTAATACCATGGTCTTCCATCTTCATGAGTTGTTTGATGAGCAAGCGAGATCCGAAAGGTTCGAAGTCTCCAGGCTCCTTTTCACCACGAAGATGCAAGAAGGTTCGTCTGTAGTGCAGTTTGTGCTAAAGATGAACGGGTACATCGAGCGGCTAGCTACCCTCGGGTTTGTGATGGATCATGAATTAAGTATTGACTTAATTCTGCATTGTTTGCCCAAGAGTTTCTCACAATTTGTGATGAACTATCGGATGAACAAATTAGAATCCACTATTCCTGAGCTCCTCAATATGCTGAAGACTGTGGAGCCTTCTGTGAAGCATGAGGAGAAGGCGGTTCTGTTAGTTGATTCCTCAAAGAAAGGTTCTAAGAGGAAGACAAAAGAACAGAAGAAAGGGAAGAACAAGAAGGCAAAGAAGGCAGAACCAGCACAAAAGGGCACTTGCCATCACTGTGGCAAGAAAGGCCACTGGCGAAGAAACTGCAAGATTTATCTTGTGTCCATGAAGAAGAAGAAGGCATCCGATGCCCCATCCTCTTTAGGTATCTTCGTTATTGATTGTCATTCTATTTCCTTAGACACTTGGGTATTGGATACTGGGTGTGGCTCACATATATGTAATGACATACAGAGGCTAAGGAATAGAAGAAGACTCATCAGAGGGGAGTCAAATTTGCGAGTTGGCAATGGAGCAAAGGTTGTTGCGGTCGCCATCGGAACTTATTTGCTGAAGCTCCCTAGTGGACTAGTCTTGGAACTGGACAATTACTATTGTGTTCCTTCTCTAATAAAGAACATTGTTTCTATTTCCTGCTTAAATAGAAATGGTTTCCATTTGACGTTTAGTAACAATTGTTGTTATATAACTTTGAATGGCGTACTTTATGGAACTGGAACTTTGAGCAATGACATTTATACGTTGGACGTATCCAGTGACATTTTCAATATCGAAGCGAACAACAAGCGTGCTCGAGAGGATGATCAATTAGACTCCTACATGTGGCATTGTCGTCTTGGCCATGTAAGCAAGAAACGCATGTCTGAATTACACCGATGTGGAATTCTGGAATCGTTTGAATTGGATTCATACGATACATGCAAATCATGCTTAAAAGGCAAGATGCCTAAGTTACCTTTTACTGGAAAAGGTGAACGAGTGGGAGAGTTACTAGGTCTAATACATACTGATGTATGAGGACCTATGTCAACTCAAGCTTTGGGAGGCTATAACTACTTCATTACCTTCACCGATGATCACTCACGGTTTGGGTATGTGTTCTTGATGAAACACAAGTCTGAAGCCTTTGAAAGCTTCAAAGAATTTAGAAATGAAGTAGAGAAACAACATGACAAGAGTATTAAAATACTTCGATCGGATCGAGGTGGTGAATACTTAAGTCAAGAGTTTCTTGATTATCTAAGAGACAATGGTATTTTGTCTCAATGGACTCCGCCATATACACCACAGCATAATGGTGTATCTGAGAGGCAAAACCGGACCTTGTTGGACATGGTCAGGTCAATGATGAATCATGCAAATCTTCCCAAGTTCTTTTGGGGCTATGCACTTCAGACAGCTGTTTACTTGTTAAACAGAATGCCAACCAAGGTAGTCTCTACTACTCCATATGAGATATGGAATGGTAAGAAACCTCATGTATCTTACTTGAAGATATGGGGTTGTCTAGCTTATGTGAAGCAGACTGTATCAGACAAATTGGATGCTAAGTCTGATAAATGTCTATTTATTGGATACCCTAAGGAAACAAGGGGTTACACATTCTATCATCCTGTGGAACAAAAGGTGTTTGTTTCAAGGCATGCTGTGTTTCTAGAGAAAGAGTTTCTCTTGCAAGAAAACAGTGAGAGTGTCGTCGAGCTTGAGGAGGCTCGAGAGACTCAAATAGACATTGATGAGATACCTGGTGAAGCACAACAACCGATAACTCATAGTGGACCTCTGACTATCAGAACACCACATCTTCATAGATCTGGTAGAACACGCAACATTCCTGAGAGATATGGATTTCTCGTAAGTGAATCGAACGACGTGTTACTCATTGATGATGAGGAGCCTACCAGTTATGAAGAAGTACTGACAAGTTCAGAAATGGATTGAAGCCAATAAGTGGCTTGAAGCCATGAAGTCGGAAATGGATTCCATTTATGAAAACCAAGTTTGGAACTTGGTTGACCCACCTGAAGGCATCAAGCCTATAGGGTGCAAGTGGGTTTTCAAGAAGAAAACCGACATGGATGGTAATGTGATTACCTATAAAGCTAGATTAGTGGCGAAAGGATATCGTCAAAAACAAGGTATTGATTATGACGAAACCTATTCGCCTGTAGCTATGCTTAAATCCATTCGGATGCTCCTGGCCATAGTGACTCATTATGATTATGAGATATGGAAGATGGATGTGAAAACGGCTTTCCTTAATGGAAATCTACTCGAGGACGTGTATATGATACAGCCTGAGGGTTTCACATCGGTTGATAAAACCAAGATATGCAAATTGCGACGGTCCATATATGGATTGAAGCAAGCATCCAGGAGCTGGAATATCCGTTTTGATGAGACGATCAAAAAGTTTGATTTCTCATAAAATCCAGACGAACCTTGTGTGTACAAGAAGGTTAGTGGGAGTGCAGTCGTGTTCCTAGTATTGTATGTCGATGACATATTACTTATAGGAAACGATGTTTCAATCTTACAGTCAGTTAAGGTTTGGTTATCCAAGACATTCTCCATGAAAGACCTGGGAGAAGCAACCTACATCCTCGGGATTAAGATCTATAGAGATAGATCGAAACGGTTGCTTGGTCTTTCACAGTCTACATATATAGACCGAGTGCTAAAGAGGTTTAGCATGTTGGAATCCAAGAAAGGTTTCCTACCCATCAGGCATGGGGTACACCTTTCGAAGTCTATGTGTCCGCGCACAGAAGACGAGAGGATTTGCATGAGTAAGATTCCCTATGCATCCGCAATAGGATCTATCATGTATGCTATGTTATGTACGAGGCCCGATGTATCGTATGCTCTGAGTGTCACGAGCAGATACCAGTCTGATCCAGGAATGGATCATTGGGTGGGTGTTAAGATGATCCTTAAGTACTTAAGAAGAACTAATGATGTGTTCCTAATATATGGAGAAGGGGACATGGTGATACGCGAGTATACAGATGCCAACTTCCAGACAGACAAGGATGATTCCAGGTCTTAGTCTGGATATGTGTTCACCTTGAATGGGAGCGCAGTGAGTTGGAAAAGTTTCAAACAAGACACTGTAGCGGATTCTACCATTGAGGCAGAATACATTGCAGCTTCGGAAGCAGCAAAGGAAGCGGTTTGGATCAAGAAGTTTATTCATGATCTTGGTGTGATTCCAGCCATTGTTGAAGCAATACCGGTCTACTACGACAACAATGGAGCAATTACACAGGCGAAAGAGCCAAGGTCTCATCAACGATCCAAACAGGTGCTTTGCCGCTATCTTCTTATCAGAGATATCATTAGTAGGAAAGAAATACAAATCGAGAAAATCCCCACTGAAAGGAACTTAGCGGATCCTTTGACTAAGGCATTACCTCAAAGTAAGTTTGAGGGTCATGTTACAGCTTATGGTATTGGATACCGTAGCGATTGGCATTAGGCCAAGTGGGAGTCTGTTAGTAATAAATGAGAGATGTCCTAAGGCAATCGCCTTATGTATGAACCATTTATATGATAAATGAAGATTCATTATTTGAGTATACATGGTTTCATGTATTTGATTGGATCTTAAACTCATTTATTGAATGTCCGCGATACGACTCACAACATGAGAGAATTTGTGATTGGATCACAACTAGTGAGTATCTCTACATGTGTAATTGTGATGTATCAGAATTATCCCTAGTCGATGAATTGCTGGATTTGGACACCATCAATTCTGTCGAGACTAGCACGAGGTATACTCCTTGGTGTATCCAAGCAGCTGATTCTCACTGGCTGGAGACATTGTGATGTCTGGAGTTGATCGTGGATGCTAGTTATGGTAACTAGTTCATTGGAATGACCAGCCGTAAGACTTCATATGGTTCTCTGCATATATAGATATGTCAATGAAGTTCTTACTGTAGCTTAAGTGCGATGTTCCATTGACTTGCGGTATTCAAGTCATCTTGATCATGAAGACTTATGCTTTGACATCTTAAGCAAGCATCTCTGAGGATATGTGGACCCGAGATGATTGGGTATAAGTCGAAGTGATCGAAGGTGTTTGAATAGCCTATAAAGGATTCACCACTCCTTACGAGGAGATGTATACCCATGGCCTCTCGTCGGATTGTTACTAAAGTCTTTGGCCAAAGCATTACATGTTTAGAGTAAGGTACTCTTCGATACATGTGTAGTAACTAGAATTCGTAGGACGAGGAAATGATACTTGGGCTAGGTGTGACGTAGTCAGCCTAGTGGGGACTGACACTATAGACCATGTCCTGAACCAAGTGGGTATAAGATGAGTGAAGGGAATGGGGCACGATTCATTCGAGCTGCTGAAGGGTTTCAGAAATAGTTCTGGATCAACCGTTGATCTTTTCGGTTAATTGGGGATCATGATGTACTACTAGGTGCCACTCATGATCGTTCTATAATTAATGGTTAATTATAGATGACCAACATAAACCGGGAATCTATTTGGTCACACGCACAACAAGCGTAATCCGAAGGATTTAAAACGAGCTTGAGAATGAGATTCTCAGACCGAGAGAAACTAAGTTTGGTTGGACCAAACAAGAAGCGAGCATGAAATCGTTTCAGTCGCAATGGAAGAGTGGATGGGCCGTGTCTTATGAAGACATAATGGATGAACACAAATAGTTTGGTTCTAATCCAATGGAGGAGAATAAACCAAAGGGTTTGGTTTATTTTAAACAAATGAACCAAAGTTGGTTCGGTTCGTTTTAACTTAAAATAAACCATCATGGTTTGGTTTATTTTAACTTATATTAATGGAGCGGGTTAACGGGCCTTATGGTTATGATCCAATAACCATTAAGAGAATTAGTTCTCTATAAAAAAGGGCTTAAGGGTTTGTTAAGCCCTAATCCAATCCCCTCTTCCTTGAGTTGTCGCCCCCTCCTCTCCTTGAAGTGGTCGGCGCCCATACCCTAGCCGCCGCCCAACCCCTTGTGCCGCCGTCCAAATTGTTCCTGGCGTCAAAGCTTCAGCCGGTGTTCCTCCGGCAACTCTCCGGTGATCTCCCTTGGGTTCGGTAATAAGGTGAGCTTCCACCTTTCCTTTGGCCGACCCCTACTCCTCCACCAAAAGCTGTCCAGTTTTCTGGACAGCTTGTTTCTTTGTTGTCGGAGCATCGTTTGGACGATGTTTGGAGCTCCGACAGCGCCTCCCTTGCCGGGGATTCGATCTCCGGCTATCCTCATAGGTGGAGGTCGAAGGATTTGTCAAACGGTTGATGAATACCTCTCCGGAGAAGCGAGTATTGAGGACTCGTTTTTGGATCCGAATTTGGATTCGGATTGTGATCTTCTCTCTATCACATCGTCTTCAACACGAGGCTAGTAACCCGTACGAAGACGAGGCTCATGACTTGGTGAAGTCATCCCAAAGATACTCGGCGTGGATACGGATAGAGACGATTCTAGCGAGGATCGTTCCAGTTGATGTCGTTCCCGCTACACGTGATACGTAAGGTATACGTAGTTAAATTTCCTTTTATTGCAAAATTTAAATTTACGGTTATGTCTACACATGTTGTACTATGCATGCGTGTGATGTGTGTGTTGTAATAAATGTAGATTTATCATTTTTATTTCTTCCGCTGTGCACATGTTTACGAAACATGTTCCAACACACACTCGCCGCGGTGCCGGAAACCCAACAGTTTGGTACTGTGGACATGTCAATTAGTGTGCACCTATGTTGGTTTTGGATTGTATGTCAGTATGTGTGGTTGTGGGTATTTGGTTTGATGTTTTTCCGCTGTCTTTTGATTTAGTTATGCTTATTATGTTGTGGTTGTGGGCCTAAGGACCTTGTATTAATAGGATATGTTGCCACTTACAGGGGAGATGTCGTCCATTTACTTTTCGGCATGGCATACTCTCGGGGCGTGACAGGGTCGGCCCTAACTGAAAGCATTGATTTGTTAGACTCTCTCCAAGGTCAATGTGGACTGAGGTGCATTTAGGTGATATGCATTGGATGTATATATGTTAATGAGTTAACAACCTAATGTATATGTAAACATTCAATTAGTTGGTAGCATAAAATGATAATTATATATTTGAACTATAATGGATACTATTGATACCTAACATTATGACTATGAATGGCTTGTTAGACTCTCTCCAAGGTTGTTCTTAGTCATAATAGAATATCGACCCACTAGGAGATAATCTACCATCTCTCGAATTCAAAGTGAGGGCTCTTGAATTTGACAAAAATAGTGGGAGTTTATTGTTAATGTAAATTTTTTGCATTACTATAAATTCATCTCTCTTATACACCTTTTTGTATGTTTAGGTACTAGTTAGAACAGCTTGTCGACCTCCATTAACTTATGTTCTATTTTGGACAACAACAAATTGACTGGGCCTAACTTCTTGACTGACTTCGTAACATGAGAATTGTTCTCAAGGATGAAAAACTAGCTTATTCCTTGAAGAGGCTCTTTCCCAACCTCCTACAGACAATGCATCGGGTGACCACAAGTTGTCTTACCAGAAACATGTTGCTAACTCTGAGATGGTGAGTTTCATTATGCTAGCGTCAATATCTCCTTAGTTGCAGAAACAACATGAGCATATGGAAGCCAATACAATTGTCTTCCATCTTCAAAAGTTATTCGATGAGCAGGCGCGATATGAAAGGTTCGAGGTCACCCAACTCCTCTTTCGATCAAAGATGAAGGAGAGTTCATTTACAGTGTAGTTTGCATTGAGGATGAATGCCTATATTGAGTGATTGGGATCACTAGGGTTTTTCATGGACCATGGATTGAGTATTGACTAAATTCTTCACAATCTGACGGGTAGCTATTCATAATTTATGATGAACTATCGGATGAATAAGATTGACTCTACTATTCCTGAACTGATCAATATGCTCAAAACAATGGAGCCATCTATTGCTAAAGAACAGAAGGCAATGATGTTGGTTGACTCCTCCAAGAAATGTTCTAAGAGAAAGTCAAAAACCAAAGGCATGTTGGTACAATCGGCCCAGGACTCGAGTTTGAATCGAACTATATTTTGATGTTAAACAACGTATGACATGAGATTGTCATGTGAAGTCCAACATGGGTTGGCCATATAAATCAAAGTGTGTAGCCTTGGTTGTGAAAAATCAAAGCATAGGGCTTGGTGTTGGGAAAGTCCAACATGGGTTGGCCGTGTAAGTCCGAGTGTGTAGACCTTGGCGGTGAAATTCCAAGCATGAGGCTTGGCATGGAAAATCCAAGCATAAGGCTTGGTGTGGGAAGTCTTGAGGACTTGGCAAGTTCACTAAGCTCGAGGTCCTTGAGTCGGTAAAGGATGGCATTGCAAAGCATTGCGCTTGGTGCATCCGAGGGACCGTCGGACGAGGAGCGAATGGAGTGAGGCCCAAGGGAAGCAGACTTCGAGGGCAAGAGACGTGAAGGATGACATTGCGAAGCTATGTGTTTGGTGCATCCGAGAGAGGTAGGCCAAGGGAAGAGAGCTTCGGTGGGGAACTCCATGAGAGGATGAGGTGGACTTGGCCTAGTGGCTAAGACTAAGTGTCAGATGCTCAAACAACTTGGTGTTTGAGGTTTTTCTCGGCATTAGTCGATTGGTATAGGTACCAGTTGACTGCTCTAGGTCAATTGAACTTGAACGGTGTTTGACTAATGTTTTGATCGTCGAGGGATGGCAATGATCGATAATGTCGCAATGATCGCTAAGGGATGACAGTCAACTGATGGAAGTGTTGTGGGCATAGAATGCTCTGTAGTCGATTTGGCAATCGGCTACAAGGACAGTAGTCGACTGATGAAGGCATTAGTCGACTAATGAAGGATCCGTTGGGTTTTTCCAACGTGGATCGAAACATTGTGAGACAACGACTACAAGAACAATCGATTGGGGTCTTTTGGAAGTCGACTGTTAGATGCGAAATCAGTTCGATGTAGGTTATAAATGGAGCTCGAGATGGAGGATTTTGCAAGATATTTTGTGGTGATTTTGGAGGGGAATTGCAGCTGCATTCTAGACCTTCAAGAGCAGTCTAAAGCAAGCAACAAATGAGTGATTAAAGCAAAGTTTTGTAAAGTGTTCTTTACTTGTATTTGTATTTGCTTGTATTACTTAGTGTAATTGCTTGTACAAAGTTTCTCCACCTCCGACGTGTTGTCGAGAAGGAGTTGTTGTTAGAGTCGTGGGCATAACACGAGCTCGTTAAGCTCACCCCTTGGAGTAGAAATCCTAAGGATCCGAATCACGTATATCGTGTTGTATTGTGTGTGCTTTGTATTTGTCTCGTGTATTCATACTTGTTATTTGTATTTCCGCTACACTAACGAATTATAGAGACGAGCACGTGACGAACGAACGATTTCCACCATCGTATATGCAAAAGGGCTATTCACCTCCTAGCCACCGATCCTCCAACAAGTGGTATAAGAGCAAGGAGCTTGTCGCGGACTCATCGCCAACACAAGCATGACAAGATGGCCGGCTTCAACCTCCAACCACCAAAATTCAAAGGGGATTTTCAATGGTGGAGAAGAAAGATAGAGGTATATCTCGAAACTGATTTTGATATTATGTTAATTTTAGAAAATGGTTTCGAAATGCCTAGGGACAAAGAAAATAAGCCGATAGAGAAGTCAAAATGGACCAAGGATTAAATCAAGGACTTCAAGACCAATATCATGGTAATCAAGATGCTTAGTGATTTGATTCCTAACAACATTTGGTCTAGCCTAGGTGAATATAGGGATGCTAAGGACCTATGGGACAAGGTGGTCAAATTTGATGAAGAGCCCACTTTGGTCCATGATAAGGAAGAGGAAGAGTGTTCGTCCTCCCAAGCTCAAGACAAGGAAAGCACATCATCATCCCAAGAGCTCGAGGATTCGGAAGTTGAGAGATGCTCAACATCCGAAGTGGAGTTTAGATCACCGGAGCTAGAGGAAGAGCAAGAAGAAGCTTCAACCTCTGGGTGGGATGAAGAATCAACTCCGGAGCCTTCCACTACCCTAGGTAACTCAAATTCAATATTTAATAATAAAGATCACATCATTTTCTTTGAGTTTAGGGAGAAAGGGCAGTACAAGAGTTAGTGCCCAAAATTGGCTAAGGAGAAAGCACTGGCACCGAAAGTTCAAGAAAAATCAAAGAATGTTGGAGTCCACGCTAGGAAGAGCAAAGAGCATATTGTGTGCTTCAAATACAACCAAAGGGAACATTATAGAAGTCAATGCCCTAGGGGGAGGAAGAAGGGCCAAGAAGGGGCATCTCACGTAGGGGGAGCTTCTAAAGCTAACCCTAAGGAAAATTTTAATGCACCTTCAATATCTAGAGTTAAGAAGCATGTTAGTAATATTGCTATTGTACCAGTTGACTACTCTAAGTCAATTGAACTTGACCGGTGTTTGACTAGTGTTTGGCTGCATTTTGTGGCCTGACAGTCGACTGTCTGGGGATGGTAGTCGACTGATGTCGACAGCAGTCGACTGCCAAGGGATGGCAATCGACTGATGGAAGTGTTGTGGGCATAGAATGCTCTGTAATCGATGAGGCAATCGGCTACAAGGACAGTAGTTGACTGATGAAGGCATTAGTCGACTAATGAAGGATCCGTTGGGTTTTTCCAACGTGGATCGAAACGTTGTGAGACAACGACTACAGGAACAGTCGACTGGGGTCTTTTGGCAGTCGCATGCTAGGTGCGAAATCAGTTCGATGTAGGTTATAAATGGAGCTCGAGATGGAGGATTTTGCAAGAGATTTTGGGGTGATTTTGGAGGGGAATTGCTACTGCATTCCAGACCTTCAAGAGCAATCTAAAGCAAGCAACAAACAAGTGATTAAAGCGAAGTTTTGCAAAGTGTTCTTTACTTGTATTTGTATTTTCTTGTATTACTTAGTGTAATTGCTTGTACGATGTTTCTCCACCTCCGACGTGTTGTCGAGAAAGAATTGTTGTTAGTGTCGTGGGCATAACATGAGCTCGTTGAGCTCACCCCTTGGAGTAGAAATCCTAAGGTTCCGAATCACATATATCGTGTTGTACTGTGTGTGCTTTGTATTTGTCTCGTGTATTCATACTTGTTATTTGTATTTCGGCTGCGTTAACGAATTGTAGAGACGAGCACGTGACGAACGAACGATTTCCTCCATCATATATGCAAAAGGGTTATTCACCCCCCAGCTACCGATCCTCCAACAAGTGGTATCAGAGCGAGGTGCTTGTCGCAGACTCATCGCCAACACAAGCATGACAAGATGGCCGACTTCAACCTCCAACCACCAAAATTCGAAGGGGATTTTCAATGGTGGAGAAGAAAGATAGAGGTATATCTCGAAACTGATTTTGATATTATGTTAATTTTAGAAAATGGTTTCGAAATCCCTAGGGACAAAGAAAATAAGCCGATAGAGAAGTCAAAATGGACGAAGGATCAAATCAAGGACTTCAAGACCAATATCATGGTAATCAAGATGCTTAGTGATTTGATTCCTAACAACATTGTGTCTAGGCTAGGTGAATATAGGGATGCTAAGGACCTATGGGACAAGGTGGTCAAATTTCCTGAAGAGCCCACATTGGTCCATGATAAGGAAGAGGAAGAGTGTTCATCCTCCCAAGATCAAGACAAGGAAAGCACATCATCATCCCAAGAGCTCGAGGATTCGGAAGTTGAGAGATGCTCAACATCCGAAGTGGAGGTTAGATCACCGGAGTTAGAGGAAGAGCAAGAAGAAGCTTCAACCTCTGGGTGGGATGAAGAATCAACTCCGGAGCCTTCCACTACCCTACGTAACTCAAATTCAATATTTAATAATAAAGATCACATCATTGTCTTTGAGTGTAGGGAGAAAGGTCAGTACTAGAGTAAGTGCCTAAAATTGGCTAATGAGAAAGCACCGACACCGAAAGTTCAAGAAAAATGAAAGAATGTTGGAGTCCCCGCTAGGAAGAGCAAAGAGCTCATTGTGTGCTTCAAATACAACCAAAGGGAACATTATAGAAGTCAATGCCCTAGGGGGAGGAAGAAGGGCCAAGAAGGGGCATCTCACGTAGGGGGAGCTTCTAAAGCTAACCCTAAGGAAAATTTTAATGCACCTTCAATCTCAAGAGTTAAGAAGCATGTTAGTAATATTGCTATTGTACCAATTGACTGCTCTAGGTCAATTGAACTTGACCAGTGTTTGACTAGTGTTTGGCTGCATTTTGTGGCCTTGCAGTCGACTGTCGAGGGATGGTAGTCGACTGATGTCGACAGCAGTCGACATCCAAGGGATGGCAGTCGACTGATGGAAATTTTGTGGGCATAGAATGCTCCGTAGTCGATTTGGCAATCGGCTACAAGGACAATAGTCGACTGATGAAGGCATTAGTCGACTAATGAAGGATCCGTTGGGTTTTTCCAACGTGGATCGAAACGTTGTGAGACAACGACTACAGGAGCAGTCGACTGGGGTCTTTTGGCAGTCGACTGCTATGTGCGAAATCAGTTCTATGTAGGTTATAAATGGAGCTCGAGATGGAGGATTTTGCAAGAGATTTTGGGGTGATTTTGGACGGGAATTTCTGCTGCATTCCAGACCTTCAAGAGCAATCTAAAGTAAGAAACAAACAAGTGATTAAAGCAAAGTTTTGTAAAGTGTTCTTTACTTGTATTTGTATTACTTAGTGTAATTGCTTGTACGAAGTTTCTCCACCTCCGACGTGTCATCGAGAAGGAGTTGTTGTTAGTGTCGTGGGCATAACACGAGCTCGTTGAGCTCACCCCTTGAAGTAGAAATCCTAAGGTTCCGAATCACGTATATTGTGTTGTAATGTGTGTGCTTTGTATTTGTCTCGTGTATTCATACTTGTTATTTGAATTTCCGCTGCGCTAACGAATTGTAGAGTCGAGCATGTGACGAACGAACGATTTCCACCATCGTATATGCAAAAGGGCTATTCACCCCCCAGCCACCGATCCTCCAACAAGTAGTATCATAGCGAGGAGCTTGTTGCGGACTCATCGCCAAGACAAGCATGACAAGATGGTCGGCTTCAACCTCCTACCACCAAAATTCGAAGGGGATTTTCAATGGTGGAGAAGAAAGATAGAGGTATATCTCGAAACTGATTTTGATATTATGTTAATTTTAGAAAATGGTTTCGAAATTCCTAAGGACAAAGAAAATAAGACGATAGAGAAGTCAAAATGGACCAAGGATCAAATCAAGGACTTCAAGACCAATATCATGGTAATCAAGATGCTTAGTGATTTGATTCCTAACAACATTTGGTCTAGGCTAGGTGAATATAGAGATGCTAAGGACCTATGGGACAAGGTGGTCAAATTTCATGAAGAGCCCACTTTGGTCCATGATAAGGAAGAGGAAGAGTGTTCATCCTCCCATGCTCAAGACAAGGAAAGTACATCATCATCCCAAGAGCTCGAGGATTCGGAAGTTGGGATATGCTCAACATCCAAAATGGAGGTTAGATCACCGGAGCTAGAAGAAGACCAAGAAGAAGCTTCAACCTCAGGGTGGGATGAAGAATCAACTCCGGAGCCTTCCACTACCCTAGGTAACTCAAATTCAATATTTAATAATAAAGATCACATCATATTCTTTGAGTGTAGGGAGAAAGGGCAGTACAAGAGTAATTGCCCAAAATTGGCTATAGAGAAAGCACCGGAGCTGAAAGTTCAAGAAAAATCAAAGAATGTTAGAGTCCCCGCTAGGAAGAGCAAAGAGCACATTGTGTGCTTCAAATACAACCAAAGGGAACATTATAGAAGTCAATGCCCTAGTGGGAGGAAGAAGGGCCAAGAAGGGGCATCTCACGTAGGGGGAGCTTCTAAAGCTAACCCTAAGGAAAATTTTAATGCACCTTCAATCTCTAGAGTTATGAAGCATGTTAGTAATATTTCAATTGTACCAGTTGACTACTTTAGGTCAATTGACCTTGACCGGTGTTTAACTAGTGTTTGGCTATATTTTGTGGCCTGGCAGTCGACTGTCGAGGGATTATAGTCGACTGCCAAGGGATGGCAGTCGACTGATGGAAGTGTTGTGGGCATAGAATGCTCTGTAGTCGATTTGGCAATCGGCTACAAGGACAGTAGTCGACTGGTGAAGGCAATAGTCGACTAATGAAGGATTCGTTGGGTTTTTCCAACGTGGATCGAAATGTTGTGAGACAACGACTACAAGATCAGTCGACTGGGGTCTTTTGGCAGTCGACTGCTAGGTGCGAAATCATTTTGATGTAGGTTATAAATAGAGCTCGAGATGGAGAATTTTGCAAGAGATTTTGGGGTGATTTTGGAGGGGAATTGCTGTTGTATTCCAGACCTTCAAGAGAAATCTAAACCAAGCAACAAACGAGTGATTAAAGCGAAGATTTGTAAAGTGTTCTTTACTTGTATTACTTAGTGTAATTGCTTCTACGAAGTTTCTCCACCTCCGACGTGTCGTCGAGAAGGAGTTGTTGTTGTGCCGTGGGCATAACACGAGCTCGTTGAGCTCACCCCTTGGAGTAGAAATCATAAGGTTCCGAATCACGTATATTGTGTTGTATTGTGTGTGCTTTGTATTTGTCTCGTGTATTCATACTTGTTATTTGTATTTCCGCTGTGCTAACGAATTGTTGTGACGAGCACATGAAGAACGAACGATTTCCACCATCGTATATGTAAAAGGGTTATTCACCCCCTAGCCACCGATCCTCCAACAAGTGGTATCAGAGCGAGGAGCTTGTCACGGACTCATCGCCAGCACAAGCATGACAAGATGGCTGGCTTCAACCTCCAACCACCAAAATTCGAAGGGGATTTTCAATGGTGGAGAAGAAAGATAGAGGTATATCTCGAAACTGATTTTGATATTATGTTAATTTTAGAAAATGGTTATAAATGCCTAGGGACAAAGAAAATAAGCCGATAGAGAAGTCAAAATGGACCAAGGATCAAATCAAGGACTTCAAGACCAATATCATGGTAATCAAGATGCTTAGTGATTTGATTCATAACAACATTTGGTATAGGCTAGGTGAATATAGGGATGCTAAGGACCTATGGGACAAGGTGGTCAAATTTGATGAAGAGCCCACATTGGTCCATGATAAGGAAGAGGAAGAGTGTTCATCCTCCCAAGCTCAAGACAAGGAAAGCTCATCATCATCCCAAGAGCTCGAGGATTCAGAAGTTGAGTGATGCTCAACATCCGATGTGGAGGTTAGATCACCGGAGCTAGAGGAAGATCAAGAAAAAGCTTCAACTTCCAGGTGGGATGAAGAATCAACTCTGGATCCTTCCACTACCCTAGGTAACTCAAATTCAATATTTAATAATAAAGATCACATCATTTGCTTTGAGTGTAGGGAGAAAGGGTAGTATAAGAGTAAGTGCTCAAAATTGGCTAAGGAGAAAGCACCGGCACCGAAAGTTCAAGAAAAATCAAACAATGTTGGAGTCCCCGCTAGGAAGAGCAAAGAGCACATTGTGTGCTTCAAATACAACCAAAGAGAACATTATAGAAGTCAATTACTTAGGGGGAGGAAGAAGGGCCAAGAAGGGGCATCTCACGTAGGGGGAGCTTCTAAAGCTAACCCTAAGGAAAATTTTAATGCACCTTCAATCTCTAGAGTTAAGAAGCATGTTAGTAATATTGCTATTGTACCAGTTGACTGCTCTAGGTCAATTGGACTTGACTAGTGTTTGACTAGTGTTTGGCTACATTTTGTGGCCTGGCAGTCGACTGCCGAGGGATGGCAGTCGACTGATGTCGACAACAGTCGACTGCCAAGGGTTGGCAGTCGACTGATGGAAGTGTTGTGGGCATAGACCGCTCCGTAGTCAATTTGGCAATCGACTACAAGCATAGTAGTCGACTGATGAAGGCATTAGTCAACTAATGATGGATCCGTTGTGTTTTTCCAACGTGGATCGAAACATTTTGAGACAACGACTACAGGAGCAGTCGACTTGGGTCTTTTGATAGTCAACTGCTAGGTGTGAAATCAGCATGATGTAGGTTATAAATGGTGCTCGAGATGGAGGATTTTGCAAGAGATTTTGGGGTGATTTTGGAAGGGAATTGCTGTTGCATTCCAGACCTTCAAGAGAAATCTAAAGAAAGCAACAAACAAGTGATCAAACCGACATTTTGTACAGTGTTCTTTACTTGTATTTGTATTTGCTTGTGTTACTTGGTGTAATTGCTTGTACGAGGTTTCTCCACCTCCAATCTGTCATCGAGAAGGAGTTGTTGTTAGTGTCGTGGGCATAACACGAGCTCGTTGAGCTCACCCCTTGGAGTAGAAACCCTAAGGTTCCGAATCACGTATATCGTGTTGTATTGTGTGTGATTTGTATTTGTCTCATGTATTAATACTTGTTATTTGTATTTCCGCTGCGCTAACGAATTGTTGAGACGAGCACATGAAGAACGAACGATTTCCACCATCGTATATGCAAAAGGGCTATTCACCCCCTAGCCACCGATCCTCCAACAAGTGGTATCAGAGCGAGGAGCTTGTCGCGGACTCATCGCCAGCACAAGCATGACAAGATGGACGGCTTCAACCTCCAACCACCAAAATTCGAAGGGGATTTTCAATGGTAGAGAAGAAAGATAGAGGTATATCTCGAAACCGATTTTGATATTATGTTAATTTTAGAAAATAGTTTCGAAATCCCTAGGGACAAAGAAAATAAGCCGATAGAGAAGTCAAAATGGACCAAGGATCAAATCAAGGACTTCAAGACCAATATCATGGTAATCAAGATGCTTAGTGATTTGATTCCTAACAACATTGTGTCTAGGCTAGGTGAATATAGGGATGCTAAGGACATATGGGACAAGGTGGTCAAATTTCATGAAGAGCCCACATTGGTCCATGATAAGGAAGAGGAAGAGTGTTCATCCTCTCAAGCTCAAGACAAGGAAAGCACATCATCATCCCAAGAGCTCGAGGATTTGGAAGTTGAGAGATGCTCAACATCTGAAGTGGAGGTTAGATCACCGGAGCTAGATGAAGAGCAAGAAGAAGCTTCAACCTCCGGGTGGGATGAAGAATCAACTCTGGAGCCTTCCACTACCCTAGGTAACTCAAATTCAATAGTTAATAATAAAGGTCACATCATTTGCTTTGAGTGTAGGGAGAAAGGGCATTACAAGAGTAAGTGCCTAAAATTGGCTAAGGAGAAAGCACCGGCACCGAAAGTTCAAAAAAAGTCAAAGAATGTTGGAGTCCCCGCTAGGAAGAGCAAAGAGCACATTGTGTGCTTCAAATACAACCAAAGGGAACATTATAGAAGTCAATGCCCTAGGGGGAGGAAGAAGGGCCAAGAAGGGGCATCTCACGTAGGTGGAGATTCTAAAGCTAACCCTAAGGTAAATTTTAATGCACCTTCAATCTCTAGAGTTAAGAAGCATGTTAGTAATATTGCGATTGTTCATCATGAAAAGCATGCTAGTAGGAATAGATACTTTTGTTTATGTTCTAAACATGTAAATTTACTTAAGGACAAACCTAGGACCAATAACTCTAGACCAATTCTACCTAAGGAGTCCATTAGGATAATTGAAGAAAATTTGGATATTAACCCCAAGAAGTCTAACCATCTGCCTAGGAAGAGTTATTCCCAAAAGATAAATGAAAAATTAAAATTGGGAAGGTTAGAATTAGAAAACCAAGCCTTGAGGTCAAGGCTTGAAAAATTGAAAAAGACCCTCAAAATTATGACAAATTCAATTATGGGGTCAAAGGATCAAAATCTAAGACCTAGGAGATAAGAACCAGTTAAGGGCAAGAAAGGTTTGGGTCACAAACCTAAGTCCTTCCATAATATTCCATTTGATTGTGGAACTAAATCTAGGTCTAGAAAAACCAAGGTTAATAGGAAAGTTATCCCTAAGACTAACCATGGTGTTTGTTTAGTGGCTAAAAATTCAAATAAATCCAAGGTAGCCACTAAGAAGGTCAAAGGGGGAGTTACCTCTAGAGTTGACCTAGGAAAGACCCAATTAACTAAGGCTTCAAAGCCAAAAATGGTCATTAGGACAGTATCTAGGGAATTTATCCCTAGTGAATACCTTGTTAACCCAAGGAGCTCCAATAGGTATTGGGTTCCTAGGAGCGTGATCGATTCACGCTAGATGGGTTAGGGTGTGTCAACCCTAAGTGGATGGGTAGTTAACCTAACCATGGTGAGTTGACACTTTAGGATGTGCCAATATGTTTTGAGAAGTTTGAATAATGATTAAATTGGCACAAGTAAATCTTAGAAGTCATGGTGTGCCATTTTGGATTTTTGGCACACTAGGGGGATAGTTGGCATTAAGGAAAAACGGGTTTAATTCTAACAAATGACAATTTGAATTTAACACTTAGGTATTTTATACTTTAGTATCTTATACTTGCCATGTTTTATTTGCCTTGTCATGCCATGAGATCATATTTATATTTTATCATATAAAATGTCATGATCATGCCTAGGGTTTATTTTTAGATGTCATGATATCTTTAAATTAGAATCACATGCCATGACATCATGATTTTGGCACATGCTTTTACCCATGTTATCATTATGCCATAATCATTACTCATGCAAGATTTAAAATTGATTTAAGGACTATGACATGATTTGAAGTCTCATGAATAAGGGAATCAATTAGTGTTGCCTAGAAAAATGCATGAGACCCTAATAACTAAAACCCACATCTCACTAAAGAACTTGACTTGTGTATGTTTCATACACTTAGATACAAGTGAGATGTTAGAAAATGAAATTAAAGATTTTAAAAATATTTTAAAATCATTTTGAAAATCCTTGGTGAAGTCTATCTTTTGATAGCTGAATGAGGTGATACAAAGATGGCTCAAATATTGAAGCTTTTCTCAACTTTTGAACTTTGTATCAATCTCACTATTTTGTAGGTAAAATAATTTTTAAATATTTTTCACCTATAATGTTTATAATAAGCATTATACATATGAATTTTCATGATTTTTTACCATATGTATAATTACTTATGAATATTTGAAAACCATTTTGTTGGATCGATTTGAGCGCTAGAGGGGGAGGGGGGGGGGTGAATAGTGCAAAAAAAATTTCTTTCATTCTTTCGATATGAAATAATTAAAAGAGCGAGAATGCAGCGGAAATATAAAAGACAAGTTTTTTTTTACTTGGTTCACAGCCTTCGGCTGCTAGTCTAAGGCCCTAATGATCCGAGGCCACGTACAGAGGGCAATACACTAAAATAGTATCCTCCTTGTTGGAGGTAAGAGACAACGGAATACAAAAAGCTCGAAAGACTAAGGTAGAGGGACACTCCCCCTCTCCTTATTACGATATAAATCTCTGATAAAATGAAATAAGTATAATAGAAGACTTGAATAAAACTTATACCGACGAGGAAAAGAATGAAACTTAAGCTTGATCATCGGAGTAGTAGAGCTTCACTGTCGAAAAGTTATCAGAGAGTCGAGGCATTGCCAAGGCTTTTTGGAGATCATTTGATGATGGAAATGGGGTGGAGAACCACTACTTTTATAGCCTTGGAAACCATAGACGTTTAGATCTTCAACCAATGAGAGTAAGCCTCCTAGCCCTTGAAAAATGGAGATAAGCTTTGACTCTCCTCGAGGCTGATCCTTGACCTATAGTCGACTGCTAGATGAATCAATCTATTGATTCAAGCCCTAAGTTGACTCATGGCAGGGTTTCCGCTGCAATGAAGAGTTAGCTCGAAAATGCAATTAATATAAGTGAACTTGATGGCCATTTACCATTTGATCTTGACTTAGACTATCCATGGGAAGTCTTGAGTCGGATCATTGCCTAAGGATGTCCTCGTACAGAGGACACAACCTTACTGACACTCACTCACATGAGCTTACCTCAACTTTTACCTTTGAAGCTTTGCTTCCGATCTTCACTTTAGTTCTTCGACTTCCTCCGAAGTCTTCCCAGTATCACCCGACCACCACGGTTCCCTCCGGGTGTCACTGACCTTCAGCTTTAGCTTAGCAATTCTGCACACTTGATTTAGCTCGTGAGATAATAAAATGAGCTTAACTTTGTATCGTTTTCTATAATCAAAACTCAGGTTCGACTTAGGTGCCTACTGCACCAACAATCTCCCCCTTTTTGATCTATGGCAAACCCAAACACAAAGTTAAGTAAATAATTGAAGTGCATTAAATGAATGACTGGCATATAAAGGAATGAGTATACTTAGATTAGCAAGTTAAGTAGGAGTATGAAAAATGCTTTTTTTTATGTACTCACCCTTGAGGAATCCTCCCCCTTGACCGAGCGTGAGTACTAAAAAAAACTTTAACTCTCCCTCTTAATGTCTGCTAAAAAGATTAAGTAATCAAAATTACTTCACATAGGCCAAATAAATACTATATATGAAGTTTAAGTTAAGTGACCAAAAGTTAACTTTTGATCTCTTAACTTTGGCCTTTTCTTCCCTTTTTCAATTAAGAAAGTTTAACTGTAAAAGACACATAATATGTATTAAGTTAAGTTATCAAAAAAAAAATTTTAAAAAAAATTGATCCCTTAACTTTTGCCTTTTCTCCCCCTTTTGCCATAAATCGAAAAGAGTGGGGGTTTTGAAAAACATAGTTCGAAAAATAAGTTTTAAGTCCAAGCATGTTCCAAATAAATTTTGAAAATAGTAATTTGAACATATGCTGATCTATTTGGATGTTCAACTCTTATTTGATTCAATTGATATGAAAGATTAACAAGTCCTGGTTAGAGTTGGTTAATTTATGTAATTATACTCCGTGGTTCATGTCGATGCACTGAATCTACATCTGGAACCAGGAGTAAGGTCCTAACATCTCACACCCATCTAGGAGGCTAAGTACACAAACATATTAGTCTTATGTGTTGTGAGATGTAATGGCTCCTTAAATCGATAGGTGCATGATATCTAGGGTAAACCCTAAGTTAGTTCCATTAACATGAAATAGTAAATAATAGAGTATATAATATAATAAGAAAAATGTAAGTCCTACTCTATTACACACATGCCCAATTTTCGTCTAAGTAGACTAAATTCAACTTCGAGTAGCGGCTTGGTAAAAAGATCGACTAGGTTAGACTTGGATTCCACATATGCGAGTTGAATGGTTCCGTTAGCTACATGTTCTCGAATAAAGTGGTGTTTGACCTCTATATGTTTGGTCCTAGAGTGGCATATGAGATTTTTGGTTAAATTGATTGAGCTAATATTATCTATGTGAGTTTTAATATTGTTGAAGTTTAAGTTAAAGTCTTGAAGAGTGTGCTTCATCCAAAGAAGCTAAGCTACACACTCACCCATTGCGACGTATTCGGCTTCAGTGGTAGACAAGGCAACTCAGTGTTGCTTCCTACTGCACCAACTCACTAGATTCGAGCCGAGAAGTTGACAACAACCACTCGTGCTCTTTCTATCGAGTTTACTACCGACATAGTCTGAGTCGGAGTAGCCAATTAGTTCGAACTTGGTAGATCTAGGGTACCAAATACCTACGCTTAGTGTTCCCTTTAGATATCTAAGAATAGGCTTGACTAGAGATAGGTGAGACTCCTTGGCACAGGTTTGAAACCTTGTGCACATACTTACTGCGAATAAAATGTCAGGTCGACTCACACTCAAGTATAGAAGACTCCCTATCACACTCCTATAGTATTTTAGGTCGATGGGCTTTCCTTCTATGTCTTCTCCTATATTGACATTAGTTGCCATGGGTGTATTGATGGTTTTAGCATCTTGCATTCCAAAACGTTTAATTAGTTCCCTAGTATATTTTTGTTGATGTAAATATATTCCATCCTTAGTTTGTTTAATTTGTAGTCCTAGAAAGAAACTCAATTCACCTACTAAATTCATTTCAAATTCACTTTCCATAAGTGAAATGAACTCATTTAGTAGGATCGAATTGGTTGTTCCGAAAATTATATCGTCTATGTAGATTTGGGCTATAAAGATTTCCTTACCTATGGTTTTTACGAAAAGGGTCGGGTCGACTAGGCCTTGGTTAAACCCTTTTGACTTAAGATAAATTGAAAGCCTCTCATACCAAGCTCGAGGAGCTTGTTTGAGTCCATAAAGAGCTTTCTTTAGTTTAAGGACATCGTCAGGTTTATCTAGACTTTCGAATCTGGGGGTTGGTTAACATAAACCTCTTCCTTAATATATCCATTCAAGAATGTTGACTTGACATCCATTTGAAATAATTTAAATTCTCAATGCGCAACATATGCTAACAACATTCGGATGGATTCTAGTCTAGCTACGGGGGCATAGGTTTCATCGTAATCTATCCCCTCTACTTGACTAAACCCTTTCATGACTAATCTCGCTTTGTTTCTAACTACTTCACCTTTGTCATCAAGTTTATTTCGGAAAACCCACATTGTTCCAATAATTGATTTATCTTGAGGTGGTGGTACTAATTCCCAAACTTTGTTCCTAGTAAATTGAGCTAGCTCTTCTTGCATTGCAATGATCCAATTGGGATTAAGAAGAGTTTGTTCAATAGTTTTGGGTTCGATTTTCGAAATCAAGGAGATTTGACTAAGATTTCTATATGATGATCTAGTTCGAACTCCTAGGCTAGGATCACCTATCACTTGGTAAATAGGATGATTCGATTGAATCCTAGAATGACTTGGGTTATGGTCACCTATCACTTGGTCGGTAGGATGACTCGATTGAATCCTAGACTGGCTCGGATTAGAATCGATACAAAGATCAGAGTCGAGCCTGGTCTGAATCGGTTCGCTAGCTGGCTTTAATACAGATTTTGTAAGTTCATGTCCTTCGTCGAATACTATATTAATGGTTTCCTCAATTTTAAGAGTGTCATTGTTATATACCCTATAGGCTCTACTTGTAGTTGAGTATCCTAGGAAGATACCGGTAGAGGTTTTGGATGCGAACTTTCCTAGGTAGTCCTTAGTGTTTAGGATATGTACCTTAAACCCAAATACCCTAAAGTATTTAATGTTTGGTACTTTGTCATGGTAGATTTCGTATGAGGTCTTAAGGTGCCTCTTTACCATAAGAATTATATTTTAGACATAACAAGTCATACTAACGACTTCTGCCCAAAACCTATCGGGTAGGTTGCATTCTTCAACATGGTTTTAGCGGCTTCTTGTAGGGTTCTATTTTTTCGCTTGACTAGGACATTTTGTTGTGGGGTTCTAATACATGAAAATTCATGGTGGAATCCGTTTAGGTTACAGAAATCTATGAACCTCTGGTTTTCGAATTCACCACCATGATCGCTTCTAAGTCTTTTAATTTTAAGGTTCTTTTGGTTTTCAATTAATTTAAACAAGTTGATGAGTTAATCTAAGGTATCACTTTTTTGTTTAAGGAACCTAACCCAGGTAAACCTAGAATAGTCGTCAATGATGACTAAGCAAAATTAACTCCCATTAAGTGACTTGGCTCCATGATAATCGAATAGATCCAAATGAATGAACTCAAGCACCCTTTTGGTTCGTTCTTGATTAGTTAGTTGATGTTGTGTCCTAGGTTGTTTACCTTATTGACAAGCACTATAAATTTTATTATCTAAGTTGTTAAGATTATGCAAACCTCTGACTAAGCCACTCTGACTCATCTTGTGAATGAGTCTTGGGTGTGAGTGACCGAGTCGTCGGTGCCCCAACCAAGATTCCTTTTATTGTGTAATAAGACACTTGGTTGAGGAGTTGGGTAAATTACTTGTGTAGATGTTGCTATTCCTAGCTCCTTTAAGTATTGTTTTAGAGGTTTCATTTGTTTTAATTAAGCATTCATTTTCTAAGAATATAACCTTATAGTTGTTATCACACAATTGACTTACACTAAGTAAATTATATAGAAAATCTTCAACTAATAAAACTTTATGAATTGTGAAATTAGAATTTAGCTCAATATCACCTGATCCGATGATTTTGAGCTTGCCGTTGTTTCCGAAAGCTACCGATCCTTGTCATTTGAATCTAAGCTTCAAAAATTTAAGTTGGTCTCCGGTCATATGTCGGGATCACCCATTGTCCAACATCCATTGATCCTACACACAAGGTAGTTGGATCGGATATTGGAATTTAAGGGTTGATTGAAAATTATTAGTCCTAGATCATCTCACCCATTTCTACATGATCAAACACGTTATCCTTATGTGTTCTTGTGAGATGACTTCAATTTTACTTGATTAATTTTAATGAATTGAGACTAGTCAACCTTGGATTAGATTCGGATTTAAACCTAAGCTTATCAAGTCGCCTTTTCAAGAAATTGGCTTCCAGGTCATGGCAAGGCATAGAGGCCTTCTTTGATCGGAACAATGACCACTTCCTTAGAAAAAGCCAAGTTCGAGAAAATAATGACTTGATTCACCTAATATCACTTCCAAGTCTAACTAGTTAAGGATACGACGAGGCAGCTTCAACTAGTTCCGCTTAGTTGAGTGCACTGAGCTAGATACGCCATATCTAACTCGAACACACAAGACTTCACTTTCCTAGCGTACTATCATCTCACCGCGTCCTAGTACTATGTTGTCAAGAATTGACTAGTTATGGGTCCTATCTAACCATTCTAAAAGAAATAAAAAGAAAAGTTCCTAAGCATGCAAAGTCTAATTAATAGCACAAACAAATTTTGTACTAGCTCCCCCTGGACCATTGAATTGGTTCGGTCTTTCCACATAGTGGATTTGGTCCATGGGAACCCAGTACTTGTTCAATCCTAATTGAGAAATCAAAACGGTCTTAGGGACCCATGCTTGGACATGTTTTTTATTTCTACTTACAATTGACATATACAACTTATTAGTTGTATTTGAGCTAAACCCAAGCCTGGCCTTGTTGTACACGGCCCTTTGCGATCCAAGTAAAAGGTCAAGTCTCTTGGATCCCAAAATGAACCTTTCCAATGTATGCCTAAGATGTTCTACTTGACTTTTCAAAAATGAGTTCTCAACTTCAAGCTTTTCAACTCGAGTTGAGTCCTCCTCTTGAACTTGACTAGTCAAAGAGGTTAGGGAGATCTTGTGTTTAAGGAGTTTAACCTCTTCAACTAAGGTCTCGAACTTGGACTCGGACTTAGCTAACTTTCTAGTTAAGAATTTAATTTCATTGTATAAAGTGCTAAGTAAAGATCGACTTACCTTAAGTGACTCTTTTAAACCAGATGCATATCCATTGCTTGTCTTGAATAGCGACTCATTATCAGATTCAAACTCGGACTCTTCCTCGAGTTTGGAGTCTTGTTCGAGCTCGGTTAGCTTGGCCATGAAGACGAGATCGTCGTTTTCCTCCTCCGACGATTCTTCCCAAGTAGCGTTAAGCACTTTCTTGGGTGCTTTACCTTTTAGTTTCGGACACTCCGACTTGATGTGCCCGAACCTGTTACATTCAAAACATCTCAAATTCGAATTAGACTCAGACTTAGTTTTACCTTGATTGACGGGTCATTTTTGTCTCTTGATCATCTTCTAAACTAGATTTACTAGTTCAATTTCCATTTCGGGATCTACCTCCGACTTGTACTCGTACTCGTCCTCTTCCTTAGGGGGTGATTTGTTCGCGGCCTTCTTCTTGGAACCTGCAATTAAGGCAATATCTTTCTCGGCCCGGACCACGTTAGTTTTCTCATGAAGTTCAAACTCAGAAAATAACTCACCTAATCTAAGTTTAGAAAGATCCTTAGAAACCTTGTAAGGTCGTCCTAGGAAAAGTGTTTAAAGTGTACCTTATAAGGTCTCGATTCTCAACCTTTTGTCTGATGGCGTGCAAGCTATTGATGATGTCTTGAATAGGGGAGTGTAGTTGTGTCGCCGTCTCATGTTCCTGCATTTTAAAGTTATACAATTTATTGAAAAGCAAATCACACTTACATACCTTAGCGTCGTCGGTTCCTTCGTGTAACTCAACGAGTTTAGTCCATAAATCTTTAGCGCTAATGAAGGGGATAATGTAGTTTAGCTCTTCTTTGGATAAGCTGCATTGAAGGATTTGGGTTGCCTTGGTGTCGGCTTCCACTTGTCTTTTCATGGCATTAGTCCAATGATCATAATCCAACAATTCACCCACTTCATTAGTAGGAAGCGTGAATCTGGTTTGGATTATGATCTATATCTCGATTTGGGTCTTTAGGAAGCACTCCATCTGACCCTTCCAATAACGGAAGTCGTCTCCATTGTAAACGGAGGTCAGACGGTGCTAAACCCTTTGAGATGGGCCATTTAGACAAAAGAGAGAAAACTAATAGCTCGCAAAAACACAAACAACCAAAATGTACCAAGACTTTCGTCTTGGATTAGTAGTGCTGGAGAACAAATTTAACTTAAACAAAAAAACTTGTAAAAACCCGAAATAAAAATAAAAATAAATCTGTAAAAATTTCTAGATTGGTGGTTTCACCAAATCGTAGCGCCCCCGACTCTTATACGACTTGTTGGATCGATTTGTGCGCTAGAGGGGGGGGGGGGTGAATAGCGCAAAATAAATTTCGTTCGTTCTTTCGATATGAAATAATTAAAAGAGCGAGAATGCAGTGGAAATATAAAAGACAATGTTTGTTTTTACTTGGTTCACAGCCTTCGACTGCTAGTCCATCGCCCTAATGGTCCAAGACCACATACGAAGGGCAATACACTAAAACAATCTCCTCCTCGTTGGAGGTAGGAGACAACGGAATACAAAAAGCTCGAAAGATTAAGGTAGAGGAACACTCCCCCTCTCCTTATTACGATATAAAGCTTTGAGAAAATTAAATAAGTACAATAGAAGACTTGAATAAAACTTATACCGACGAGGAAAAGAATGAAACTTAAGCTTGATCGTCAGAGTAGTAGAGCTTCACTGTCGAAAAGTTATCGGAGAGTTGAGGCATTACGGAGGCTTTTTGAAGAGCTTTTGATGATGGAAATGGGGTGGAGAACCCGTACTTTTATAGTCTTGGAAACCCTAGACGTTCAGATCTTCAACCAATGAGAGTAAGCCTCCTAGCCCTTGAGAAATTGAGATAAGCTTTGACTCTCCTCAAGGCTGATCCTTGACCATCAGTCAACTGATACCCTTATCAGTCGACTGCTAGATAAATCAGTCAACTGATGCAAGCCCTCAGTCGACTGATGGCAGGGTTTCCGCTGCAATGAAGAGTTAGCTCAAAAATACAATTAATATAAGTGAACTTGATGGCCATTTACCATCTGATCTTGCCTTAGACTATCCTTGGGAAGTCTTGAGTCGGATCATTGCCTAAGGCCTCCCCCGTACAGAGGACACGACCTTACTTACACTCACTCACACGAGCTTACCTCAACTTTTACCTTTGAAGCTTTGCTTCTAGTCTTTACCTGAGTTCTTCGGCTTCCTCCGAAGTCCTCCCAGTGTCGCCCGACCACTATGGTTCCCTTCGGGTGTCGCTAACCTTCAGCTTTAGCTGAGCAATTCTGCACACTTAATTCAACTCGTGAGATAACAAAATGAGCTTAACTTTGTATCGTTTGCTATAATCAAAACTCAGGTTCGTCTTAGGTGCCTACTGCACCAACACATTTCTGATAACTGAAATTCAAATTTTTCTATTATCAGTCGACTGCAGCTTAATGGCAGTCGACTGATGTGAGAGTCAGTCGACTGGTAGATGGAGTCGACTGCCCATGCTGATTTCGGGTAAACATGTTTGTTAGGCCCATGTTCAGCTGTGTTTTGGTTCCCTAACCACTCCTAACCCTAGGACATGCTTTGGAGAGCATTAGAAAGGGTGGAAATCCTTTGGATATCGATTAGAAGATTTATTTAGGGTATGTATCAATTTTAAGGTGTGTGAGAGTTCATTGTTGAACTTTGCTATAATTTTGATGGTTTAGTGTTCCTATTGGTTTAGGGACTCTCTAAGGACATTGTTGGTGCAATGGTCAAGGGGGATCAAGCCTTTAGGGGGAGGTATCCATCATGGGAAGATGGATATGTATTTTTTCTCATGGGAGGAAAATTGGGGATTGCCTCTCTTAAGTGATATGAAACTTATCACTAGAAAGATTGAAGACATGTGTTTTTCTCCAAGGGAGAGATTGTAAGATCTCATTGGGATATGATACATTCCTACCCTTGGGGAGGACCTTTTTGATATATGTCAAAAAGGGGAAGAAGTTACCAATTGGGGTTAGTTGGAATTCTCATTGGGATGTGAGAATTGACAATTTGGGAAAATTGGTAGACTTGAGTTTGAGGTTTTGTCAAACATCAAAAAGGGGGAGATTATTGGTGCAATCGGCCCAGGACTCGAGTTTGACTCGAACTATATTTGATGTTAGACAAAATGTATGACATGGGATTGTCATGGGTGTTGGGGTTGATCCGTGAGGGGAAACTTCGCTTCCCCTTCACCTCGGTTGCTTGACCATGGTGATCCCTTCAATGTCCCCGGATTAAAAATTTAATCCTAGACGAAAGGGATTGCCAAAGCAACCAAGTCATCGTCGTGCTATTCGTTTAGAGAGGTCACTTGAACAAACTAGTTGTTCAAGCGACCATTCTCTATTCTACGAGTAGCCGCGGAATAGATGATGTCTGGATCGCCGGTTTTTGTGTTTATGCTCGGGATCCAAATATTATTTATCCATTCACAGAAATATATCATGCTCATAAATGAAAAACAAATATAAACATGTAACATATAAAATTAGAGAATCGATATACCTCTCGATCTTCTAATGTATGTCCTTCCTCCTTTCGGACGTCGTGTGGGCGACGCTCTACCAAAAGTCAAAGCTCCTAGATCACACATCTTCCTTCCTTGCTCATCCAAAGCAAGAGGAAGAATAGAAACAAGGCTCATCTCCTTCCTATGGCCAACCAACAAGCAACAAAAGAAATGCTTGCCGTCGGCCAACAAGGAGAAGGAGATAATGGTGGAAACCGACCAAGACATCAAGGGAAACCCCTTAGTCTTGTTTCCACCACCCAAGGAGAGGGAGAAGGGGTCTTTAGATGCTGTCCAAGGGTTGGAGAAGGTGATATGGGCGCCGGCCACCAAACCATGAAGAAGAAAGGAAGAAACTTTCCTTATTTGGTGCCACCCAAACCTCCTAAACCCTAAGCTTCCAAACCCTAATCCAAGCTCACCTTGTGGCCGGCCATGGAAGTGAAGAAAAAGATTAGGATGAGCTCAAGCCAAGGTAAAGAGGAGAACCATAGTGGCCGGCCAACCCTTAGGAAGAAGAAGAACATTTCCTATAGTTGCCGCCCACCCTTTTCTCCCAAAAACCTAGCCATCCTAACTTACCTTATATCCGGCCATGGAAGAGGGGAAGAAGAATAGGATAAGTTCAAGCTAAGGTAGATAGGAGCAGCATAGTGGCCGGCCAACCCAAGGAAGAAGAAGAACAACCTCCATTAGTTGCCGCCCACCCTTGCTCCAAAACCCTAGCCACCAAACCCAATCCTAAACCAACTAGGATTCCTAGCCACCAAAGGAAGCAAACCCTAATCCCCTCATCCCTTGTGTTCTCCACGCCAACAATCCCTAAGCCACCCTTATATAGAGTTTAGGGATAAGTCTTGGTTTAATCTCCACCATTGGTTCAAGGGTTTTAATCTCAACCGTCGGATCTAGAGATTTAATCTCAACCGTCGGATCTTAGAGATTTAATCTCTACCAATGGATCTTAGAGTTTTGTTTCTATCCATTGGATCTAAGCATCATGAGGTGTTAATAGGCTACATTAGGGACCATGAGGAGGAGTTGGGTCTTGGCCACCCATGGATCAAGCCCACATAAAGTCCGATCCACTAATGATGATCCAATCCACTAAAGGTCCATCATTGATCTACCTCACCAACCCCCATACGATAATATGGGCTCCATATATTATTTGTACATTTTCTCCCCGTGTTTAAGATCTCGAATGTCCGTCGATTAATTAATTTACTAACCATTAATTAATCAACATCTAACTCCATGAGTAGTACCACTCAACCTTTTCATCATGCCAGACCAAGTCCACCTGCAGGGTTTACATGATGAACCTTATGAGCTCCTCAAGGGGACATCATCATCCTAATATATAGGACACGGTTTCCTCCTATAATCAACGGCACACCATATAAATAATATCATCTCCCAACTTACCGAGTCTATCGATTTAATCTATAAATCTCGCCCATTGGTAAATCAAAGAGATGAGTACCAAGTATATGTGCCCGTTATTATATCGGGATTAAGAGCATGTACTAAATAATATCTGAGGTCCGATTCGATTATGTAGTCAGTAATAAATCGAATCACCTCTGTGTCGGTCCTGCTCAATACACACAAAGTGCACTAGTGTGATTCTATGGTCAAGACAAACCAATACCAAATCACACTACAACCATTCCGATGGTTTGTCCAAAGCCATCTCGGTTGTGAGCCTTTACTTATACTTTACAAGGAGCCGATAACATGATCTCCCGTGTGACACCACACACCATGTTATCTACAATGTAAGGTATTAGACAATATTGCATAACCATAAAAATATGCAAACAATGATCATGTGATTCTTATTTCAAAATAAAGATGTTCATACAAAAAATAGACTTTTAAGTATACATCCCTACAATGGGAAGTCCAACATGGGTTGGCCACGTAAATCCAAGTGTGTAGCCTTGGTTGTGAAAAATCCAAGCATAGGGCTTGGTGTTGGGAAAGTCCAACATGGGTTGGCTGCGTAAGTCCAAGTGTGTAGCCTTGGAGGTGAAAATACAAGCATGGGCCTTGGCATGGAAAATCCAAGCATAAATCTTGGTGTGGGAAGTCTTGAGGTCTTGACAAGTTCACTAGGCTCGGGGTCCTTGAGTCGGCGAAGGATGACATTGCAAAGTTGTGCGCTTGGTGCATCTGAGGGACCATCGAACGGGGAGCGAATGGAGTGAGGCCCAAGGGAAGAAGACTTCAAGGCAAGTGACGCAAAGGATGACATTGCGAAGACATGTGCTTGGTGCATCCGAGGGACGTAGGGCAAGGGAAGAGAGCTTCGGTGGGGAACTCCGTGAGAGGATGAGGTGGACTTGGCCAAGTGGCTAAGACTGAGTATCGGATGCTCAAACAACTTGGTGTTTGAGGTTTTTCCCGACATCAGTCGAGTGGTATATGTATCAGTTGACTGCTATAGGTCGATTGGACTCGATCAGTGTTTGACTAGTGTTCGACTGGGTTTTGTGGCTTCGGCGATCATGTCGAAGGATGGCGATCAAGCGACAGCCGATGTCGATAGCGTCAATCATCAATGGATGATGAGACCGATGGAAGTGTCGCAGGCATAGAATGTTTCATAGCCGACCGGGCAGTCGGCTATAAGGACAGTAGTCGACTGATGAAGGCATCAATCGACTGATGAAGGCATCAGTCGACTGATGATGGATCTGTTGGGTTTTTCCAATGTGGATCGAACTGTTGTGAGACAACGGCTATAGGAGCAGTTGATTGGGGCCTTTTAGCAGTCGACTACTAGGCGCGAAATCAGCTTGATGTAGGTTATAAATGAATCTCGAGATGAAGGATTCTGTAAGAGATTTTGGGGTGATTTTAGAGGGGAATTGCTGCTGTATTTCATACCTTCAAGAGTAATCCAAAGCAAGCAACAAGAAAGTGATCAAAGCGAAGTTTTGTAAAGTGTTATTTACTTGTATTTCTTCTTGTATTTGTATTTTCTTGTATTACTTAGTGTAATTGCTTGTATGAGGTTTCTCCACCTCCGACGTGTCGTCGAGAAGGAGTTGTTGTTAGTGTTGTGCGGATAACACGAGCTCGTTGAGCTCACCCCGTAGAGTAAGAACCCTAAGGTTCTGAACCACATATATCGTGTTGTATTGTGTGTGCTTTATATTTGTCTCGTGTATTCATACTTGTTATTTGTATTTCCGCTATGCTAATGAATTATAGATACAAGCACGCGACGAACGAATTATTTCCACCATCGTATACGCAAAAGGGCTATTCACCCCCCTCTAGTCGGCCACTGATCCTTCAACAAGGCAAAGGGAAGAAAAAGGCAAAGAAGGAAAAATTAACTCCCAAGGGCACCTACCATCATTGTGTCAAGGATGGACATTATAAGAGAAACTACAAGCAGTATATGGATTCACTACAGCAGAAAGAGGCATCTGATGCCTAATCTACTTCAGGTTTATTTGTTATTAAATGTCATACTATTTCTTCTAGTACTTGGGTATTGGATATCGGGTGTGGCTCACATGTATGTAATGACATACAGGAGCTTAGGAATAGAAGAAGACTGGTTAAGGGAGAAGCAGATCTAAGTGTTGGCAATGGATCAAAAGTTCTTGTTGTAGCCAAGGGTACTTATATGTTGCTACTTCCTATGGGACTAGTTTTAGAGTTGGATGATCGTTTTTATATTTCTGTATTAATAAAGAACATTGTTTCTATTTCATGTTTGAATAAGAAAGGTAATCATTTGACTTTTAGTAATAATTATTATTACATTACGTTAAATGGTGTTCTTTATGGTACTGGAATGTTAAATAATAGAATCTACATGTTAGATACATCCAATGAGATATTCAATATTGAATCAAATAGCAAACACAAAAAGTTAGATAATCAATTAATCTCGCAATTATGACATTGTTATCTTGGCCATATAAGCAAAGAATGCATGTCCAAACTGCATAAACTTGGCATTTTGGAGTCTAATGAATCAGATTCATTAAACACATGTGTTTCATGCTTAAAAGGAAAGATGACTAAGTTACCTTTTAGTGGAAAAGGTGAACAAGCAATTGAGGTATTGAGCCTTATACATATTGATGTATGTGGTCCAATGTCAGCTCATTCCATAGGAGGTTATAGCTACTTCATTACTTTTATTGATGATTATTCACGTTATGGGTATTTGTATATGTTAAGATACAAGTATGAAGTTTTTGAAAGGTTTAAATATTTCAAAAAAGAAGTAGAGAAACAACTTGGGAAAGGTATTAAAGTACTTTGATCGGATCGAGGTGGTGAATACTTAAGCCAAGAGTTTCAAGATTATCTAAGGCACAATGACATCTTGTCCCAAAGGACTCCACCTTGCATGCCACAACATAATGGTGTGGCTGAAAGGTGAAACCGAACCTTGTTGGACATGGTTAGGTCAATAATGCAACATGCAAGTATCCAAAAACCTTTTGGAATTACACACTCGAGACTATTCCATATGAGATGTGGAATAATAGAAAATCTCATTTATCTTATTTAAAGATATGGGGTTGTCCTACTTATGTGAAGAGCACAGTATCAGATTGTTGGGTTTCCGATACCGCGGCGAGTGTGTGTTCGAACATGTTTCGTAAACATGTGCATAGCGGAAGAATTAAAAAGTAATAAATCTAATTTATTACAACACACACACCACATGCATGCAAAGTACAACATATGTAGACATAATCGCAATTTCAAATTTTTCAATAAAAGAAAATTACGCTAGTTATACCTGACGTATCACATGCAATAGGAATGGCATCAACTGGAGCAACTCTTGCTAGAATTGCCTCTATCCGTATCCATGCCGAGTACCATTGGGATAGTTTTGCCAAGATACAAGCCTCGTCTTCGTAGGAGTCACTAGCCTCGTGATGAAGATGATGTGATCGAGAGAAGATCACAATCCGAATCAAAATTCAGATTCGAAATCGAGTCCCCAAAACTCGCTTCTCCAGAGAGGTATTCGTCAACCGATTGATGAATTCTTGTCCTTCACCTATGAGGATTGCCGGAGATCGAATCCCTGAAAAGGTAGCCGCTTTCGGAGCTCCAACCATCGTCCAAATGATGCTCCGACACGAAAGGAAACAAGCTGTTCAGAAAATTGGACAGCTTGGTGGAGGATTTGCACCGGCCCAAAGGAGGAAGGTCGACTGCACCTTGGTCACCGGAGCCAAGAGATGTCGCCAGAGGGTCGCCAGCAGCAGCAGGTGGCCAGCAGCAGCTGGTGGCGTCGGCGGAAGTAGCTGCAAGGGGGCAGCGGCGAGCAAGTCTTGGGTGGCGGCAAGGAGAAGAGAGGGAGAGGAGAAGAAGAAAAGTTTCCCAAAATAAACTTAGGGCTCTCCAAAACTCTAACTGCGTTTTTATAGAGCGCGTGTTTCTTAACCATTAAGAAAACTTCTCCTTAGGGTTATTGGTTAATAACTAAAACCCGTTAACCCTCTCCAATAACTTAAGTTAAAATAAACCAAACCACGTTGGTCTATTTTAAGTTAAAACGAACCGAACCAACTTTGGTTCATTTGTTTAAAACAAACCAAACCCCTTTGGTTTATTCTTCACCATTGGATTAGAACCAAATAAATTTGGTTCATCCATCATGTCTTCATAAGACACGACCCATCCATGCTTCCATTGCGACTGAAACGATTTCATGCTCACTCCTTGTTTGGTCCAACCAAACCTAGTTTCTCTCGATCTGAGAATCTCATTCTCAAGCTCATTTTAAATCATTTAGATTACGCTCGTTGTGCGTGTGACCAAATAGGTTCCCGATTTATGTTGGCCATCTATAATTAACCATTAATTATAGAACGATCATGAGTGACACCTAGTAGTACATCATGATCCCCAATTAATCAAAAAATCAACGGTTGATTCCAGAACCATTTCTGAAATCCTTCAGCAGCTACATTGTATCGTGGCCCATTCCCTTCACTCATCTTATACCCTCTTGGTTCAGGGCATGGTCTATAGTGTCACTCCCCACTAGGTCGACTACGTCACACCTAGCCCAAGTATCATTTCCTCGTCCTACAGATTCTAGTTACTGCACATGTATCCAAGAGAACCTTACTCTAAACATGTAATGCTTTGGCCAAAGACTTTAGTAACAATCCGACGAGAGGCCATGGGTATACATCTCCTTGCTAGGAGTGGTGAATCCTTTATAGGCTATTCAAACACCTTCGGTCACTTCGACTTATACCCAATCATCCCGGCTCCACATCTCCTTAGAGATGCTTGCTTAAGATGTCAAAGCATAAGTCTTCATGACCAAGATGACTAAAATACTGCAAGTCAAAGGAACATCACACTTAAGCTGCAGTAAGAACTGTAGGGGATCCTTGGAAGCAAGAGGGGGGGTGAATAGCTCGTTTTCATTGAGTGATGGAATTCAATTTAGTTCGTCTACACAATTTTGTTAGCGCGCAGCGGAATAATAATAAATAGCAATAATGAAATATGACAAACACAATTCACAACACGAGCATATAACGTGGTTCGGAACCGAACAGTTCCTACTCCACGGATCGAGCTCTAAAGAGCTCTAGCGATGCCAATCACACACCACTATGCAATAACTCCTTCTCGACACAAGTTGGAGGTGAAGAAACCTCGTACAATAGTTTACAACAATAAACTAAACTCAACAAGCAAATACAATATGAAATACAAAAGACAAGCAAAGAAAACTTTACAACACTTTGCTTTTGCTTGCTTGAATGCTTGGTTGCTTGACTTGCACTTGGAGACCCTAATTTGTAGCAGCAAATCGCCCCAAAAGCTCTCAAGAACCGCTGGTGAAATCCTCCTCCATGAACTCCATTTAAACCTTCAACTTGGGTTGGAAATCGCAGATCAATCGACTGCTCGGGACCATCAGTCGACTAATGCCACTGTTGTCGTGAGACAACGGCTAGATCCACACTGGAAAAATCCAACGAATCCATCATCAGTCGACTATTCGAGCCTCCACTCGACTGCAAACCCTAGCAGTCGAGTCAGACTCCATTCTGTGCCCGAAAAACTAAGCACCAGTCGACTGATCACATGATCAGTCGACTGCTAGGCCAATTCCCATAGTCAAACCTTAGTTGACTCACGCCAGTCGACTGCCAAATGACACCAGTCAAGTGGCACACCTCAAACATGAGGTTTTAACCCAAGTATGGTTCCCCCAAACTTGCTAGACCACCCTTAGCCTAGACCTAAGCCTTCTAGCCACCTCCGTCAGCCTCACGCCTCTCGGATCCCTTCAAGTCATCCATGACTTGTTCATCCATTGCGCTAGCCTTCAGATGCTTCCATCGGATATGTCATTCTAACGGTGTCTACACCGCCAAGGCATATTGGACTTATGCCGCCAAGACTCCGCTTGGACTTTACGCCGCCAACCATTGGACTTATGCTACCAAGACTCCCGCTTGGACTTTACGCCGCCAATATCAAACCCCTTGGACTTCTCAAATGCCAAGACTCAAGCTTGGACTTTCCCTTGCAAACCCATGTTGGACTTTCCATGCCAAGACCCATGCTTGGACTTTTCCTTGCCAACCCATGTTGGACTTTCCATGCCAAGACCCATGCTTGGACTTTTCCTTGCCAAGACCCATGCTTGGACTTCACATGTCAAGTGTCCCACTTGGACTTTCCATGCCAAGTATCCATGACTTGGACTTTCCCATGACAATCACATTGCCATATGCTTTTGTCGAACATCAAAACATCTCTCGAGTCAAGCTCGAGTCCTAGTCAATTGTGACCTGGGTCGATTGGACCAACAATCTCTCCCTTTTTGATGTTTGACAAAAACCAAACAAACCTTTGAGTTAGACCATCTAACTCAAACCAATCATCCCCATCAATTTTCCCAATTGATGTCATTCTACCAATAAGTTCTCCCCCTTTTTGACTAACATAAAAAAGGTTTTCTATAAGGAGGTCAATGTCTCATGTCCCAATGAGATCTTACAATCTCCCCCTTGGTCCAAACATACCTAGGATGCCTACCATCTTCCTAGTGATAAGTCTCATATCACTTAAGAGAGGTAATCCTATACACTCTCCCAATTTTAAAATTGGGTATCGCAAAATCCCATTTTTCTTCCTCATGAGGAAAAATACCATCCATCATCCCATGATGGATACCTCCCCCTAAAGGCTTGCTCCCCCTTGACCATTGCACCAACAATGTCTTTAGGAAGTCTCTAAGCCAATAGGAACTTTAAATCATCAAAAATAAGGTTAGAAATTCAACATTGAACTTTCCAGCACCTTAAATTTGATACATCATCCTAACAACTCTCCTAATCCATATCCAATGGATTTTCACCCTTTATAATGCTTCCCAAAGCAATCCTAGGGTTAGGAGTGGTTAGAAAACTTTATCATGGTCGAAAATGGGCTAAACAACCTTGTTTTTCTCGAAATCAGCCTGACAGTCAACTTTATCAGAGATCAGTCGACTACCGTCTCCATCAGTCGACTGCCACCAAGAGCAGTCGACTGATAACTGAAATTTTCGAATTTCAGTTATCAGAAATGGATTTTGAAAATTCATAAATAATTATACGTATATCAAAAAATCGTGAAAATTCATACGTATAATACTTATGACCAATACAATGGGTGAAAAATATTAAAAAATTATTTTACCCATAAAATAGTGAAATTGACACAAAGTTCAAAACCATTGAAATTTTCAATGTTTTGGTCCTACTTTGTATCAACTTCATCAATGGTGATTGCTATCAAAAGATAGATTGTACTAAGGTTTTCTAAATGGATTTTAAAATGTTTTTGAAAACCTATATTGGATCATATTCCTTGGGCTCAATGTACATGACTTGTACAAAAGCTTTCCCAATGATCCACCTTTAGTTAAGGATGAGTTTTAGTTCATCTAGATGCAAAAACTATGCACCTTGAACTTAGCTCATATCCTAGCATCTCACATATATCTAGGGTGTATGAAAACACATATAAGTCAATGTGATGTGAGATGTTGGTTTTGTTCTCTTAATCTAGGGTTTCATACATTTTTCTAAGGCAACCCTACTTGATTCCCTTATAAATGGGACTCTAAGTCATGCCAAAGTCCTTAAATCAATTTTCATTAGCTTAAATGCATGAAGTATGATCATGACATAAATGATAGCATAATTAATCATGGCCAATGATCATGATGTCATTGCATATGATATAATCTAAAAATACATGACATTTAAACCTTAATCATACACATAATCATGACATATAAATGATAAAAATAAACATGATGTCATGACATGTTATATGGCAAATCAAGCATGGCATATAAAATCTATAAGTATAGTAATACCTAAATTTTAGTATTAATTGTCATTTGTTATTATTAATTGTATTTTGCTATATTACAACTTTTCTCCCAAGTGTGTCAAAAACCCAAATTGGTACACTAAGACTCCTAAACCTAAATTGTGCCAATTTGATTGAATTATCAAACTTCTTAACTGATATTGGCACATCCTAAAATCTTTTGGGATCATAATATCAAATCTACTTCCAAGGTATCCATAACCTTAAAAATATCCTAAAGTGCCACCTTTACTATGGTTAGGTTAACTACCCATCCATTAAAGTTGGCACACCTAAACCCATCTAGCGTGAATCAATCACGCTCTTAGGAACCCAAAATATATTTGAGCTCATAGGGTTTACTAGGTATTCCTTAGGGATAACCTCCCTAGATACCCTCCTAATGACCCTTCTAGGCTTGTTAGCCTTGGTCATTTGGGTCTTACCTAGGTTGACTCTAGGGGTGACTCCCCTTGCAACCTTCTTAGTGGCTTCCCTAGGTTTCCTTGAAATCCTAGCCACTAGGCACACACAATGGTCAACTCTAGGGATGACTTCCCTATTGACCTTGGTCTTCCTAGACCTAGTTTGTGTTCCATAATCAAATGGAACACTATGATAAGCCACCTTAGGCTTAGGTTTGTGACCCAAACCCTTCTTGCCCTTGGTTGACTTTTGTCTCTTAGGCCGTAGGTGTTGACTCTTGGTCATAGACTCTTGACTTTGACCATTTGACCCTTTAACTTGATTTTGCTTGATCCTAAAAGTCTTTTCAAGTTTTTCAAGCCTTGACCTCAAGGCTTGGTTCTCTAATTCTAATTGTCCAATTTATGAATTTTGATTTGGTCTTTGGACATTGTTTTTCCTAGGAATATGTCTATTCCATTTTGGGTTTAAGCCTAGGTGGTCTTCTATTTTCTTGATAGATTCTCTAGACAAGCTCATCGGCCCAGGTTGACTCGAGTTTGACTCGAGCAGTATTTTGATGATAGACAAAACTTATGACATGGGATTGTCATAGGAAAGTCCAACATGGAGTTGGCATGGGAAAATCCAAGCATGGAGCTTGGTGTGGGAAAGTCCAACATGGAGTTGGCATGGAAAATCCAAGCATGGAGCTTGGTGTTGAAAAGTCCAAAGCATTGCGAAGCCGTGCGCTTGGCGCTTGGTGAGAAATGCATTGCGAAGCCGTGCGCTTGGTGAATGTGGGAAGTCTTGAGGACTTGGTAAGTTCAGTAGGCTCGGGGTCCTTGAGTCGGTGAAGGATGGCATTGCAAAGCCGTGCGCTTGGTGCATCCAAGAGACCATCGGACGGGGAGCGAATGGAGTGAACCCAAAGAGAATCATACTTTGAGGGAAAGAGACGTGAAGGATGGTGTTGCGAAGTCGTGCGCTTGGCACATCCGAGCGACGTAGGTCGAGGGAAGAGAGCTTTGATGGGGAACTCCATGAGGGATGAGGTGGACTTGGCCAAGTGGTTAAGACTGAGTGTCGGATGCTCAAACAGCTTGATGTTTGAGGTTTTTCCCGACATTAGTCGACTGGCATAGGTGCCAATCGACTGCTCTTTGTCAACTAAGGTTCGACCAATGTTCGACTAAATAGAGTCTGGCTGATCAGTCGACTGCTTAAGGGAAGCATTGTACTTCGTTCAGTTACGTATTGCTCATCCAAAAGCCCACAGCATCATAATTAGTATCAGTGTGGAAATTAGAAATAGAGCTCAAGATGGGGGATTTCGCCAAACCTTTTGTGAAGCTATTGGGGGGGAATTGTTGTTGCATTCCAGGCCTTCAAGAGCCATCTAAATCAAGCAACAAGAAAGTGATCAAAGCAATTGTGTAAAAGTTCTCTTTTTTATTGTCTTTGTATTTCATCTTGTATTTTATATTACTTTTTGTAATAGCTTTTACGAGGTTTCTCCACCTCTGATGTGTTGTCGAGAAGGAGTGGTTTAGTTAGTGTCGTGCGCATAACTAGAGCTCGGTGAGCTCGCCCATGGAGTAGGAACCATTCGGTTCTGAACCACATATATTGTCGTGTCATGTGTGTGATTGTTTATTGTTGTTATTTCTATTATTATTCCGCTGCATATATTAACGACAATTGTAGACAAGCACGCAAGAACGATCGTATTCCACCATACGACGATTGAGGGCTATTCACTCCCTCTAGCTGGCCACAATCGACCCTACAAGTGGTATCAGAGCCAAGGAGCTTGTCGAGGACTAACCACCGACACAAGCACTATAAGATGGCCTCCTACAACCTTCAACCACCAAAATTCGAAAGAGATTTCCTATGGTGGAGAAGAAAAATGGAGGTATACCTAGAAACCGATTTTGATTTTATGCTAATCTTAGAAAATGGTTTCGAATTGCCTAGGGATGAAAGAAATAGGCAAATTGAGAAGTCAAGGTGGACCCAAGACCAAATCAAGGACTTCGAGACAAATCTCAAGGTAATCGAATTACTTAGTGATTTGATTCCTAACAACATTTGGTCTAGGTTGGGTAATTTTAGGGATGCAAAGGAATTATGGAATAAGGTAATGAAATTCCAAGAAAATTCCCAACCGGCACAAGTAGAGGAGATTGCCAAGGAAGAAGCACACACCACATTTGAAGATGTTGATGACTTGGTGGAAACTTCCACCTCTAGCATTGAGGGGGAGGAAAGGGTCTCCATTTCGGAGCAAAGTCAAAACGAAGCATCTACCTCCGGAAGATGTGATCAAGAGGCTTCCACCACCTCCCTAGGTAACTCAAGTGTTGTGATTTTAAATAAAGATCATATAATATGCTTTGAGTGTAGGGAGAAAGGGCATTACAAGAGTAAATGCCCAAAATTGGCCAAGGAAAAGGCATCGACACCAAAAGTCAACCAAAAGTCAAAGGATGCCGGAGTCTCCACAACTAGAAGCAAAGAGCACATTGTGTGCTTCAAATGCAACCAACGGGGACACTACCGAAGCCAATGCCCTAGGGGGAGGAAGAAAGGGCAAGAAGGTGTATCTCATGTAGGGGAAGCCTCTAAAGCTAACCCCTACGGTAAATTTAGTTAATGCACCTTCAATTCCTAGAATTAAAAACCATGGTAAGAATTATTTTAGTTCTCTTGCAATTATAAATGAAAAGAATGCTAGTAAAAATAATAAGGTTTATTGCTTAGGCGCCAAGCATGTTCATATATCTAAGGGCAAACCTAGGACCAATAACACTAGAACTATTTTACCTAGGGAATCAATTAGGAGAGTAGAGGAAAATTTGGGTATTAATCCCAAAAAGTCTAGGCACATGCCTAAGAAGAAAAGGTCTTCCCAAAAACCTAATGAACAATCAAAATTGGAAAAATCAGAGTTAGAGAACCAAGTCTTGAGGTCAAGACTTGAGATAATGGAAAAGACCCTTAGGATCATAGAAAATTCTATTCAAGGGTCAAATGCCCAAAAGTCAAGACCTAGGGTTCAAAAACGGTCTAAGGGCAAGGAAGGTTTGGGCCACAAACCTAAGCCCAAGAAGACTTATCATAATGTTCCATTTGATTTTGGAACAACATCTGGGTCTATGAAAACCAAGGCTAATAGGGAAGTTATCCCTAAGACTATCCATGGTGTATGCTTAGTGGCTAAGAACTTAAGAAAAAACAAGAAAGCCACTAAGAAGGTCAAAGGGGGAGTTACCTCTAGAGTTGACCTAGGAAAGACCCAACAGACTATGGCTTCAAAGCCTAAAAGGGTCATTAGGAAGGTATCTAGGGAGGTTATCCCTAGTGAATACCTTGTTAACCCAAGGAGCTCCAATAGGTATTGGGTTCCTAGAAGCGTGATCGATTCACGCTAGATGGGTTAGGGTGTGTCAATCCTAAGTGGATGGGTAGTTAACCTAGCCATTGTGAGTTGACACATTAGGATGTGCCAATATGCTTGAGAAGTTGAAAATGATTAAATTGGCACAATTATGTCTTAGTGGTATTGGTGTGCCATTTTGGGTTTATGACACACTAGGGAGATAATGGCATTAAGGCAAAAATGGACTTAACCCTAGAAATGGCAATTTGGATTCAACACTTAGGTATTCTATACCTTAGCATATTTTACTTGTCATGATTTATTTGCCTTGTCATGTCATGACATCATTTTCATTTTTATCTCCAAAAATGTCATGATCATGTTTAGACTTATTTTTTTAGATGTCATGTAAGCTTAGTTTTCATTCACATGCCATGACATCATGATTTTGTCATATGCTTTCATTTATATCATATCTATGCCATAATCATCATCATGCATAAAATAAAATGGAATTAAGGACAATGGCATGATTTGAAGTCCCATGCATAAGGGAAACAAATAGATTTGCCTTAGAATATGCATGAGACCATTAAAGAACAAAAACCAACATCTCACTAGAATATTTGACTTGAATGTATTTTGCACATTTAGATACAAGTGAGATGTTTAGGAAAAAGGAATTAAAGGTTTCAAAAACATTTTGAAAAATCTTGGTGAAGTCTATCTTTTGATAGCAATCACCATTGAATGGGATGATACAAAGAGGGCTCAATATTGAAGCTTTTCTTAACTTTTGGACTTTGTATCAATCTCACTATTTTGTGGGTAAAATAATTTTCTAATATTTTTCACCCATAATAATTTTGATAAGTAATATAAGTACAAAATTTCATGATTTATCAACGTGTGTATATTTACTTATGAATTTCAGAAATTTATTTTTGAAATTCAAAAAATTGCATTTGCAGTTATCAGTCGACTGCTAGGGCGGCCAGTCGACTGATTGTTGGGATGTATACTGAAAAGTCTATCTTTTGTATGAACATCTTTATTTTGAAATAAGAATCACATGATCATTGTTTGCATATTTATGGTGATGCATATTGTCTAATACATTACAATGTAGATAACATGGTGTGTGGTGTCACACGACAGATCATGTTATCGGCTCCATATAAAGTATAAGTATAGGCTCACAACCGAGATGACTTTGGACAAACCATTGGTATGGTTGTAGTATGATTTGGTATTGGTTTGTCTTGACCATAGAATCACACTAGTACACTTTGTGTGTATTGAGCAGGAGCAACTTAGAGGTGATTTGATTTATTGCTGACTACATAATCGAATCGGACCTCAGATATTATATTGTATATACTCTTAATCCCGATATAATAACGGGCACATATACGTAGTATTCATTTCTTTGATTTACCATTGGGCGAGATTTATAGATTAAATCGATAGGCTCGGTAAGTTGGGAAATGATATTATTTATATGGTGTGTCGTTGATTATAGGAGAAAACCGTGTCCTATATATTAAAATGATGATGTCTCCTTGAGGAGCTCATAAGGTTCATCATGTAAACCCTACAGGTGGATTTGGTCCCGCGTGATGAAAAGGTTGAGTGGTACTACTCATGGAGTTAGATGTTGATTAATTAATGGTCAGTAAATTAATTGATCGACGGGCATTCGAGATCTTAAACACGGGGAGAAAATGTACAAATAATATATGGAGCCCATATTAACTTATGGGGGTTGGTGAGGTAGATCAATGATAATCCTTTAGTGGATTGGATTATGATTAATAGATCGGACTTTATGTGGGCTTGATCCATTGGGTGGCCAAGATCCAACTCCTCCTCATGGTCCCTATTGTAGCCTATTAATACCTCATGAAGCCTAGATCCAATGGATGAAAACAAAACTCTAGATCCAAAGGTAGAGATTAAATCTCTAGATCCGACGGTTGAGATTAAATTCATAGAACCAATGGTGGAGATTAAAACAAGGCTTATCCCTAACTCTATAAAAAGGGGCTTAAGGGTTGGCGTGAAGAATTAATGAGAAGCAAGGGAGATTAGGGTTGGCCGTCAAGCTTGGAGTTAGGGTTTGGGGTTGGCGGCACCAAATAAGGAAAGAGTTTCCTTTCTTCTCTTCTTCCTCAAGGTGGCCGGCACCCATACAACCCTCTCCTCCCTTGGCTGGCGTCCAAAGCTAGCTATTCTCCTCTCCTTCGCCGGTGAAAACAAGGCTTAGGGTCCTCCCTTGGAGCTCTTGGCCCGCATCCATCCTTCTCATCCCTTTTCCTTGTTGGCCGACAGCAAGCATCTTGCTTGGTGCTTGTTGGTTGGCTAAAGGAAGGAGAAGGGTCTTGTTTCTATACTTCCTCTTGCTCGGAGTGAGCAAGGAAGGAAGATTGGTGATCTAGGAGCTTCGACTTTTGGTAGATCGAGAGGTATATCACTTATCTATCTTCATATGTAACATGTTTGTAATTGTTTTTCAATTATATATGCATTATATATTCTATTTTGTGGCTAATATAACTTGGACCCCGAACATAAACACAAAAGTCGGCGATCCGTACATCGTCTATTCCGCGGCTATTCATAGAATAGAGGTTGGTTACTTGAATAACATGTTTGTTCAAGTGACTACTCTAATAGAATAGCACGACGATGACACGGTTGCTTGGGTAATCCCTCTTGTCAAGGATAATTTTTTTTTATCCGGGGACGTAGAAGGGATTGCCATGAATAAGCAACCGAGTTGAAGTGGGAAGCGATGTTTCCTACCTTCAAGTGGTATCAGAGCCACAGTTTCCGATTTTGTGTGTTTAGGATTCGGTTACTTTTATGCACTTTTCATATATAATATGTGCCGGATAATAGTAGGATATGCGTAGGTTAACTCTTTGGTTGTAGGCATAAGATCCAACTATTATGGTCATATGTGCGTATGTTATTGTATGTGTGTAATTATATTTTTTGTTGAATTCTCGGGGGTTGATGAGGCTAGTATTTAATTTTTGTAAATTAGATATGACATTGTTTAGCCACTCTTTCTATTTTAGTTTACTTTCAATCTAGATTTCATGTACACTCCCTCGTGGAGTATAGGATCGATGGATGTATATTAAAATATTTTTTTTCTCGGCTCGGATCTTCGGATGACTCGTAGATGGCATAGGAGGAGCGGACGAGATGGCGATACGACGGGAGATATATTGAAGACTAAAGCCATAATAGTTGGAAAATTTTTATTTTTCATATTTATTGCTTATTGTTAGATATGCATGTCGTAGGCTAGAAAATTCCTCAATTTCAAATTACTAAGTGGGAGAGGGATATTTTTATAAATTCCCACAACCTCCATTACGATTTGACTTGTGATGCAAACAAACTTGCGTGTCGGCTCTGAGTGCCTTCCTCCCCATCGGATGGGTTTGTTTGTGGATCACAAGGTCAAATATGGTTATAGGAAATTATTAAGGAGTGTGTGTACTTCCCCATCGGAAGGCACATAACCCAAGATAATTACCTTGGTACTGAGTAATGTTGAACACTTAGATACAAATATAGGTATCCTCCCCATCGGAGTCACTGCTTTTATTTGTAGGGCCAAAGAGGAACCAACTATTAATTTTACTTGTCAAAAAGTTAGGTTGACAAGATAGTAAAATTAATGGGTAAAACCTCCTCTTACAAATGTAGAATTCGTATACGTCCACACTATCGTGGCATATGATATTCTCGGTGTTTTGAGGTGTTGGTTGATTTTAAAATATTATTGTTTGAGGAATCAATAATTTTTTGAAATCTAAAGTAATGATCTATGTGATTCTTAGGATTTTCAAAAATGACTTTTAGTCCACTTGCTGTGATACTAAAGGAAAATAAACTTACTGTACATAATTATGTTGATTGAAAAAAGGAATCTAGATATTGTCTTAACTGCTGAGGAGTACAAGTATCTACTCTTCGAAGAGTGTCCTCCTAAGCCTGCGAATGAGCTGGAAGTCCTTGGAGCTGAGATTGATAGGGAAACCCAGGTCGATATCCTTCTCCAGTCGACAGAAAGGCTTGCTCAGACTCAGGCCATGGTTGCCTAAACCGAAAGGCAAGAAGAAGAAGAAACAAGGTAGTGCAAACCTGGTGGGAGGATCTCTGGGAGGAGTGAAGAAGCCGAAAGGCAAGTACTTCACTTACAAGCAGGATGAACATTGGAAGAAGGACTGTCCCAATCAGAAGTAGAACAAAGATATATCCTTTGGTCTAGTCGTTGAAACATGGTTAGCGGTGATATCTACCGGCACCTGATGTGTAGATACAGGAGCCACTAATCATGTATGCAATACTATGCAGGGGTTTCAGGAAACCCGATGACTAGCTGAAGGGGAGATTACCATTTACTTAGGCAATGCCACGAAGGTGGCGGCTGTTGCAGTGGGAGACGTTTATTTATCTTTTGAGAAAAATAAAGTTTTGGTTCTTAAGAATTGCCTTTATGTACCTTTATTTAGAAAGAATTTAATTTTGGTTTCTAAATTGTTTATGGATGGATAATCTATTTCTTTTAATGACAAAGTTGTTATAAAAAGGAATAGGGAGATTATCTGTTCTGGTGCATTGGTAGGCAATTTGTATACACTTGAACCAAAAACTCCCACGATGCAAATAGAAGTTAAAAACTCATCTTCTAATTCCAATAAGAGAAAAGAACCTTCAAAGATGAACCAAACATATCTTTGGCATCTTAGGCTTGGTCATATTAACCTAAGCAGAATTCAAAGGTTGATAGCTGATGGACCCTTGGGTTCATTAGTGGTGGAAGATTTCCCAACCTGTGAATCCTGCTTGAAGGGTAAAATGACCAAGAGGCCTTTTAAGGCCAAGGGGTATAGAGACAAAGATATGTTAGAATTGGTTCATTCTGATTTGTGTGGTCCTATGTCTATCCAGGCAAGAGGTGGGTTTGAGTATTTCATCTATTTTATAGACGATTATTCGAGATATGGATACATTTACTTGATGCACCGCAAGTCTGAATGCTTAGACAAGTTCAAAGAATTCAAGGCTGATGTGGAGAAACGTCAAGGTAAAAGTATCAAGACACTACGATCTGATCGTGGTGGTGAGTACCTCTTGGGAGAGTTTAGGAATTACTTATCAGAGGCTGGGATTCAATCCCAATTGTCTGCACCTGGCACACCCCAGCAGAACGGTGTAGCAGAGCGAAGGAATAGGACTCTTATGGAGATGGTCAGATCGATGATGAGTTATTCTGAGTAGCCAGATTCATTCTGGAGATATGCTCTAGATACGGCAGTGTATATTCTGAACTTGGTTCCATCTAAATCAGTGCCTTCTACTCCCACAGAATTGTGGACTGGGTGAAAGCCTAGTCTAAGACATATTCGGATATGGGGGAGTCCAGCACATATGCTGAAGGCAGATGCTGGTAAGTTGGAACCTCGTACAGAAGTACACATGTTCGTTGGCTATCCTAGAGGAACGAAAGGTGGTTTGTTTTATAGTCCTAGAGATCAGAGGGTGATCGTCAGCATAAACGTCAGATTTCTAGAGGAAGACTATGTGATGAACCACAAGCCCATGAGTAAGATTATTCTGGAGGAATTGAAAGGGGAATTCACTTCTTCAGTACCACCGGTACAAGAAGATATACCACAAGTCACTGCACTGCATGTCACAGAGGATACACAGGTGATACCTCATCGTAGTGAGAGGGTTGTGAGACAGCCTGATAGATTCATGTTCTTGGGAGAATCTTCTGATTTGGTCTCTGGCGAACATGAACCTCATCCCTGGACATATGACGAGGCAATCCAAGATAAAGATACAGTATATTGGCAAAGTGCAATGAATCCTGAGATTGAATCTATGGATTCAAATCAGGTCTGAGAGCTAGTAGAACCACCCGATGGTATAAAAACCATTGGATGCAAGTGGATCTACAAAAGAAAGATAGGAATAGATGGGAAGGTTGAGACCTTCAAAGCGAGGCTTGTTGCGAAAGGGTATACTCAGAAAGAGGGTATCGATTATGAGGAGACCTTTTCGCCGGTAGCCATGCTTAAGTCTATCCAGATTCTCTTATGCATTGCAGCTCATATGGAATATGAGGTGTGGCAGATGGATGTCAAGACAGCATTCCTTAATGGAAGTCTTAAGGAAAACATCTATATGAAGCAACCAGAGGGATTCATATCAAAGGGCAAAGAGCATCTTGTATGTAAGCTTAATCGGTCCATTTATGGATTGAAGCAAGCTTCGAGGTCTTGGAACATCCGCTTTGATGAGGTAATCCAGTCTTATGGATTTATTCAAAGTCCAGATGAGTCTTGTGTATACAAGAGATGTGACGGAAACGTATTGGTATTTCTTGTACTATACGTAGATGACATTTTGTTAATTGGCAACAATGTCAAGGTGTTATCGGACGTAAGGGTATGGTTGTCCAAATAATTTGATATGAAGGACTTGGGAGAAGTGGGACACATCCTTGGGATCAAGGTTATAAGGGATCGTAGGAAAAGGATGTTGTGCTTATCTCAAACTTCATACATAGACACCATTATGGATCGTTTTAGCATGCAGAACTCCAAGAAGGGTTTTCTACCTTTCAGGCATGAAGTTCCTTTATCTAAGGAGATGTGTCATAAAACATCTGAGTGTTGGGTTTCCTGCACCGCGGCGTGTGTGTGTTCGATCATGTTTCGTAAACATGAGCACAGCGGAAGCAATTAAAATAATAAATACTCCTATTTATTACAACACACACAACACACGCATGCTATTACAACAAGTGTAGACATAACCGTAAATTAAAATTTGCAATAAAAGGAAATTAAACTACGTTATACCTTCCGTATGACGTGTAGCGGGAACGGCATCAACCGGAACGATCCTCGTAAGAATCGTCTCTATCCGTATCCACGCCGAGCTCCTCGGGATGACTTCGCTAAGTCACGAGCTTCGTCTTCGTACGGGTTACTAGCCTCGTGTTGAAGACGACGTGATCGAGAGATGATCACGATCCGAAGCCAAATTCGGATCCAAAACGAGTTCTCAAAACTCGCTTCTCCGGAGAGGTATTCGTCAACCGTTTGACGAATCCTTCGTCCTCCACCTCAGAGGATTACCGGAGATCAAATCCCCGGTAAGTTAGGCGCTATCGGAGCACTAACCGTCGTCCAAACGACGCTCCGATAACAAAGAAACAAGCTGTCCAGAAAAACTGGACAGCTTTTGGTGGAGGAATAGAGGCCGGCCAAGGAGAGATGGAAGCTCACCTTATCACCGAACCTAGAGGAGATCACCGGAGGGTCGCCGGAGGTTCACCGGCTGAAGCTTGGTCGCCGGCAAAGACTTGGACGGCGGCACAAAGGATGGGCGGCGGCCACTTAGGGTTGGGCGCCGAATTCACCAACAAGGGTGGGCGGCAACTCTATGTTGGGCGGCAACTCTTGATTAGGTGTTAGGGTTAGGGTTTAAGCCCTATTTTATAGAGAACTAATTCTCTTAATGGTTAATGGATCATATCCATAAAGCCCGTTAACCCGCTCCATTAAGATAAGTTAAAATAAACCAAACCATGATGGTTTATTTTAAGTTAAAACGAACCGAACCAACCTTTGGTTCATTCGTTTAATATAAACCAAACCATTTGGTTTATTCTCATCCATTGGATTAGAACCAAACCATTTTGGTCCATCCATTATGTCTTCATAAGACACGGCCCATCCACGCTTCCATTGCGACTGAAACAAGTTCATGCTCGCTTTATGTTTGGTCCAACCAAACATAGTTTCTCTCGGTCTGAGAATCCCATTCTCAAGCTCGTTTTAAATCCTTTGGATTACACTCGTTGTGCGTGTGACCAAATAGGTTCTCGGTTTATGTTGGTCGTCTATAATTAACCATTAATTATAGAACGATCATGAGTGGCACCTAGTAGTACATCATGATCCCCAATTAACCGAAAAGATCAACGGTTGATCCAGAACTATTTCTGAAACCCTTCAGCAGCTCGAATGAATCGTGCCCCATTCCCTTCACTCATCTTATACCCACTTGGTTCAGACATGGTCTATTGTGTCCCCTCACTAGGTGACTACGTCACACCTAGCCCAAGTATCATTTCCTCGTCCTCTGATTCTAGTTACTCCACATGTATCGAAGAGTACCTTACTCTAAACATGTAATGCTTTGGCCAAAGACTTTAGTAACAATCCGACGAGAGGCCATGGGTATACATCTCCTCGCAAGGAGTGGTGAATCCTTTATAGGCTATTCAAACACCTTCGATCACTTCGACTTATACCCAATCATCCCGGGTCCACATCTCCTCGGAGATGTTTGCTTAAGATGTCAAAGCATAAGTCTCCATGATCAAGATGACTTGACTACCGCAAGTCAAAGGAACATCGCACTTAAGCCACAGTAAGAACTTCATTGACATATCTATATATGCAGAGAACCATATGAAGTCTTACGGCTGGTCACTCCAATGAACTAGTTATCAGAACTAGCATCCACGATTAACTCCGGACATCACTATGTCTCCAGCCAGTGAGAATCAGCTGCTTGGATACACCAAGGAGTATACCTCATGCTAGTCTCGACAGAATTGATGGTGTCCAAATCCATCAATTCATCGACTAGGGATAATTCTGATACATCACAATTACACATGTAGAGATACTCACTAGTTGTGATCCAATCACAAATTCTCTCATGCTGTGAATCGTATCGTTGACATTCAGTAAATGAGTTTAAGATCCAATCAAATACATAAAACATGTATACTCAAATAGTGAATCTTCATTTATCATATAAATGGTTCATACATAAGGCGATTGCCTTAGGACATCTCTCATATATATTACTAACACTGAGGAGATAGAGGAGATGAATGCGGTTCCTTATGCCTCGGCAGTAGGAAGCCTCATGTATGCGATGCTATATACGAGACCAGATATCTGCTTTGAAATGGGCATGGTCAGTAGATATCAGAGTAATCCAGGACAGGGACATTGGACTGCGGTAAAGCATATATTAAAGTACCTGAGAAGGACTAGGGATTATATGCTAGTTTACGAGGCAGACCAATTACTCCCTGTGGGTTACACAGATTCTGACTTCCAATCAGATATAGATAACAGTAAGTCTACCTCAGGTTTTGTGTTTACTTTGGGAGGTGGAGCCATTGTATGGAGGAGTGTCAAGCAGAAATGCGTGGTGGAATCTACCATGGAAGATGAGTATGTGGCAGTCTCTGAGCCGGCCAAAGAAGCTGTATGACTCAGGAACTTCTTGATGGACTTGGATGTGATTCCTGGTTTGCCCAGAACTATCACAACTTATTGTGATAACAGTGGTGCAGTTGCAAACTCGAAGGAACCACGAGTCCATAAGGCAAGTAAACACATAGAGTGCAAGTACCACCTGATACGAAAAATCGTAAAGGAGGTAGAAGTTCCTGTCGCCTAGCTTGCATCAGAGAATGACCTGGTAGACCCTTTCACTAAGGCCTTTCTAGCGAGAGCTTTTGATAGGAATGCGGAGGGAATGAGAATCAGATGTATGGCAGTATGAGGACAACATAGTCTTTTAGTATAAGTGGGAGATTGTTGGGATGTATACTAAAAAGTTTATCTTTTGTATGAACATCTTTATTTTGAAATAAGAGTCACATGATCATTGTTTGCATATTTATGGTGATGCATATTGTCTAATACATTACACTTTAGATAACATGGTGTGTGGTGTCACACGGGAGATCATGTTATCAGCTCCTTGTAAAGTATAAGTATACGCTCATAACCGAGATGGCTTTGGACAAACCATTGGTATGGTTGTAGTGTGATTTGATATTGGTTTGTCTTGACCATAGAATCACACTAGTACACTTTGTGTGTATTGAGCATGACTGACTTAGATGTGATTCGATTTATTGCTGACTACATAATCGAATCGGATCTCAGATATTATATTGTACATACTCTTAATCCCGATATAATAACGGGCACATATACTTAGTATTCATTTCTTTGATTTACTAATGGGCGAGATTTATAGATTAAATCGATAGGCTCGGTAAGATGGGAAATTATATTATTTATTTGGTGTGCCGTTGATTATAGGAGAAAATCATGTCCTATATATTAGGTTGATGATGTCCCCTTGAAAAGCTCATAAGGTTCATTATGTAAACCCTACAGGTGGACTTGGTCCGGCATGATGAAAAGGTTGATGGTACTACTCATAGAGTTAGATGTTGATTAATTAATGGTCAGTAAATTAATTGATCGACGGACATTTGAGATCTTAAACACGGGGAGAAAATGTACAAATAATATATGGAGCCCATATTAACTTATGGGGGTTGGTGAGGTAGATCAATGATAATCCTTTAGTGGATTGGATTATCATTAATGGATCGAACTTTATGTGGGCTTGATCCATTGGGTGGCCAAGATCCAACTCCTCCTCATGATCCCTATTGTAGCCTATTAATACCTCATGAAGCCTAGATCCAATGGATGAAAACAAAACTCTAGATCCAAAGGTAGAGATTAAATCTCTAGATCCGACGGTTGAGATTAAATCTCTAGATCCGACGGTTGAGATTAAATTCATAGAACCAATGGTGGAGATTAAAACAAGGCTTATCCCTAACTCTATAAAAATTGGCTTAAGGTTTGGCGTGGAGAATTAATGAGAAGCAAGGGAGATTAGGGTTGGGCGGCAAGCTTGGAGTTAGGGTTTGGGGTTGGCGGCACCAAATAAGGAAAGATTTTCCTTTCTTCTCTTCTTCCTCAAGGTGGCCGGCGTCCATACTGCCCTCTCCTCCCTTGGCCGGCGTCCAAAGCTAGCTCTTCTCCTCTCCTTGGCCAGTGAAAACAAGGCTTAGGGTCCTCCCTTGGAGCTCTTGGCCGACATCCATCCTTCACACCCCTTTTCCTTGTTGGCCGGCGACAAGCATCTTGCTTGGTGCTTGTTGGTTGGCTAAAGTAAGGAGAAGGGTCTTGTTTCTATACTTCCTCTTGTTCAGAGCGAGCAAGGAAGGTAGATTGGTGATCTAAGAGCTTCGACTTTTGGTAGATTGTCGCCCACACGACGTCCAAAAAGAGAAAGGTCATACAATAGAAGATCGAGAGGTATATCATTTATCTATCTTCATATGTAACATGTTTGTAATTGTTTTTCAACTATATATGCATTATATATTCTGTTTTGTGGCTAATATAACTTAGACCCCGAACATAAACACAAAAGTCGGCGATCCGTACATCGTCTATTCCGCGGCTATTCGTAGAATAGAGGTTGGTTACTTCAACAACAAGTTTTTTCAAGTGACTACTCTAATCGAATAGCACGATGATGACACGGTTGTTTGGGTAATCCATCTTGTCAAGGATAAATTTTTTTTATCTAGGGACGTAGAAGGTATTGCCATGAACAAGCGACCGAGTTGAAGTGGGAAGCCAAGTTTCCTACCTTCATTGATGTGCGAAGGAGTCGACTGGTATCTGACAGAGTCGACTGGCACAGGCTGATTTCGGGTAAATCTTGGTGGTTAGGCCCATGTTCAACTGTGTTTTGGTCCCCTAACCACTCCTAACCCTAGGACATGCTTGGGAGTGCATTAGAAAATGTGGAAATCCATTTGACATGGATTAGGAGAAGTGTTTAGGGAGAGTATCAATTTTAAGGTGGATGAGAGTTCATTGTTGAACTTTGCCTTAATTTTGATTTGATTAATGTTCCTATTGGCTTAGGGACTCTCCAAGGAAATTGTTGGTGCAATGGTCAAGGGGGAGCAAGCCTCTAGGAGGAGGTATCCATCATGGGAAGATGGATTTGTATTTCCTCATGGGAGGAAAATTGGGTTGCCTCTCTTAAGTGGTATGGGATTGTTGGTGCAGTGGGCACCAAAGTCGAACCGGTATTTTGATTATGGCAAAAGGCTCAATAGTTAAGGGTATATTTGTTATCTTACGAGCTCAATTAAGTGTGCAGAAATGCTAAAGTTGAGCGGAAGGTCTGCGACACCCGGTGGGAACCGAGGTGGTCGGGCAACGCCAGAGGGACTTCGGAGGAAGCCGAGGTACTCGGGTGAAGACCGGAAGCGAGGCTACAAGGTAAGCTCGTGTGAAAGCGAAGCAAGGTCGTTAAGCGTAGATCCGACCCAATACCTCCAATGGAAGGTCTAGGTCGAGATCAGATGGTTAGAACCATCGCACTTTATATTTTAAGCTAACTTGTACTGCAGTCCAAAACCCTTTGACTACAGTCAACTGCTAGTCAAGTTCCAGCCTCGAGAAGAGCTCGAATTTCAAGGGGGTGAATTTGGACTTGACTCGTGTTTTGGTACAAAGGGTGATGTGGCATCAAGGTGGACATCCAAACCATCACCAAGCTTCCTTGTGGTGGACGCCCAAAATAAGGTGAGTTGGCACAAGATGGTTGGCTCCCATGATGTGGCACAAGTTGGATGGCTTCTTCTTCTTGGCGTGAAGGCCTCCTTGAGGTGGCACAAGATGGTTGGCTCCCTTGATGTGGCACAAGTTGGATGGCTTCTTCTTCTTGGCGTGAAGGCTTCCTTGAGGTGGCAAAAGGTGGTTGGATGAAACACCTCATCCTTGAGTTGGCGCCCAAGGAGGATGGAGGTGGCACAAGGTGGTTGGATGAAACACCTCATCCTTGAGTTGGGATAAGAACCTCACCTTGGACACTACCTATGTCTAAATTCATAGATCAATATCCATAAATAGACATGTTCAAGCCAAGCAAAGAACACAAGAAGCTTCTACTACTACTCACATTTGCTACGACGAAGTGCCGCCGACAACGAAAGCTACATCTTCTACTTATAAGAGTTGTTGGTATATTTATTTAAGTTCTACTTCTTTAAATTGTCTTTGTGCTTTAATCGTAACAAGGAAAGGGGGAGTGTCCCTTTGCCTTGATTTCTTTTTGTAATCGTTGCTCCTACCTCCAACGAGGAGGAGTGGTTTTAGTGAATTGCACTCCGTACGTGATCAAGGATCACTAGGGCCGTGGATTAGCAATCGAAAGATTGTGAACCACGTAAAAATATCTTGTCTACTTTATATTTCCGCTGTGCATTCTCTACTTGCTTTTTACTTATTGCAAAAGTTTTTAACGACACCGTATCGCTATTCACCCCCCTCTAGCGACACTTTCGATCCAACAATTGGTATCGAGGCGCGGTATGATTCGTGAAACCACCAATCTAGCTTTGTTTTCTTTTTACAGATTTTTATTTATTTATTTCTGTTTTCGTATAATTATTTCACTTGCTTATCTTCTCCTACATATAGAATTGCATTAGAGGCTTTAGGATCCGGATAAGGTTGTCCTTCGGGTTAGATCCCGAGTAAGGTTGTCCTCCGGAACTTCAACGACATTCGCATTTGATTGTTTATTTCTTTTTGCAAGTTACATTTTATATATCTTTTTTTACTTCCCTTTACTAATCCAAGACGAAAGTCTTGGAATATTCTAGTGTGTGTTTTGCAAGATTCTTTTTCGTCGTTCTTCTTCTTGTTTTTAAATGGCCCATCTCAACTCGATTTCCCCGCTTTTACAACGGTAATGACTTTCCTTATTGGAAGGGTCGGATGGAATGCTTTCTTAAAACCCAAATCGAGATGTGGATCGTAATCCAAACCGGTTTCACACTTCCTAATGAAGATGGTGAATCTTTGGGTTACGATCAATGGTCAAATTCCATGAAAAACAAGTAGAAGCCGATGCCAAGGCAACTCAAATCTTGCAATGTGGGTTGTCCAAGGAAGAGCTCAACCGCGTCGGCCCCTTCATTAGTGCAAAGGACTTATGGACCAAGCTAGTGGAACTACACGAAGGCACCGGCGACACGAAGGTATGTAAAAGAGATTTACTTTTAAATAAATTGTATAACTTGAAAATGCAGGAAAACGAGACCGCAACTCAACTACATGCTCGTATCCAAGACGCCGTCAACCAACTCCATGCCATCGGACAAAAGGTCGAGAATCGCGACCTTATCGGTATTCTTTAACTCGCTTTCCTAGGACTACCTTGTGGGCATCCATGGTCGATGCCTACAAGGTCTCAAGGACCTTTCTAAGATTAGGTTAGACGAATTGTTTTGAACTTGAATTACATGAGCAAACTAACGTGGTCCGTGCCGAGAAGAGTATTGAAGTTGCGTGTTCCAAGAAGAAGAAGCCCGCAAGCAAGCCACCCTCGGAGGAAGAAGACGATATCCAAGCTCTAATGGCTGTTTAATGAGCACGACCGACTAAAATCAAGAAGAGTCCGAGTCCGAACTGATGAGCTTCCATTCAAGACAAGCCACGGATCCGTGATCCGGTTCAAAAGAATCATTAAGGGTAAGTCGGTCGCTACTTAATACTTTGTATGGTGCAATTAAATTTTTAAATAAGAAACTAGCTAAGTCCGAGTCCAAGGTCGAGACCTAATTGAGGAGGTTAACCTCCTCAAACATGAGGTCTCCTAACCTCTTCGACTACTCAGATTCAAGAGGAGGACTCAACTCAAGTTGAAAAGCTTGAAGTTGAGAACTCGCTTTTGAAAACACAAGTCAAGACCTTAGGAACACGTTGAAAGGTTCACTTTGGGATCCAAGGGACTTGACCTCTTACTTGGATCACAAAGGGCCGTGGTACAACAAGGCCGGACTGGTTTAACTCAAATACAACCAATAAGTCATATATGTCTATAGTAAACCAACATAAGAAAAATGTCCAAGCATGGGTCCCTAAGATCACTTTGATTTCAACTTTAGGATCTAACAAGTATTGGGTTCCCAAGGACCAAATTCACTATGTGAATAGACCCACTGATTCAATGGTCCAGGAGCCAATACAAAATGTATTTTTGTTAAGTCTTAGAAATTGCATGCTTAGTTTTTTTCCTTTATTTTTAGAATGGTTAGATAGGACTCATAACCAACTAAAATCCTGCGAAAAGATTGAGCCTCGGGAGCCTCTTTTCAAAAATAAATCAACTAAAATCCTCTGAAAGATTGAGCCTCGGGAGCCTCTTTTCAAAAATAACTAGTTAGACCAAGACGTAGTCTCAAGTAAGTCGAGTTATCAATTTCTTGAAATTAGCTTTGTCTAAGGAAGTGGTCATTGTTCCGATCAAAGAAGGCCTCTGTACCTCGCCACGACCTGGAAGCTAATCTCTTGAAAAGATTACTTGATGAGCTTAGACTAAATCCGAATCTAACCTAATGTTGGTTAATTTAAATTCATTAAAATTAATCAAGTAAAATTGAAAGTCATCTCACAGTAACACATAGGAATAACATGTTTTGATCATGTAGATATTGGTGAGATGATTTAGGTTTAAAAACTTACAAACAACCCTTTAGTAATTCCATTGATCCTACACATAAGAGTCGAAGAAACCATTAATATAGTTTTCGACGAAGGACACGAACCCGTTCAATCCTTAACAAAACCAACTAGCAAATCAACTTATAGCGAACCCGACTCTGATCTTGAACTTGAATCTCGTCCTAACCCAAGTCATCCTATCGACCAAGTGATAGATGACTCTAACCCAAGTCAAACTAGAACTCACCCAAGTCATCCTATCAATCAAGTTATAGGTGATCCAAATTTAGGGTTCGAACTAGAGCTTCATCGAAACCTTAGTCAAATCTCGTTAATTTCCAAAATCGAACCCAAAACTATTGAACAAGCACTTCTTGATCCCATTGGATTATTGCTATGCAAGAAGAGCTAGCTCAATTCACTAGAAATGAAGTCAGGAATTAGTACCACCACCTAAAGAAAAATCAATTATTGGTGGGTATTTGAAATAAACTTGATGATAAAGGTGAAGTAGTTAGAAATAAAGCCAGGTTAGTCGCAAAGGGTTTAGTCAAGTCGAAGGTTTAGATTACGATGAGACCTCGCCCCGTAGCAAGACTAGAGTCCATCCGAATGTTGTTAGCATATCGCACATCGAGGTTTTAAATTGTTTCAAATGGATGTCAAGTCAGCATTTTTGAATGGATACATTAAGGAAGAAGTTTACGTCAGTCAACCTCCGGATTGAAAATCTAGATAAACTGACCATGTCCTTAGACTTAAGATTTGAAACATTTATCGGTAGAAACGTGTAAAGAGAGATATAGTAGATTTTCTTTGCTCGATGTTTAGTATGCGCCAATAGTTGGTGCAGAGGAAGCGACATTGCGTTGCCTTATCTACCACCAGAAGCCGAATCGTTGCGATGGGTGAGTGTGTCTCTCGGCTCTGTGGATGAAGCACACTCTCCAAGACTTTAGCTTAATCTTTAACAACATTAAAAGTTAGGTATGTGCGTAATAGAGTAGGATTTGAATTTTTCTATATATGTACTCTATTTTTGCTTCTTTTGAAATTAGCCTAAGTCTTACCTTAGAAATCATATTGGGAACTTGCTTGGACTTACAAACCCTAAAATATATTTACAAACTTTTTGAGTTAAGGCAAAAGGGGGAGAAAGTCACAAAAGTAACCAAAATTAACCAAAATTAAAGGGGAAGAAAGTAAACAAAATTATTACCAAAATTAAAGGGGAAGAAAGTAAACAAAATTATTACCTTTTATATTAAGTAATTCCGTTTACTTAAGCAACTATTAAGGGGGAGTAAAAATTATTTTTCAAGAACTCACATTCGGTCAAGGGGGAGGTTACCTCAAAGGGGAGAACTTGAAACAATAATATTTCTCACTCATGCTTAATCTTTATGCTAGCTCACTCATGCTTAATCTTTATGCTAGCTCATTCATACTTAATCATTATGCTAGCTCATTCATATTTAATCATTATGCTAGCTCATTCATATTTAATCATTATGCTAGCTCATTCATATTTAATCTTTATGCTAGCTCATTCATGCTTAATCATTATGCTAGCTTACTGTTATGCTTAATTTTTCCTTAACTTTTGTGTCGGTTTGCCATGAATCAAAAAGGGGGAGATTGTTGGTGCAGTGGGCACCAAAGTCGAACCGATATTTTGATTATGGCAAAAGGCTCAATAGTTAAGGGTATATTTGTTATCTTACGAGCTCAATTAAGTGTGCAGAAATGCTAAAGTTGAGCGGAAGGTCTGCGACACCCGGTGGGAACCGAGGTGGTCGGGCAACCTTGAGAGGACTTGGAGGAAGCCGAGGTACTCGGGTGAAGGACCGAGCGAGGCTACAAGGTAAGCTCGTGTGAAAGCGAAGCAAGGTCGTTAAGCGTAGATCCGACCCAATACCTCCAATGGAAGGTCTAGGTCGAGATCAGATGGTTAGAACCATCGCACTTTATATTTTAAGCTAACTTGTACTGCAGTCCAAAACCCTTTGACTACAGTCAACTGCTAGTCAAGTTCCAGCCTCGAGAAGAGCTCGAATTTCAAGGGGGTGAATTTGGACTTGACTCGTGTTTTGGTACAAAGGGTGATGTGGCATCAAGGTGGACATCCAAACCATCACCAAGCTTCCTTGTGGTGGACGCCCAAAATAAGGTGAGTTGGCACAAGATGGTTGGCTCCCATGATGTGGCACAAGTTGGATGGCTTCTTCTTCTTGGCGTGAAGGCCTCCTTGAGGTGGCACAAGATGGTTGGCTCCCTTGATGTGGCACAAGTTGGATGGCTTCTTCTTCTTGGCGTGAAGGCTTCCTTGAGGTGGCACAAGGTGGTTGGATGAAACACCTCATCCTTGAGTTGGCGCACAAGGAGGTTGGAGGTGGCACAAGGTGGTTGGATGAAACACCTCATCCTTGAGTTGGGATAAGAACCTCACCTTGGACACTACCTATGTCTAAATTCATAGATCAATATCCATAAATAGACATGTTCAAGCCAAGCAAAGAACACAAGAATTCAAGAGCTCTCAACACGCCGTCGTAACGCCGCTACTACTACTCACATTTGCTACGACGAAGTGCCGCCGACAACGAAAGCTACATCTTCTACTTATAAGAGTTGTTGGTATATTTATTTAAGTTCTACTTCTTTAAATTGTCTTTGTGCTTTAATCGTAACAAGGAAAGGGGGAGTGTCCCTTTGCCTTGATTTCTTTTTGTAATCGTTGCTCCTACCTCCAACGAGGAGGAGTGGTTTTAGTGAATTGCCCTCCGTACGTGATCAAGGATCACTAGGGCCGTGGATTAGCAATCGAAAGATTGTGAACCACGTAAAAATATCTTGTCTACTTTATATTTCCGCTGTGCATTCTCTACTTGCTTTTTACTTATTGCAAAAGTTTTTAACGACACCGTATCGCTATTCACCCCCCCCCCCCCCTCTAGCGACACTTTCGATCCAACAGGGATCACTAGAAAGATTGTAGGCATGTGTTTCCTCCAAGGGAGAGATTGTAAGATCTCATTGGGATATGAGACATTCATACCCTTGGGGAGGACCTTTTTGATGTAATGTCAAAAAGGGGGAGAAGTTACCAAGTTACCAATTAGGGTTCGTTGGAATTCTCATTGGGATGTGAGAATTGCCAATATGGGAGAATTGGTAGACTTGAGATGGTAGTTTTGTCAATCATCAAAAAGCGGGAGATTGTTGGTGCAATCGGCCCAGGTTGACTCGAGCAGTATTTTGATGATAGACAAAACTTATGACATGGGTTGTCATAGGAAAGTCTAACATGGAGTTGGCATGGGAAAACCAAGCATGGAGCTTGGTGTGGGAAAGTCCAACATGGAGTTGGCATGGAAAATCCAAGCATGGAGCTTGGTGTTGAAAAGTCCAAAGCATTGCGAAGCCGTGCGCTTGGTGCTTAGTGAGAAATGCATTACGAAGTCATGCGCTTGGTGAATGTGGGAAGCCTTGAGGACTTGGTAAGTTCACTAGGCTCGGGATCCTTGAGTCGGTGAAGGATGGCATTGTGAAGTCATGCACTTGATGCATCTGAGGGACCGTCGGACAGGGAGCGAATGGAGTGAGCCCAAAGGGAAGCATACTTCGAGGGCAAGAGACACGAAGGATGGCATTGCGAAGTCATGCGCTTGGCGCATCCGAGGGACGTAGGCCGAGGGAAGAGAGCTTCGGTGGGGAACTCCATGAGGGATGAGGTGGACTTGGCCAAGTGGCTAATACCGAGTGTCGGATGCTCAAACAGCTTGATGTTTGAGGTTTTACCCGACATTAGTATACTGGCATAGGTGCGGTTGGTACTCTAAGTCGACTAAGGTTATTGAGCAGTCTGGTGATCGATCGCTTAAGGAAAGCTGATCCTCGATCACATCGTGCAGATGCTAGTCGAGCTTCGACTCGGTGATAGGTTACCTGATCATTGTTGGATACAATCAGTTGAGTGATGTGTGATTCGTTGGAACTTGACCAATGTGGATCTGGCCATTGTGAGACAACAGCTACAGGACCAGTCGACTGATGGTCACGATCAGTCGACTGATGCGCGCGAAATCAGATTGATGCAGGTTATAAATGGAGCTCAAGAAGGGGGATTTCTCCAAGCCTTTTGTGAAGCTATTGGAGGGGAATTGTTGTTGCATTCTAGGCCTTCAAGAGCCATCTAAAGCAAGCAACAAGAAAGTGATCAAAGTAATTCTGTAAAAGTTCTCTTTTGTATTGTCTTTGTATTTCTTCTTGTATTTAATATTACTTATTGTAATAGCTTGTAGGAGGTTTTGTTAGAATGTATACTGAAAGCCTAGCTCTTTTTGTATGAACATTTTATTTTGAAATAAGAATCACATGATCATTGTTTGCATTTTATATATTCATTATATATGTGTGCATATTGTCTAATATTTTACATTGTAGATAACATGGTGCTTGGTGTGGCACAGAAGATCATGTTATCAGTACCATGTAAAATATAAGTAGAGGCTCACAACCAAGATGGTTTTGGACAAACCATTGGCATGGTTGTAGTATAGCTTGGTATTGTTTTATCTTGAACATAGAGTTACAATAGTACACTTAGGTGTATTGAGCAGGACCGAAATAGAGGTGATTCAATTTAGTGCTGACTACATAATTGAATCGGACCTCGGATATTATGTTGTACATGCTCTTAATCCCGATATAATAACGGGCACATGTACTTAGTATTTATTTCTTTAATTTACCAGTGGGTGAGATTTAGATGGATTAAATCAATATGCCCGGTAAGTTGGGAAATAATATTATTTACATGGTGTGCCGTTGATTATAGGAGGAAACCGTGTCCTATATATTAGGTTGATGATGTCCCCTTGAGGAGCTCATAAGGTTCATCATGTAAACCCAGCTGGTTGACTTAGTCAACATGATGATAAGGTTGAGTGGTACTACTCGAGGAGTTAGATGTTAATTAATTGATGGTCAGTAAATCAATTAATTGACGGACATTCGATATCTTAAACACGGGGAGATTGATGGACAAATAATATATGGAGCCCATATTGATTTATGGGGGTTGGTGAGGTAGTTCAATGATGATCCTCTAGTGGAATGGAACATCATTGATGGATCAAGTTTGTGTGGTTCCGATCCATCGGGTGGCCAAGACCCAACTCCTCCTTATGGTCCCTATCGTAGCCTAATATACTCCTTATGAAGTCTAGATCCAAGAATGTAAAACAAAACCTAGAAGCAACGGTTGGATTAAATCCATAGATCCGATGGTTAGGATGAAACCCTAGAACCAACGGTTGGATTAAATCCATAGATCCGATGGTTAGGATGAAATCCTTGATCCGACGGTTGGGATGAAATCCTTGATCCGACGGTTGGGATGAAATCCTAGATCCTACGGATGGGATGAAATCCTAGATGCGACGGTGGAGATTAAATCCCTAGATCTGACGGTGGAGATTAAATCCCTAGATCCGACGGTGGAGATTAAATCCCTAGATCCGACAGTGGAGATTAAATCCCTAGATCCGACGATGGAGATTAGAGGAGGCTTAAGCCTAAATTCTAGAATTAGGGTTTGGCTCATCCATGGGTTGGTCGGCAACAAACCCTAGAGGAGTTAGGGGTTGGGCGGCAAGAATATAGGAGTTAGTTCCTATATTTTAGGCTAACTAACTTTCTCCTAGATTCTATAAATATATGGCTTAGGGTTGGGCGAGAAAGAGATATAGGAGTTTGTTCGAATTGAAGTTAGGGTTTTGGCTCTTATCAAGGTGGGAGGCTAGGGTTTGGAGATAGAGCTTGGGCGGCAACCTTTCTCCTTCATTGATTGTTGCCGGCGCCCATTCTTCTCCATCAAGGCTTGGCCGGCGTCCATCTTATAGACCTCTCCTTTCTTCCTTGGCCAGCTCTCATTATTCTCCTTTAATCCTTGGTGGCCGGTGGTTCCAAGCTTCTTGGTGGCCGGCGCTCATCCATTGGTGGCCGACGGCAACTTTGTTTCATAGTTGGCCGGAGTTCATTCATTCGTTCCTTGGCCGGCAGTTACATCAAACTTCTTTACTTGGTGGCCGGTTCTAGAAAGGAAAAGGTTTTGTTCGTTTTTCTCTTTGTTCGCAGCGGACAAGGTAGAGGAGAACTCGATCTAGAAGGCTTCTACTCGTGGAGGATCTTCGTCAACACGTAGTCCACGATAAGGATAGGACATACGGTAGAAGATCGTGAGGTATAAAGTTATTTTAACTTTATGTACAGATCTGAGCATGTTCTTATTTGTTTTGATTATGCATGTGTGTGTGTGCAAATATATTGTATAATCATGGACCCCGAAGACAAACACAAAAACCGGCGATCCGTCCGTCGTCTCTTCCGCGGCTAATCAACTAGAAGAGTAGAGTTTCTTGAACAACTAGTTTGTTCGAGCGATCACTCAAGTTGTTAGCACGACGATGAAATGGTGTTGCTAAGGAAGCTCATCCCATCCGGATTAATCCTTTCATTAGTGAAAATTTTAATCCGGGGACATGGGAGCCAATGAGCCTCCGAAGCGACATATACCAACAATTGGTATCAGAGCCACGGTTTCCGGTTTTGTGTGTTTTGGATTCGGTTAATTTTTATGCATTTTTCATATATTATATGTGCCGGATAATAGTAGGATATGCGTAGTTTAACTCTTTGGTTGCAGGCATAAGATCCGACTATTATGGCCATGTGTGTATGTGAATGGATGTGTGTAAAAATTTATTATTTGAATCCTCGGGGTTGACGAGGCTAGATTAGTATTTAATTTTTGTAATTAAATACGACATTGTTTAGCCGCTCATTTTAGTTTACTTTCGATCTAGATTATTTGTACACTCCTTCGTGGAGTATAGGATCGATGGATGTAAATTAATATGATTGATCTCGGCTCGGAACTCTTTGGTGACTTGCGCACGGGAAAAGATGGAGCGGACGAGGTGGCGACACGACGGGATGTGTATTGGAGAACAATGCCATAATAGTTGGAAAAATTCTGATTTTTCCATATTTATTGCTTATATGTTTTATATGCATGTTGTGTTTGTTTTAAAATTCCTCGATTGCAATTTACTAAGTGGGAGAGGGACATTTTAATTAATTCCCGCGGCCTCCATTACAATTTGACGTGTGATGCAAACAAACTTGTGTGTTGGCTCTGAGTGCCTTCCTCCCCATCGGATGGGTTTGTTTGCGGATCACTAGGTCAAATAATGGTTGTAGGAAATTATCTAGGAACGTGTGTACTTCCCCATCGGTAAGGCACATAATCCGAAATAATTCCCTTAGTACCGTGTAATGGTGCACACTTAGATGCAAATAAAAGTATCCTCCCCATCGGAGTCACTGCTTTTATTTGTAGGGCTAAAGAGGAACCAACTATTAATTTTATTTGTCAAAAAGTAAGGTTGACAAGATAATAAAATTAATGGGTAAAACCTCCTCTTACAAATGTAGAATTCGTATACGTCCACACTATCGTGGCATGCGATATTCTCGGTGTTTTGAGGTGTTGGTTGATTTCGGGATTTTATTGTTTTGAGGAATCAATATTATTTGAAATCTAATATTTTGATCATTGTGATTTTTAGGATTTTCAAATGGCTTTCAACCCACTTGCTGTGATTTTAAAAGAAAACAAACTTACTGGTCCAAACTACATTGATTGGAAAAGAAACCTGGATATTGTCTTAACTGCGGAGGAGTACAAATTTGTACTCTTCGAGGTCTGTCCTCCTAAGCCCACCGATGACTCTGATGAAAAGGAGAAAGAACATTATAAGAAATGGGTTAAGCGGATGAGATGGCGCGATGTTACATTTTGGCATCTATGTCAAATGTGCTGCAACATCAGCATCAGGCCATAGCCACAGCTTATGACATGATGTTCAATCTCAAGGAACTTTTCGGACATCAGAGTAGGGCGGCTAGGCAGGAGCCAATGAGAAACTTGATTCGACCACCATGGTCGAGGGAACACCGTTAGGGACCATGTTCTCAAGATGATGGCTCATCTTAATGAGATGGAAGTCCTCGAGGCTGAGATCGATGAGGAAACCAGTCGATATCATTCTCCGATCTCGCCTAGGAGTTTTGGCGATTCGCCTCAACTACAACATGAATAAAAGGTTGTATTCGTTGGCGGAGCTTCTGACAGAACTCCAGGCGGCAGAGGGGCTTTTTCGTCAGAGTTCTCAAGCCATGGTCGCTCAGAAGGTTTCTTCCTCTAAACCGAAAGGTAAGAAGAAGAAGAAGCAAGGTAGAGCGAAGAAAGTGGCGATGGGACCCAGCAGAGTGAAGAAGCCGAAAGGCAAGTGCTTCAATTGCAAGCGGTGGACATTAGAAGGCGGACTATCCTCAAGAACAAAGGTATATCTTCTTGTTTAGTTGTTGAAACATGTTTAGCGGTGTTATCTGCGATTACTGGTGTGTAGATCAGAGCCAGCGATCATGTCTGCAATACTGGGTTCAGAAACCCGACGACTAGCTAAGGGAGAGGTTACCGTCTACATGGGCAATGCTTCAAAGGTGGTAGCTATTGCAGTGGGAGACGTTTATTTATCTTTTGATAGGAATAAAGTTTTGGTTTTAAGAAATTGTCTTTATGTACCTACTTTTAGAAAGAATTTAATTTCAGTTTCTAAATTGTTTTGGATGGGTATTCTTTCTTTTAATGACAGAGTTGTTATAAAGGAATAGGAGATTATCTGTTACAGTACATTGGTTGGCAATTTATATACTCTTGAACCAAAAACTCCCACGATGCAAATAGAAATAAATAGCTCATCTTCTAAGTCTAATAAGAGAAAAGAACCTTCGCAGATGAACCAAACGTATCTTTGGCATCTAAGGCTTGGTCATATTAACCTAAGCAGAATTCAAAGGTTGATAGCTGATGGACCTTTGGGTTCATTAGTGGTGGAGGATCTCCCAACTTGCGAATCTTGCTTGGAAGGTAAAATGACCAAGAGGCCTTTCAAGGCCAAGGGGTATAGAGCCAAAGATGTGTTAGAATTGGTTCATTCTGATTTGTGCGGTCCTATGTCTATCCAGGCAAGAGGTGGTTTTGAATATTTCGTCTCTTTTATAGACGATTATTCAAGATATGGATACATTTACTTGATGCGCCGCAAGTCTGAATGCTTTGACAGGTTCAAAGAATTCAAGGCTGATGTGGAGAACCGTCAAGGTAAAAGTATCAAGACATTACGATCTAATCGTGGTGGCGAGTACCTCTTGGGAGAGTTTAGGAGTTACTTATCAGAGGCTGGGATTCAATCCCAATTATCACGCCACACCCAGTGAGAATGGTGTGTGGCGGAGGCGAAGGAATAGGACTCTTATGGAGATGGTGAGATCGATGATGAGTTATTCTAAGTTACCTGTTTCATTCTGGGGGTTTGCTCTGGAAATAGAAGCACACATTTTGAACTTGGTTCCATCTAAGTCAGTACCCTCTACTCCCACAGAGTTGTGGACTGGGCGAAAGCCTAGTCTAAGACATATTCGGATTTGGGGTAATCCAGCACATGTGATGAAGGCTGATGCTGGTAAGTTGGAACCTCGTACAGAAGTATGCATGTTTGTTGGCTACCCTAAGGGAACGAAAGGTGGTTTGTTTTATAATCCTAGAGATCAGAGGGTGATCGTTAGCACGAACGCCAGATTTCTAGAGGAGGATTATGTAATGAACCACAAGCCCAGAGTAGGATTGTTCTTGAGGAGTTGGCCGGAAGCACTTGTACTGCCGGTACAAGAGGAGACACCACAAGTCACTACACCGCGTGTCACAGAGCATACACAGGAGGCACCTCGTCGTAGTGGGAGGGTTGTTAGACAACCCGACAGATTCATGTTTTTGGGAGAGTCTTCGGACTTAGTCCCTGGTGAACATGAACCTGATCCCTGGACATATGATGAGGCACTCCAAGATAGAGATGCGGTATCTTGGCAAAGTGCGATGAATTCAGAGATAGAATCGATGGATTCTAATCAGGTCTGGGAGCTAGTAGACCCACCCGATGGTATAAAGACCATTGGATGCAAGTGGATCTACAAGAGAAAGAGAGGAGTAGACGGGAAGGTTGAGACCTTCAAAGCTAGGCTTGTTGCGAAAGGGTATACTCAGAAAGAGGGTATCGATTATGAGGAGACCTTTTCGCCGGTAGCTATGCTTAAGTCTATCCGGATTCTCTTATCTATAACTGCTCATATGGATTATGAGATATGACAGATGGATGTCAAGACAGCTTTCCTTAACGGAAGTCTTGAGGAGAACATCTATATGCGGCAACCAGAGGGATTCATTGTTAAAGGCAAAGAGCATCTTGTATGTAAGCTTAATCGGTCCATTTATGGATTGAAGCAAGCTTCTAGATCTTGGAACATCCGATTTGATGAGGTAATCCAGTCATATGGATTTATTCAAAGTCCGGATGAGCCTTGTGTATACAAGAGATGTGACGGAAACGTAGTGGTGTTTCTTGTACTATACGTAGATGATATTTTGTTAGTTGGCAACAATATCAAAGTATTATCAAACGTAAGGGTATGGTTGTCAAAATAGTTTGACATGAAGGACTTGGGAGAAGTGGGACACATCCTTGGGATCAAAGTTATAAGGGATCGCAAGAAAAGGATGTTGTGCTTGTCTCAAGCTTCATATATTGACACTATCCTAGCTCGTTTTAGCATGCAGAACTCCAAGAAAGGTTTTCTACCTTTTAGGCATGGAGTTCCTTTATCTAAAGAGATGTGTCCCAAAACATCAAAGGAGATAGAGGACATGAAGGCGGTTCCTTATGCTTCGGCAGTAGGAAGCCTTATGTACGCTATGCTATGTACGAGACCGGATATCTGCTTTGCCGTGGGCATGGTTAGCAGATATCAGAGTAATCCTGGACAGGGACATTGGACTGCGGTAAAGCATATATTGAAGTACCTGAGAAGGACTAGGGATTATATGCTGGTTTACCGGGCAGATCAATTAGTCCCTGTGGGTTACACGGATTCGGATTTCCAATCAGATAGGGACAAGAGTAAGTCTACCTCGGGGTTTGTGTTTACTTTTGGAGGTGGAGCCATAGTATGGAGGAGTGTCAAGCAGAAATGCATGGCGGACTCTACCATGGAAGCTGAGTATGTGGCAGCCTCTGAGGCAGCCAAGGAAGCTATATGGCTCAGGAACTTCTTGATGGACTTGGATGTGATTCCTGGTTTGCCCAGAACTATCACAATTTATTGTGATAATAGTGGTGCAGTTGCAAACTCGAAGGAACCACGAGCCCATAAGGCGAGTAAACACATAGAGCGCAAGTACCACCTTATACGAGAGATCGTAAAGCGAGGGGAAGTTGCTGTCGCCAAGATTGCATCAGAGGATAACCTGGCGGATCCATTCACTAAGGCCCTTCCAGCGAAAGCGTTTGATAGGCATGTGGAGGACATGGGGATCAGATGTATGGCAGAGTGATGACGGCATAGTCTTTTAGTATAAGTGGGAGATTGTTAGAATGTATACTGAAAGCCTAGCTCTTTTTGTATGAACATTTTATTTTGAAATAAGAATCACATGATCATTGTTTGCATTTTATATATTCATTATATATGTGTGCATATTGTCTAATATTTTACATTGTAGATAACATGGTGCTTGGTGTGGCACAGAAGATCATGTTATCGATCCTTATAAAATATAAGTAGAGGCTCACAACCAAGATGGTTTTGGACAAACCATTGGCATGGTTGTAGTGTAGCTTGGTATTGTTTTATCTTGAACATAGAGTTACACTAGTACACTTAGGTGTATTGAGCAGGACCGACATAGAGGTGATTCAATTTAGTGCTGACTACATAATTGAATCGGACCTCGGATATTATGTTGTACATGCTCTTAATCCCGATATAATAACGGGCACATGTACTTAGTATTTATTTCTTTGATTTACGATGGGTGAGATTTAGATGGATTAAATCAATATGCATTAAGTTGGGAAATAATATTATTTACATGGTGTCGATTGATTATAGGAGGAAACCGTGTCCTATATATTAGGTTGATGATGTCCCCTTGAGAGCTCATAAGGTTCATCATGTAAACCCAATTTGGTTGACTTAGTCAACATGATGATAAGGTTGAGTGGTACTACTCAAGGAGTTAGATGTTGATTAATTAATGGTCAGTAAATTAATTAATCGACGGACATTCGAGATCTTAAACACGGAGAGAAAATGGACAAATAATATATGGAGCCCATATTATCATATGGGGGTTGGTGAGGTAGTTCAATGATGATCCTCTAGTGGAATGGAACATCATTGATGGATCAAGTTTGTGTGGTTCCGATCCATCGGGTGGCCAAGACCCAACTCCTCCTTATGGTCCCTATCGTAGCCTAATATAATCCTTATGAAGTCTAGATCCAAGAATGTAAAACAAAACCTAGAACCAACGGTTGGATTAAATCCATAGATCCGATGGTTAGGATGAAACCCTAGAACCAACGGTTGGATTAAATCCATAGATCCGATGGTTAGGATGAAATCCTTGATCCGACGGTTGGGATGAAATCCTTGATCCGACGGTTGGGATGAAATCCTAGATCCTACGGATGGGATGAAATCCTAGATGCGACGGTGGAGATTAAATCCCTAGATCCGACGGTGGAGATTAAATCCCTAGATCCGACGGTGGAGATTAAATCCCTAGATCCGACAGTGGAGATTAAATCCCTAGATCCGACGATGGAGATTAGAGGAGGCTTAAGCCTAAATTCTAGAATTAGGGTTTGGCTCATCCATGGGTTGGGCGGCAACAAACCCTAGAGGAGTTAGGGGTTGGGCGGCAAGAATATAGGAGTTAGTTCCTATATTTTAGGCTAACCAACTTTCTCCTAGATTCTATAAATATATGGCTTAGGGTTGGGCGAGAAAGAGATATAGGAGTTGGTTCGAATTGAAGTTAGGGTTTTGGCTCTTATCAAGGTGGGCGGCTAGGGTTTGGAGATAGAGCTTGGGCGGCAACCTTTCTCCTTCATTGATTGTTGCCGGCGCCCATTCTTCTCCATCAAGGCTTGGCCAGCGTCCATCTTATAGACCTCTCCTTTCTTCCTTGGCCAGCTCTCATTATTCTCCTTTAATCCTTGGTGGCCGGTGGTTCCAAGCTTCTTGGTGGCCGGCGCTCATCCATTGGTGGCCGGCGGCAACTTTGTTTCATAGTTGGCCGGAGTTCATTCATTCGTTCCTTGGCCGGCGGTTACATCAAACTTCTTTACTTGGTGGCCGGTTCTAGAAAGGAAAAGGTTTTGTTCGTTTTTCTCTTTGTTCGCAGCGGACAAGGTAGAGGAGAACTCGATCTAGAAGGCTTCTACTCGTGGAAGATCTTCGTCCACACGTCGTCCACGAGAGGGATAGGACATACGGTAGAAGATCGTGAGGTATAAAGTTATTTTAACTTTATGTACAGATCTGAGCATGTTCTTATTTGTTTTGATTATGCATGTGTGTGTGTGCAAATATATTGTATAATCATGGACCCCGAAGACAAACACAAAAACCGGCGATCCGTCCGTCGTCTCTTCCGCGGCTAATCAACTAGAAGAGTAGAGTTGCTTGAACAACTAGTTTGTTCGAGCGACCACTCAAGTTGTTAGCACGACGACGAAATGGTGTTGCTAAGGAAGCTCATCCCATCCGGATTAATCCTTTCATTAGTGAAAATTTTAATCCGGGGACATGGGAGCCAATGAGCCTCCGAAGCGACATATACCAACAGGTTTCTCCACCTCCGACGTGTTGTCGAGAAGGAGTGGTTTAGTTAGTGTCGTGCGCATAACTAGAGCTCGGTGGGCTCGCCCGTGGAGTAGGAACCATTCGGTTCCGAACCCCGTATATTGTCGTGTCGTGTATGTGATTGTTTATTGTTGTTATTTCTATTATTATTCCACTACATATATTAACAACAATTATAGACAAGCACGCAAGAACGATCGTATTCCATCATATGACGATTGAGGGCTATTCACCCCCCTCTAGTCGGCCACCATCGACCCTACAACCGACATCCTTGATCTTTGGTGTTGGTTGAGACTTCTTGATCTTCTTTGGGAACTTGCTCTTGTAATACCCACTTTCTCTACACTAAAAGCAAATTATATGTTTTTTATTTAAAACCAAATTGCTTGAGTTACCTAGGTCAATGGTGGCCAGATTTTGAGCTTCTTCATCTTGACTGGATGTTGAAGCTACCTCTTGGTCCAACATGGAAGGTGATCTAGCTTCCTCTCCCTAAATCCTAGAGGTGGAGGCTTCTTCCACTTCTTCCACCGATACAGAAGTTGATTCCTTCTCAACTTCTGAATCCTCACTTGAGACCGGTGATGGTCCCTCTTCTTGAACCGGTAATGAATCTTCAAGGAGCTTTGCCACTTGGCTCCATAGCTCCTTGGCATATATATAATTACCTAACATACACAAGATATTGTTAGGTATTAAGTCAATTAAAAACATCATTACCTTATCATTTTTCTCGAAGGCTTTGGTCCTATTGGATAGCTATATCCCTCCATCAAAATGGACCATTCTTCGAAGTACCTCATAATGAAAAAATCTTCAAATCTTCTCTTCCAAGAATTGAAGCCTTCTCGTCCATATAAGGTGTAAGGGACCGGTGTGTTGATGTCCCAACCTAGTTGCTCTTGAACTTCCATCTCCACCCTCTAGCATGCTCCCTTAGTTGTTAAACATGAAGAGCAACCTAGCTCTGATACCACTTGTAGGGGATCCTTGGAAGCTAGAGGGGGGGTGAATAGCTCGTTTTCATTGCGTGATTGAATTCAATTTAGTTCGTCTACACAATTTCGTTAACGCGCAGTGGAATAATAATAAATAGAAATAACGAAATACGACAAACACAATTCATAACACGAGCATATAACGTGGTTCGGAACCGAACGGTTCCTACTCCACGGATCGAGCTCTAAAGAGCTCTAGCGATGCCAATCACACACCATTGTGCAATAACTCATTCTCGACACAAGTCGGAGGTGGAGAAACCTCGTACAATAGTTTACAACAATAAACTAAACACAACAAGTAAATACAATATGAAATACAAAAGACAAGTAAAGAAAACTTTACAACAATTTGCTTTTGATTGCTTGATTGCTTGACTTGCCCTTGAAGACCTTGATTTGCAGCAGCAAATCACCTCAAAAGCTCTCAAGAACCGCTGGTGAAATCCTCCTCCACGAGCTCCATTTAAAGCTTCAACCTGGGCTGGAAATCGCCGATCAGTCGACTGCTCGGGACCATCAGTCGACTGATGTCATTGTTGTCGTGAGACAATGGCTAGATCCACGCTAGAAAAATCCAACGGATGCATCATCAGTCGACTGATCATGACCATGAGTCAACTGTTCAAGACTCCACTCGATTGCTAACTCCGGTGATGAGTTAACTCCATTCTCAGGCTCAAAATCGAGCACCCGGTCGAATGATCACATGATCGATCGCCAATCAGATCATTGCCCACCGCGCGATCGCTAGGTCAATTCCCGTAGTTAAACCCTAGTTGACTCATGCCAGTCGACTGTCACATGGCACCAGTCGACTGGCAAACATCAAACATGAGGTTTTAGCCCAAGTATGGTTCCCCCATACTTGCTAGACCACCCTTAGCCTAGACCTAAGCCTTCTAGCCACCTCTGTCAGCCTCACGCCTCTCGGATCCCTCCAAGTCATCCATGACTTGTTCATCCATTGCGATAGCCTTTAGGTGCTTCCATCGGCTATGTCATGCTAACAGTGTCTACACCGCCAAGGCACATTGGACTTACGCTGCCAAGACTCCGCTTGGACTTTACACCGCCAACCATTGGACTTATGCTGCCAAGACTCCCACTTGGACTTTACGCCGCCAATATCAAACCCCTTGGACTTCTCAAATGCCAAGACTCGAGCTTGGACTTTCCCTTGCAAACCCATGTTGGACTTTCCATGCCAAGACCCATGCTTGGACTTTTCTTTGCCAAGACTCATGCTTGGACTTTTCTTTGCCAAGACTCATGCTTGGACTTTTCATTGCCAACCCATATTGGACTTTCCATGCCAAGACCCATGCTTGGACTTTTCCTTGCCAAGACCCATGCTTGAACTTTACATGCCAAGTGTCACACTTGGACTTTCCATGCCAAGTACCCATGACTTGGAATTTCCCATGACAATCACATTGTCATATGTTTTTGTTGAACATCAAAACATCTCTCGAGTCAAGCTTGAGTCCCGGTCAATTGTGACCTGGGTCGATTGCACCAACAAGAACTTCATTGACATATCCATATATGCAGAGAACCATATGAAGTCTTACAGTTGGTCACTCAAATGAACTAGTTACCATAACTAGTATGCACGATTAACTCCGTACATCACAATGTCTCCAGTCAGTGAGAATCAGCTGCTTGGATACACCAAGGAGTATACCTCATGCTAGTCTCGACAGAATTGATGGTGTTCAAATCCATCAATTCATCGACTAGGGATAATTCCAATACATCTCAATTACACATGTAGAGATACTCACTAGTTGTGATCCAATCACAAATTCTCTCATGCTGTGAATCGTATTATGGACATTCAGTAAATGAGTTTAAGATATAATCAAATACATGAAAATATGTATACTCAAATAGTGAATCTTCATTTATTATATAAATGGTACAACCATAAGGTGATTGCCTTAGGACACCTCTCATATATTACTAACAAACTCCCACTTGGCCAAATGTCAATCGCCACGATATCCAATACCATATGCTCTAACATTACCCTCAAACTCACTTTGAGGTGAGACCTTAGTTAAAGGATCTGCTAAGTTCCTTTCATTGGGAATCTTTTCGATTTGTATTTCCTTCCTACTTATGATCTCTCTGATCAAATGATAGCGGCAAAGCACATGTTTGGATCATTGATGAGACCACATCAAGTTCAGAAATGAACTTCTTAATCCAAACCGCTTCCTTTGCTGCTTCCGAAGCTGCAATGTATTCTGCCTCAGAGGCAGAATCTGCTATAGTGTCAAGCTTGGAACCTTTCCAACTTATTGCGCCTCCATTCCAGGTGAATACATACCCAGACTGAGACTTGGAATCATCCTTGTCTGTCTGGAAGCTGACATATGTATACCCACGTATCACTATGTCCCCTTCTCCATATATTAGGAACACATCCTTAGTTCTTCTCAAGTACTTGAGGATCGTCTTAACAGTCGCCCAATGATTTATTCCTGGATCAGACTGGTATCTGCTTGTGACACTCAGAGCATACGATATGTCGGGCCTCATACATAACATAGCATACATGATAGATCCTATTGTGGATGCTTAGGGAATCTTATTCATGCAAATCCTCTCGTCTTCTGTGTGCGGACACATAGACTTCAAAAGGTGTATCCCATGCCTGATGGGTAGGAAACCTTTCTTGGATTCCGACATGCTAAACCTCTTTAGCACTCGGTCTATATATGTAGACTGCGAAAGACCAAGCAACCTATTCGATCTATCCCTATAGATCTTAATCCTGAGGATGTAGGTTGCTTCTCCCAGGTCTTTCATGGAAAATGTCTTAGATAACCAAATTTTAACTGACTGTAAGGCAAAAACATCGTTTCCTATAAGTAATATGTCATCGACATACAATACTAGGAACACGACTGCACTCCCACTAACCTTCTTGTACACACAAGGTTCATCCGGAATTTTGTGAGAAATCAAACCTTTTGATTGTCTCATTAAAAATGGATATTCCAGCTCCTGGATGCTTGCTTCAGTCCATATATAGACTGTCGCAATTTTCATACCTTGGTTTTGTCAGCCAATGTGAAACCCTCAGGTTGTATCATATACACATCCTCGAGTAGGTTTACATTAGGGAAAGTTGTTTTCACATCCATCTACCATATCTCATAATCATAATGAGCTGCTATGGCCAGGAGCATCTGGATAGCAATAGGTGAATAGGTCTCGTCATAATCAACACCTTGCTTTTGACGATACCCTTTCGCCACCAATCCAGCCTTATAGGTAATCACATTACCATCCATGTCAGTTTTTTTCTTAAAAACTCACTTGCACCCTATAGGTTTTATGCCTTCAGGTGGGTCAACTAAGTTCCAAACTTGATTTTCATACATGGGATCCATTTCCGACTTCATGGCGTTAAGACATTTATCCCTTTCTTAACTTTTTAGAACTTCTTCATAATTGGTAGGCTCCTCATCATCAATGAGTAACACGTCGTTCGATTCACTTACGAGAAATCCATATTTCTCAGGAATATTGCACGTTCTACCAAATCTACGAAGATGTGGTGTCTCAATAGGTCCAGCCGATGGCTCATCACTATGAGTTATCGGTTGTGGTGCTTCACCAGGTATCTCATCAATGTCTATTTGAGTCTCCTCAAGCTCAACGACACTCCCACTGTTTTCTTGCAAGAGAAACTCTTTCTCTAAAAACACAGCATGCCTTGAAACAAACACCTTTTGTTCCACATGATGATAGAATTAGTAACCCCTTGTTTTCTTAGGGTATCTAATAAATAGACATTTATCAGACTTAGCATCCAATTTGTCTGATACAGTCCGCTTCAAAGTAGGACAACCCCATATCTTCAAGTAAGATAAATGAGATTTCTTACTATTCCATATCTCATATGGAGTAGTGGAGACTACTTTGGTTGGCATTCTATTTAGCAAGTAATTGTTGGAGCGATTTGAGCGCTAGAGGGGGGGGGTGAATAGCGCAAATGAAAACTTTACGAAATCGCTTGATTAAAGAAAATGTACGCAGCAGAAAAGTAAATAATACACTTTGTTTTTACTTGATTCACAGCCTTCGGCTACTAATCCAAGACCCTAGTGGTCCGAGACCACGTACGGAGGGTAATTCACTAAAACAATCTCCTCCTCGTTGGAGGTAGGAGACAACACAATACAAAAGCTCAAAAGATTAAGGTAGAGGGACACTCCCCCTCTCCTTATTATGATATAAAGCTCCGAGAAACTAAAATGAATACAATATAAGACTTGAATAAAAATTATACTGATGAGGAAAAGACAGAAACTAAAGCATGATCGTCGGAGTAGTAGAGCTTCGCCGTAAAGATGTCGAAGAGTCGAGTCATTGCAGAGACTATTTGGAGAGATTTTGATGATTGAAATAGGGTGGAGAACCCCTACTTTTATAGCCTTGGAAACCATAGATGTTCAGATCTTCAACCAATGAGAGTAAGCCTCCTAGCCCTTGAGAAAAGGAGATAAGCTTTGACTCTCCTCGAAGTTGATCCTTGACCAACAGTCGGCTGCTACACTTACCAGTCGACTGCTAGATGGATACGTCGACTGAAGGAAGGTTTTCCAACTGCAATGAAGAGTTAGCTCAAAAATGCAGTTAATATAAGTGAACTTGATGGCCATTTACCATCTGATCTTGACTTAGACTATCCATGGGAAGTCTTGAGTCAGATCATCACTTAAGGGCATCCCTATATAGAGAACACGACCTTACTTACACTCACTAACACGAGCTTACCTCAACTTTTACCTTTGAAGCTTCGCTTTTGGACTTCACCTGAGTTCTTCGGCTCCCTCCGAAGTCCTTCCGGTGTCGCCCGACCACCACGGTTCCCTCCGGGTGTCGCTGACCTTCAGCTTTAGCATAGCAATTCTGCACACTTGATTTTGCTCATGAGATAACAAAAATGAGCTTAACTTTGTATCGTTTGCTATAATCAAAACTCAGGTTTGACTTAGGTGGCTACTCCACAAACAATCTCTCCTTTTTTGATCTATGGCAAACCCAGACACAAAGTTAAGTAAATGATTTGAAGTCCATTAAATAAATGACAAGCATAAGACATGAATGAGTTTGAAGTGCATGAATGACAAGAATAAAATGTTGGGGAAATTCGGAATGCTAGAGGGGGGGGGGGTGAATAGCGTTGACCGTTCTTGATGGAAATTGTTCGCGTTTGATCGTCTACAATTCGTGTTAGCGCAGCGGAATAATAATAATAAAAGCAATACACGAAACACAATCACACGAACACAAGCACAATATAACGTGGTTCGGAACCGTAACGGTTCCTACTCCACGGATTGAGCTCTAAAGAGCTCTAGTGATGCACACGCAATCACTAATCAATAATAACTCCTTCTCGGAACAATCCGGAGGCGGAGAAACCTCATACAATATGATTACAACAATAATCAAATGAATACAAGCAATATAATGAAATACAAAGCAATACAAGTAAAGGAAACACTTTACAAATGCTCTTTGAGTGCTTGATCACTTGGTTGCTTGATATCAACTTGGAGACCCTGATTTGCAACAGCAAATCGCCCCAAATGCTCTCAAGAAACCCTTTAGAACCGATTACTTTTTCCTCCATCACGAGCTCCATATATAGCTTCAACCTGTGCTGGAAAAAGTCGATCAGTCGACTGATCGGGACCATCAGTCGACTGATGCCACTGTTGTCGTGAGACAACAGCTAGTTCCACGTTGGATAAGTCCAACGGAACCTTCATCAGTCGACTGATCATGACCATCAGTCGACTGATGGAGCCTTCACTCGACCAGTCGAGTCTCGACTCCATTATGTGGCCGATTTCTCGAGCACCCGATCCGATCGATCATGATCACGATCGCTGAGCCATCACCGATCGCCACCTGGCAATGATCGTAGGCCATAACCCGCATAAACCCTAGTTGACTCGGTCAGTTGGATCGCCACATGGCACCGGGCCGACCGCACACCTCAAACATGAGGTTTTAACCCAAGTATGGTTCCCCCATACTTACTAGACCACCCTTAGCCTAGACCTAAGCCTTCTAGCCACCTCCATCAGCCTCACGCCTCTCGGATCCCTCCAAGTCATCCATGACTTGTTCATCCATCGCGCTAGCCTTCAGGTGCTTCCGTCGGCTATGTCATGCTAACGGTGTCTACACCGCCAAGGCACATTGGACTTACGCCGCCAAGACTCCGCTTGGACTTTACGCCGCCAACCATTGGACTTATGCTGCCAAGACTACCGCTTGGACTTTACACCGCCAATATCAATCCCCTTGGACTTCTACATTGCCAAGACCATGCTTGGACTTTCCTTGCCAACCCATGTTGGACTTCTCAAATGCCAAGACCATGCTTGGACTTTCCTTGCCAACCCATGTTGGACTTCTCAAATGCCAAGACCATGCTTGGACTTTCCCTTGCCAACCCATGTTGGACTTTTACATTGCCAAGACCATGCTTGGACTTTCTCTTGCCAAGTGTCCCACTTGGACTTTCCATTTGCCAAGACCCATGCTTGGACTTTCCTTGATCACATGGTCAACCCTGGTCAACCATCAAGTCAATTATAACCTGGGTCGATTGTATAAACAATCTCCCCAACATATTAACTGACATCAATGTCCAACATCAATGTCAATCCTATGTCAAACATACTTTGTCAAACATCAAAACATCACTCGAGTCAAACTCGAGTCCTGGTCAATCATGACCTGGGCCGATTGCACCAACAATCTCCCCCTTTTTGATGTTTGACAAAAACCAATCAAATCATGAGTTAGAACACTAACTCAAATCCCTTACCAATTATCTCAAATTGGTAAACACTCACCAAATGTTCTTCCCCAAACATTCAAGTGTAAATCAAATGTTCTCCCCCAAACATTCTCCCCCTTTTTGACTAACATCAAAAATGTTTTCTCTCCAAGGAGGTCAATGTCTCATGTCCCAATGAGATCTTACAATCTCCTCCTTGGTCTAAAAATACCTAGGATGTCTACCATCTTCCTAGTGATAAGTCCCATATCACTTAAGAGAGACAATCCTATACACTCTCCCAATTTCCAAATTGGGTTAAAAAAAATCCATCAATTTCCCAATTGATAACATTCTCCCCATCAATAAAAACACATCCATCATCCCAAGATGGATACCTCCCTCTAAAGGCTTGCTCCCCCATGACCATTGCACCAACAATGTCCTTGGGAAGTCCCTAAGCCAATAGGAACTCTAAATTATCAAAATTAAGGTTAGAAATTCAACATTGAACTTTCTAACACCTCAAATCGATACTTTGACCTAACACCTCTCCAAATTCATATCCAATGAATTTTCACCCTTCATAATGCTTCCCAAAGCATATTCTAGAGTTAGGAGTGGTTAGGGACCTTAACCGTAACTGAAATCGGGTTAAACAACCATAGTTTTCCCAAAATCAGTGAAGTCGCTACAATGATCAACCTCATCACCGATCCAATCCAAGATCGATAATCCGAAACTCCCGATTTTCAGTTATCAGAAACGAATTTCAGAAAATCATAAATAATTATACGTATATCGAAAAATCATGAAATTTCATAAGTATAATACTTATGACACACACAATGGGTGAAAAATGTTTGAAAAATATTTTACCCATAAAATAGTGAAATTGGTACAAAGTTCAAAACCATTGAAATTTTCAATGTTTTAGCCCTACTTTGTATCAACTTCATCAATGGTGATTGCTATCAAAAGATAGACTTCACCAAGGTTTTTCAAAATGATTTTAAAATGTTTTCAAAACCTTATTTTGGATCATATTCCTTGGGCTCTATGTACATGACTTGTACACAAGCTTTCCCAATGATCCACACATAAAATTTGATGAGTTTTAGTTCATCTAGATGCAAAAACTATGCACCTTGAACTCAACTCATATCCTAGCATCTCACATGTATCTAGGGTGTATAAATACACATACATGTCAATAGGATGTGAGATGTAGGTTTTGTTCTCCCTAATCTAGGGTTTCATGCATTTTCCTAAGGCAACTCTACTTGATTCCCTTATAAATGGGACTCCAAGTCATGCCATAGTCCTTAAATCAATTTTAATCAAATTTTCTTAAATGCATGAATGATTATGGCATTACTGATGATACAAATAAACATATGCTCATAATCATGATGTCATGGCATAAGATGAAATCTAAAAACACATGACATTTATCCTTAAACCTAAGCATAATCATGACATATAAAATGATTAAAACTAAACATGATGTCATGACATGGGATATGGCAATCAAAGCATGGCATATAACATATATAGGTATAGAAATACCTAAATTTTAATATTAGTTGCCATTTGAAATAATTAAGTTCATTTTGCCATATTAACCTAAATTCTCCCAAATGTGCCAAAAACCCAAAATGACACATTAACACCTCTAAACCTAAATTGTGCCAATTTGATCATTTTATCAAACTTCATAATTAATATTGGCACATCCTAAAAACCTTTAGGATTAAGACTCAAATGTATTTCCAAGGTAACCATAACCTTGAAAATATCCTAAAGTGCCACCTTTACCATGGTTGAGTTAACTACTCATCCAATCAAGGTTGGCACACCCTAAACCCATCTTAGCGTGAATCAATCACGCTCTTAGGAACCCAAAACCTATTTGAGCTCCTAGGGTTAATTAGGTATTCCTTAGGGATAACCTCCCTAGATACCTTCCTAATGACCTTCCTAGGCTTATTAGCCTTGGTCATTTTGGTCTTGCCTAGGTTAACCTTAGGGATTGCCTCCCTAACAACCTTCTTAGTGGCCACCCTAGGTTTCTTCGAAACCTTGGCCACTAGGCATAAACCTTGGTCAACTCTAGGAATGACCTTCCCATTGACCTTGGTCTTTCTAGACCTAGTTAGTGTCCCATAGTCAAACGGAACACTATGGTAAGTCACCTTGGACTTAGGTTTGTGACCCAAACCATTCTTGCCCTTGGTTGACTTTTGACTCTTAGGTCCTACGTGTTGACTTTGAGATTTTGACCTAGGAGTTTGACCATTAGACCCTTTAAATTGGTTTTGTATCTTGTTTAGGGTCTTTTCCAATTTCTCAAGCCTTGTCCTCAAGGCTTGATTTTCCTTTTCTAATATCTCAATTTTTGATTTTTCATTTTCTCTTGAGATATTTTTATTTCTAGGCATATGTCTAGATTTCTTAGCATTAAAGCCTAGATGTTTTCCTATTTTCTTAATGCTTTCCTTAGGTAATATATTTTTAGGGACATTAGTCCCAAATTTCTTCTTGTTTCCTAAGTGGACACTCTTAGCGCCTAAACAAATATGTCTATTATTTCTAGCATGCTTTTCATGTACAATAGCAAGAGAATTAAAGTTCCTAGCATGCTTTTGCCTATTAACTAAAAAGGATGCATTATTAAAATATACCTTAGGGTTAGCTTTGGAAGCTCCCCCTACATGTGTAGCTCCCTCTTGGGTCTTCTTCTTCCCCCTAGGACATTGATTCCTATAATGTCCTTTTGCATTGCATTTGAAGCATATGATGTGCTCCTTGCTCTTGATACTTGGGGAACCGGCGTCCGTTGACTTTTGTTGACTTTTAGGTGCCGGAGGAGCTTTCCTAATCTTCTTTGGGAATTTGCTCTTGTAATGCCCATACTCCCTACACTCAAAGCACATAATATGTTTTTTATTTAAAACTAAATTGCTTGAGTTACCTAGTTTGGTGGTGGAGACCGAAATTGGACTTTGGGCTTCTTCATCTTGACCGGATGTCGAAACTTCTTCTTCTCGATGTTCCGGTATAGATGATCTCTCCCCTTCTTCTATTTCCTCTTCCGATCCGGAAGTTGACTCCTCACTTCCTCCCGATTCCTCACTTTCACTTGAGGATGAGCTCTCTTCTTCGGTCTCCTCCTCTTCCGAATCTTCTTGGACCGATTCGGGATTTTCGTGGAACTTGATCAACTTGTTCCACAATTCCTTGGCATCCCTATAGCTTCCTAATCTAGACAAAATATCGTTAGGTATCAAATCAATTAGCATTTTTGTTACCTTAACGGTTGTCTTGAATTTTTCCCTTTGCTCCTCGGTCCATCTCTTCATCTTGAGGATTTCGCCATTTTCTCCTCTCGGAGCATCAAAACCTATAGTCACGGCAAACCAATTTTCTATATTTGTCATTAGAAAATATTGCATTCTACCTTTCCAATACGCGAAATGTTCGCGGTTGAAGGAAGGTGGGATGTTGACGTCGTCACCCAATTTTTCTTGAAATTCCATATTCTTCCCTCTAGCTTCTTGACTCCGGGTTGTTAATCCGTAGAAGAGCCCCGGGCTCTGATACCACTTGTTGGGGAAATTCGGAATGCTAGAGGGGGGGGTGAATAGCGTTGACCGTTCTTGATGGAAATCGTTCGCGTTTGATCGTCTACAATTCGTGTTAGCGCAGCGGAATAATAATAATAAAAGCAATACACGAAACACAATCACACGAACACAAGCACAATATAACGTGGTTCGGAACCGTAACGGTTCCTACTCCACGGATTGAGCTCTAAAGAGCTCTAGTGATGCACACGCAATCACTAATCAATAATAACTCCTTCTCGGAACAATCCGGAGGCGGAGAAACCTCGTACAATATGATTACAACAATAATCAAATGAATACAAGCAATATAATGAAATACAAAGCAATACAAGTAAAGGAAACACTTTACAAATGCTCTTTGAGTGCTTGATCACTTGGTTGCTTGATATCAACTTGGAGACCCTGATTTGCAACAGCAAATCGCCCCAAATGCTCTCAAGAAACCCTTTAGAACCGATTACTTTTTCCTCCATCACGAGCTCCATATATAGCTTCAACCTATGTGGAAAGTCAATCTCGATCGATCCATCGGGACCATCACGATCGATGCCATCGTATGTCGTGAGACAACGGCTAGTTCCATGTTGGATAAGTCCAACGGAACCTTCATCAGTCGACTGATCATGACCATCAGTCGACTGATGGAGCCTTCACTCGACCAGTCGAGTCTCGACTCCATTCTGTGGCCGATTTCTCGAGCACCACCGATCGGTGATCACGATGATCCGATTTGCTGAGCCATCACGATCGCCCACCTCGGCATCGATCAAGGCCATAACCCGCAATAAACCCTAGTTGACTCGGTCGGTGACGCCACATGGCACCATTGGCACACCTCAAACATGAGGTTTTAACCCAAGTATGGTTCCCCCATACTTGCTAGACCACCCTTAGCCTAGACCTAAGCCTTCTAGCCACCTCCATCAGCCTCACGCCTCTCGGATCCCTCCAAGTCATCCATGACTTGTTCATCCATCGCGCTAGCCTTCAGGTGCTTCCGTCGGCTATGTCATGCTAACGGTGTCTACACCGCCAAGGCACATTGGACTTACGCCGCCAAGACTCCGCTTGGACTTTACGCCGCCAACCATTGGACTTATGCTGCCAAGACTACCGCTTGGACTTTACGCCGCCAATATCAATCCCCTTGGACTTCTACATTGCCAAGACCATGCTTGGACTTTCCTTGCCAACCCATGTTGGACTTCTCAAATGCCAAGACCATGCTTGGACTTTCCTTGCCAACCCATGTTGGACTTCTCAAATGCCAAGACCATGCTTGGACTTTCCCTTGCCAACCCATGTTGGACTTTTACATTGCCAAGACCATGCTTGGACTTTCCCTTGCCAAGTGTCCCACTTGGACTTTCCATTTGCCAAGACCCATGCTTGGACTTTCCTTGATCACATGGTCAACCCTGGTCAACCATCAAGTCAATTATAACCTGGGTCGATTGTATAAACAATCTCCCCAACATATTAACTGACATCAATGTCCAACATCAATGTCAATCCTATGTCAAACATACTTTGTCAAACATCAAAACATCACTCGAGTCAAACTCGAGTCCTGGTCAATCGTGACCTGGGCCGATTGCACCAACATAAAATATGAAGAAATGAGTATACTTGAATTAGCAAGTTAAGTAGGAGTAAAAGAAACCTTTTTCAAGTGGTCCCCCTTGACTGAGGATGAGAACTTGAAAAGGGATCTTGACCCTCCCCCTTGATGTGTGCTACCTTAAAAAGAACTTAAGTAATCGAAATTACTTAATATTGGCCTTAGTGTTTAAAATAGGTTTTAAGTTAAGGTACCAAAAAAAATGATCCCTTAACTTTGGCCTTTTCTCCCCCTTTTGCCATAAATCGAAAAGAGCGGGGGTATTGAAAAATAAGTTTTAAGTTCAAGCATGTGCCAAATAAATTTTGAAAATAGTAATTTGAATATAAGCTCATCTATTAGGATGTGCAACTCTTATATGACTCGATTGATATGAAAGATCAACAAGTCCTGGTTAGAGTTAGTTAATTTATATAATTATACTTCGTGGTTCATGTCGATGCACTGAATCTACATCTGAAACCTGGAGTAAGGTCCTAACATCTCACGCCCATTTATGTGGCTAAGTACACAAACACATTAGTCCTATGTGTTGTGAGATGTAATGGCTCCTTAAATCTATAGGTGTATGATATCTAGGGTAAACCCTAAGCTAGTTCCATTAACATGAAACAATAAAAGATAGAGTATATCATATAATAAGAAAAATACAAGTCTTACTCTATTACACACATGCCCAATTTTTGTCTAAGTAGACTAAATTCGGCTTCGGGTAGCGGCTTGGTTAAGTTGATTTAGCTAATATTATCTATGTGAATTTTAATATTGTTAGAGTTTAAGTTAAAGTCTTTGAGATTGTGCTTCATCCAAAGAAGCTGAGCTACACACTCACCCATTGTGACATATTCAGCTTCGGTGGTAGACAAGGCAACGCAGTGTTGCTTCCTACTGCACCAACTCACTAGTTTGTTTAATTTGTAGTCCTAGAAAGAAACTCAATTCACCTACTAAATTCATTTCAAATTCACTTTCCATTAGTGAAATGAACTCATTCAGTAGGATCGAATTGTTGGAATGTAAACTGAAAGCCTAGCTCTTTTTGTATGAACATTTTTATTTTGAAATAAGAATCACATGATCATTGTTTGCACTTTATATATTATATGTGTGCATATTGTCTAATATTTTACATTGTAGATAACATGGTGCTTGGTGTGGCACAGAAGATCATGTTATCAGTATCTTGTAAAATATAAGTAGAGGCTCATAACCAAGATGGTTTTGGACAAACCATTGGCATGGTTGTAGTGTAGCTTGGTATTGTTTTGTCTTGAACATAGAGTTACACTAGTACACTTAGGTGTATTGAGCAGGACCGACATAGAGGTGATTCAATTTATTGCTGACTACATAATTGAATCGGACCTCGGATATTATGTTGTACATGCTCTTAATCCCGATATAATGACGGGCACATGTACTTAGTATTTATTTCTTTGATTTACCAAAGGGTGAGATTTAAATGGATTAAATCAATATGCTCGGTAAGTTGGGAAATAATATTATTTACATGGTGTGCCGTTGATTATAGGAGAAAATCATGTCCTATATATTAGGTTGATGATGTCCCCTTGAGGAGCTCATAAGGTTCATCATGTAAGCCCAGCTGGTTGACTTAGTCAACATGATGATAAGGTTGAGTGGTACTACTCGAGGAGTTAGATGTTAATTAATTGATAGTCAGTAAATCAATTAATTGACATACATTCGATATCTTAAACATGGGGAGATGAATGTACAAATAATATATGGAGCCCATATTAATTTATGGGGGTTGGTGAGGTAGTTCGATGATGATCCTCTAGTGGAATGGAACATCATTGATGGATCAAGTTTGTGTGGTTCCGATCCATCGGGTGGCCAAGATCCAACTCCTCCTCATGGTCCCTATCGTAGCCTAATATAATCCTCAAGAAGTCTAGATCCAAGGATGTAAAACAAAACTCTAGAACCAACAGTTGGGATTAAATCCCTAGATCCGATGGTTGGGATGAAACCCTAGAATCGACGGTTGGGATTAAATCCCTAGATCCGACGGTTGGGATGAAACCCTAGATCCGACGGTTGGGATGAAACCCTAGATCCGACGGTGGGATAAAACCCTAGATCCGACGGTGGAGATTAAATCCCTAGATCCGACGGTGGAGATTAAAGGAGGCTTAAGCCCAATTCTATAAATAGATGTCTTAGGTTTGGAGGCAAGAATGGTTCTATTGGAGTTAGGGTTTTTGGTTGGGCGGCTAGGGTTTGGAAGCTAGGGCTTTGGGCAAAGAAGTGGGCGCCATCTTCTTCCAACAAAGTGGCCCGCCCATCTTCTTCCATCAAGTTGGCCGCGCCCATCCTCTTCCTCTCTCATTCTCCTTGGCCGGCAACCTCTCTTCAAGGTTGGCCTGCTTCCTCCATTCTCTCTAAGGTGGCCGCGGTTCTCCATACATTGGTGGCACGCCATCCATTCATTCCTTGGCCGGCGGTTACATCAAACTCCCTTGCTTGGTGGCCGATTCTAGAAAGGAAAAGTTTTGTTGGTTCTTCTCTTTGTTCGCAGCGAACAAGGAAGGGAATAACGCGATCTAGAAGCCTTCTACTCATGGAGGATCTTCTCCCACACGTCGTCCGCGAGGAGGATAGGACATACGGTAGAAGATCGTGAGGTATAAAAGTTTTACAACTTTATTTTCTGATCTTAGCATGTTCTTTTATGTGTTGATTATACAAGTGTGCATTTGTATATATTTTGTATAATCATGGATCCCGAAGACAAACACAAAAACTGGCGATCCGTCCGTCGTCTCTTCCGCGGCTAACCAACTAGAAGAGTTGTGTTGCTTGAACAACTAGTTTGTTCAAGCGATCACTCAAGTTGTTAGCACGACGACGAATTGGTTGTCCTAAGGAAACTCATCCCATCCGGATTAATTCTTTCATTAGTGAAAATTTTAATCCGGGGACATGGGAGCCAATGAGCCTCCGAAGCAACTCCCTACAAGTGGTATCAGAGCCACGGTTTCCGGTTTTGTGTGTTTTGGATTCACTTTCATGCACATATCATATATTGAGTATGCCGGATAATAGTAGGATGTGCGTAGGCTAACTTTTTGGTTGCAGGCATAAGTTCCGACTATTATGGCTATTTGGTTGCATGTGATTGTTTTGTGTGTGATTGTATGTATATTATTTGAATCCTCGGGGTTGACGAGGCTAGATTAGTATTTAATTTTTGTAATTAAATACGACATTGTTTAGCCGCTCATTTTAGTTTACTTTCGATCTAGATTATTTGTACACTCCTTCGTGGAGTATAGGATCGATGGATGTAAATTAAAATGATATATCTCGACTCGGATCTCTTTGGTGACTTGCGCACGGGAAAAGATGGAGCGGACGAGGTGACAACACGACGGGATGCGTATTGGAGAACAATGCCATAATAGTTGAAAAAAATTCTATTTTTTTCCATATTTATTGCTTATTTGTTTTATATGCATGTTGTGTATGCTTTAAAATTCCTCATTTTTAATTTACTAAGTGGGAGAGGGATATTTTAATTAATTCTCGCGGCCTCCATTACAAATTGGCGTGTGATGCAACAAACTTGTGTGTCGGCTCTGAGTGCCTTCCTCCCTGCAGACGGGTTTGTTTGCGGATCACTAGGTCAAATAATGGTTATAGGAAATTATCTAGGAGCATGTGTACTTCCACCGCGGTAAGACACATAATCCGAAATAATTCCCTTAGTATCGTGTAATGGTGCACACTTAGATGCAAATAAAAGTATCCTCCCCATCGGAGTCACTGCTTTTATTTGTATGGACAAAGAGGAACCAACTATTAATTTTATTTGTCAAAAAGTAAGGTTGACAAGATAATAAAATTAATGGGTAAAACCTCCTCTTACAAATGTAAAATTCGTATACGTCCACACAACGTGGCATGCGATATTCTCGGTGTTTTGAGGTGTTGGTTGATTTCGGAATTTTATTGTTTTGAGGAATCAATAATATTTGAAATCTAATATTTTGATCATTGTGATTCTTAGGATTTTCAAATGGCTTTCAATCCACTTACTATGGTACTAAAGGAAACAAACTTACTGTCCCCAAACAATAATCATTGGAAAAGAAATATGGATAGTGTCTTGACTATCGATGAGTGTCCTCCTAGGCCTACGGATGATTCTGGGGAAAAGGAACTTTTCGGATACCAGAATCAGGCTACTAGGCAGGAAGTAATGGTTGCTCAGAAGGTTTCTACTTCTATGCCGAAAGGCAAAAAGAAGAAGAAACAAGGTGGAGCAAAAATGGTGGGTGGACCTCAGGGAAGAGTGAAGAAGCCGAAAGGCAAGTGCTTCACTTGTAGACAGACTGGACATGGGAAGAAAGATTTCCCCAACCTAAAGCATAACAAAGGTAAATCTTCTGCCTTAGTCGTTGAAACATGTTTAGTGGTGTTATCTACCGGTACCTGGTGTGTAGATACAGGAGCCACTGATCATGTCTGCAATACTTTGCAGGGGTTCCAGGAAACTCGACAACTAGCTGAGGGAGAGATTACCATCTTCATGGGCAATGCTTAAAAGGTGACGGCTATTGCAGTGGGAGACGTTTATTTATCTTTTGATAGGAATAAAGTTATGGTTTTGAGAAATTGTCTTTATGTACCTACTTTTAGAAAGAATTTAATTTCAGTTTCTAAATTGTTTATGGATGGATATTCTATTTCTTTTAATGACAAAGTTGATATAAAAAGGAATAGGGAGATTATCTGTTCTGGTACATTGGTTGGCAATTTATATACTCTTGAACCGAAAACTCCCACGATGCATATAGAAGTCAATAACTCATCTTATAAGTCTAATAAGAGAAAAGAACCTTCGTAAATGAACCAGACATATCTTTGGCATCTAAGGCTTGATCATATTAACCTAAGCAGAATTCAAAGGTTGATAGCTGATGGACCTTTGGGTTCATTAGTGGTGGAGGATCTCCCAACCTGCGAATCTTGCTTGGAAGGTAAAATGACCAAGAGGCCTTTCAAGGCCAAGGGGTATAGAGCCAAAGATGTGTTAGAATTGGTTCATTCTGATTTGTGCGGTCCTATGTCTATCCAGTAAGAGGTGGTTTTGAATATTTCGCCTTTTATAGACGATTATTCAAGATATGGATACATTTACTTGATGCGCCGTAAGTCCAATGCTTTGACAGTTCAAAGAATTCAAGGTCATGTGGAGAACCGCCAAGGTAAAAGTATCAAGACATTACGATCCGATCGTGGTGGCGAGTACCTCTTGGGAGAGTTTAGGAATTACTTATCGAGGTCGGGATTCAATCCCAATTGTTCGCACCGCACACCCCAAGCAGAATGGTGTAGCGAGCGAAGGAATAGGACTCTTACGGAGATGGTCGATCGATGATGAGTTATTCGAAGTTACCTATCGCTCTGGGGTATGCGCTGGATACGACAATGTATACACTGAACTTGGTTCCATCTAAATCAGTACCTTCTACCCCTGTAGAATTGTGGACTGGGCGAAAGCCTAGTCTGAGACATATTCGGATATGGGGGAGTCCAGCACATGTGTTGAAGGCTGATGCTGGTAAGTTGGAACCTCGTACAGAAGTGTGCATGTTTGTTGGCTACCCTAAGGGAATGAAAGGTGGTTTGTTTTATAATCCTAGAGATCAGAGGGTGATCGTTAGTACGAACGCCAGATTTCTAGAGGAGGATTATGTAATGAACCACAAGCCCAAGAGTAGGATTGTTCTTGAAGAGTTGACAGGGGAAGTCTCGACTTCAATACCACCGGTACAAGAAGAGATACCACAAGTCACTACACCGCGTGTCACAGAGCATACACAGGAGGCACCTCGTCGTAGTGGGAGGGTTGTTAGACAACCCGAGAGATTCATGTTTTTGGGAGATTCTTCGGACTTAGTCCCTGGTGAACATGAACTTGATCCCTTGACATATGACGAGGCACTCCAACATAGAGATGCGGTATCTTGGCAAAGAGCGATGAATTTAGAGATAGAATCTATGGATTCTAATCAAGTCTGGGAGCTAGTAGAACCACCCGATGGTGTAAAAACCATTGGATGCAAGTGGATCTACAAGAGAAAGAGAGGAGTAGATGGGAAGGTTGAGACCTTCAAAGCTAGGCTTGTTGCGAAAGGGTATACTCAGAAAGAGGGTATCGATTATGAGGAGACCTTTTCGCTGGTAGCTATGCTGAAGTCTATCCGAATTCTCTTATCTATAGTTGCTTATATGGATTATGAGATTTGGCAGATGGATGTCAAGACAGCTTTCCTTAACGGAAGTCTTGAGGAGAACATCTATATGTGGCAACCAGAGGGATTCATTGCTAAAGGCAAAGAGCATCTTGTATGTAAGCTTAATCGGTCCATTTATGGATTGAAGCAAGCTTCTAGATCTTGGAACATCCGCATTGATGAGGTAATCCAGTCATATGGATTTATTCAAAATCCGAATGAGCCTTGTGTATACAAGAGATGTGACGGAAACGTAGTGGTGTTTCTTGTACTATACGTAGATGACATTTTGTTAGTTGGCAACAAAATCAAAGTGTTATCATACGTAAGGGTATGGTTGTCCAAACAGTTTGACATGAAGGACTTGGGAGAAGTGGGACACATCCTTGGGATCAAAGTTATAAGGGATCGCAAGAAAAGGATGTTGTGCTTATCTCAAGCTTCATACATTGACACTATCCTTGCTCGTTTTAGCATGCAGAACTCCAAGAAAGGTTTTCTACCTTTTAGGCATGGAGTTCCTTTATCTAAAGAGATGTGTCCCAAAACATCAAAGGAGATAGAGGAGATGAAGGCGGTTCCTTATGCTTCAAGAGGGAAGCCTCATGTATGTTATGCTATGTACGAGACGGATATCCGCTTGGGCATGGTTAGCAGATATCAGAGTAATCCTGGACAGGGACATTGGACTATGGTAAAGCATATATTGAAGTACCTGAGAAGGACTAGGGATTATATGCTAGTTTACCGGGCAGATCAATTGGTCCCTATGGGTTACACGAATTCGGATTTCCAATCAGATAGGGACAAGAGTAAGTCTACCTCGGGGTTTGTGTTTACTTTTGGAGGTGGAGCCATAGTATGGAGGAGTGTCAAGTAGAAATACGTGGCGGACTCTACCATGGAAGCTGAGTATGTGGCAGCCTCTGAGGCAGCCAAGGAAGCTGTATGGCTCAGGAACTTCTTGATGGACTTGGATGTGATTCCTGGTTTTCCCAGAACTATCAAAATTTATTATGATAACAGTGGTGCAGTTGCAAACTCGAAGGAACCACGAGCCCATAAGGCGAGTAAACACATAGAGCGCAAGTACCACCTTATACGAGAGATTGTAAAGCGAGGAGAAGTAGCTGTCGCCAAGATTGCATCAGAGGATAACCTGATTGATCCATTCACTAAGGCCCTTCCAGCGAAAGCGTTTGATAGGCATGTGGAGGACATGAGGATCAGATGTATGGCAGTGTGATGACAGCATAGTCTTTTAGTATAAGTGGGAGATTGTTGGAATGTATACTGAAAGCCTAACTCTTTTTGTATGAACATTTTTATTTTGAAATAAGAATCACATGATCATTGTTTGCACTTTATATATTATATGTGTGCATATTGTCTAATATTTTATATTGTAGATAATATGGTTCTTGGTGTGTACGTAAGATCATGTTATCGTGATTGTAGAATATAAGTAGAGGCTCACAACCAAGATGGTTTTGGACAAACCATTGGCATGGTTGTAGTGTAGCTTGGTATTGTTTTGTCTTGAACATAGAGTTACACTAGTACACTTAGGTGTATTGAGCAGGACCGACATAGAGGTGATTCAATTTAATGCTGACTACATAATTGAATCGGACCTCGGATATTATGTTGTACATGCTCTTAATCCCGATATAATGACGGGCACATGTACTTAGTATTTATTTCTTTGATTTACCAAAGGGTGAGATTTAAATGGATTAAATCAATATGCCCGATAAGTTGAGAAATAATATTATTTACATGGTGTGCCGTTGATTATAGGAGGAAATCGTGTCCTATATACTAGGTTGATGATGTCCCCTTGAGGAGCTCATAAGGTTCATCATGTAAACCCAGCTGGTTGACTTAGTCAACATGATGAAAAGGTTGAGTGGTACTACTCGAAGAGTTAGATGTTAATTAATTGATCATTAGTAAATCAATTAATTGACGGACATTCGATATCTTAAACACGGGGAGATGAATGTACAAATAATATATGGAGCCCATATTAATTTATGGGGCTTGGTGAGGTAGTTCGATGATGATCCTCTAGTGGAATGGAACATCATTGATGGATCAAGTTTGTGTGGTTCCGATCCATCGGGTGGCCAAGATCCAACTCCTCCTCATGGTCCCTATCGTAGCCTAATATAATCCTCAAGAAGTCTAGATCCAAGGATGTAAAACAAAACTCTAGAACCAACGGTATGGATTAAATCCCTAGATCCGATGGTTGGGATGAAACCCTAGAATCGACGGTTGGGATTAAATCTCTAGATCCGACGATTGGGATGAAACCCTAGATCCGACGGTTGGGATGAAACCCTAGATCCGACGGTTGGGATGAAATCCTAGATCCGATGGTTGGGATGAAACCCTAGATCCGACGGTTGGGATAAAACCCTAGATCCGACGGTGGAGATTAAATCCCTAGATCCGACGGTGGAGAATAAAGGAGGCTTAAGCCCAATTCTATAAATAGAGGGCTTAGGTTGGGCGGCAAGAATGGTTCAATTGGAGTTAGGGTTTTAGGTTGGGCGGCTAGGGTTTGGAAGCTTTGGCTTGGGCGGCAACTCTTGGACAAGAAGTCGGCGTCCATCTTCTTCCAACAAAGTGTGGCCGGCGCCCATCTTCTTCCATCAGGTTGTGGCTGGTGCCCATCCTCTTTGTTCTCTCTCTCATTCCTTGGCCGGCGGCAACCTCTCTTCAAGGTTGGCCGGCGTTCATTCCTCCATTCTCTCCAAGGTGGCCGGTGGTTCTCCATACATTGGTGGCCGGCGCTTCATCCATTCATTCCTTGGCCCACTCCCTTGCTTGGTGGCCGGTTCTAGAAAGGAAAAGTTTTGTTGGTTCTTCTCTTTGTTCGCAGCGAACAAGGAAGAGAAGAACGCGATCTAGAAGCCTTCTACTCGTGGAGGATCTTCGCCCACACGTCGTCCGCGAGGAGGATAGGACATACGGTAGAAGATCGTGAGGTATAAAAGTTTTACAACTTTATTTTCTGATCTTAGCATGTTCTTTTATGTGTTGATTATACAAGTGTGCATTTGTATATATTTTGTATAATCATGGACCCCGAAGACAAACACAAAAACCGGCGATCCGTCCGTCGTCTCTTCCGCGGCTAACCAACTAGAAGAGTTGTGTTGCTTGAACAACTAGTTTGTTCAAGCGATCACTCAAGTTGTTAGCACGACGATGAATTGGTTGTGCTAAGAAAACTCATCCCATCCGGATTAATTCTTTCATTAGTGAAAATTTTAATCCGGGGAAATGGGAGCCAATGAGCCTCCGAAGCAACTCCCTTCACGAATTGGTTGTTCCGAAAATGATGTCATCTACGTAGATTTGGGCTATAAAGATTTCCTTACCTATAGTTTTTATGAAAAGGGTCTGATCGACTAGGCCTTGATTAAACCCTTTTGACTTAAGATAAATTGAAAGCCTCTCGTACTAAGCTCGAGGAGCTTGTTTGAGTCCATAAAGAGCTTTCTTTAGTTTAAGGACATGGTCGGGTTTATCTAGGCTTTCGAATCCTGGAGGTTGACTAACGTACACAACTTCCTTAATTAGTCCATTTAAAAACGTTGACTTTACATCCATTTGAAACAATTTAAATCCTCGATGTGCAGCGTATGCCTACAACATTCAGATAGATTCTAGTCTAGCCATGGGGGTGTAGATTTCATCGTAATCTAACCCCTCTACTTGACTAAACCCTTTCGCGACTAATCTCGCTTTGTTTCTAACTACTTCACCTTTGTCATCAAGTTTATTTCGGAAAACCCTCCTTGTTTCAATAATTGACTTATCTTGAGGTGGTGGTACTGATTACCAAACATCGTTCATAGTAAAATGAGCTAGCTCTTCTTGCATTGCAATGATCCAATCGAGATCAAGAAGAGCTTGTTCAATGGTTTTGTGTTCAATTTTCAAAATCAAGGAGATTTGACTAAGATTTCTATATGATGATCTAGTTCGAACTCCTAGGCTGGGATCACCTATTACTTGGTCGATAAGATGATTCGATTGAATCCTAGAATGACTTGAGTTAGGGTCACTTATCACTTGGTTGGTGGGATGACTCGATTGAATCCTAGACTAGCTCAGATTAGGATTGATACTAGACTCGTGTTCAAGATCAGAGTCGAGTCTGGTTTGAATCGGTTCGCTAGTTAGCTTTACTATGGATTTTGTAAGTTCATGTCCTTCGTCGAATACTACATTAATGGTTTCTTCAATTTTAAGGGTGTCATTGTTATATACCCTATAAGCTCTACTTGTAGTTGAGTATCCTAGGAAGATACCGATAGAGGTTTTGAATGTGAACTTTCCTAGGTAGTCCTTAGTGTTTAGTATATGTACCTTACACCCAAATACCCTAAAGTATTTGTTGGGTTTCCGGCACCGCGGCGTGTGTGTGTTCGATCATGTTTCGTAAACATGAGCACAGCGGAAGCAAAAAAAATAATAAATATTCCTATTTATTACAACACACACAACACACGCATGCTATTACAACAAGTGTAGACATAACCGTAAATTAAAATTGCAATAAAAGAAATTAAACTACGTTATACCTTCCGTATGACGTGTAGCGGGAACGGCATCAACCGGAACGATTCTCGTAAGAATCGTCTCTATCCGTATCCACGCCGAGCTCCTCGGGATGACTTCGCCAAGCCACGAGCTTCGTCTTCGTACGGGTTACTAGCCTCGTGTTGAAGACGATGTGATCGAGAGATGATCACGGTCCGAATCCAAATTCGGACCTAAAACAAGTCCTCAAGACTTGCTTCTCCGGAGAGGTATTCGTCAACCGATTGACGAATCCTTCGTCCTCCACCTTAGAGGATTACCGGAGATCAAATCCCCGGTATGTTATCCGCTGTCGGAGCACTAACCGCGTCGTCAAACGACGCTCCGACGGAGAAGAAGCTGTCCAGAAAAAACTGGACAGCTTTGGTGGAGGAAATAGGCGCCGGCTAAAGAAGAGATGGAGCCTCACCTTTACACCAACCCAAGGAGATCACCGGAGGGTCGCCGGAGGTCCACCGGCCGGGCTTGACGCCGGCAAGGAGATGGCAGCCACTCAATGAAGTTGGGCGGCAGCCCTTGTTTGTTGACGCCAACAACAAGGAGGATGGGTTGGGCGGCCACTAATTGGATTAGGTTTAGGTTAGGGTTTAATCCTATTTTATAGAGAACTAATTCTCTTAATGGTTAATGGATCATATCCATAAAGCCCGTTAACCCGCTCCATTAAGATAAGTTAAAATAAACCAAACCATGATGGTTTATTTTAAGTTAAAACGAACGAACCAACTTTTGGTTCATTCGTTTAAAATAAACCAAACCCTTTGGTTTATTCTTATCCATTGGATTAGAACCAAACCATTTTGGTCCATCCATTATGTCTTCATAAGACACGGCCCATCCACGCTTCCATTGCGACTGAAACAATTTCATGCTCGCTTTATGTTTGGTCCAACCAAACATAGTTTCTCTCGGTCTTAGAATCCCATTCTCAAGCTCGTTTTAAATCCTTTGGATTACACTCGTTGTGCGTGTGACCAAATAGGTTCTCGGTTTATGTTGGCCGTCTATAATTAACCATTAATTATAGAACGATCATGAGTGGCACCTAGTAGTACATCATGATCCCCAATTAACCAAAAGATCAACGTTGATCGAACTATTTACGAAACCCTTGATAGCTCGAATGAATCGTGCCCCATTCCCTTCACTCATCTTATACCCACTTGGTTGGGACATGGTCTATTGTGCCATCCCACTAGGTGACTCGTCACACCTAGCCCAAGTATCATTTCCTCGTCCCTACAGTTCTAGTTACTGCACATGTATCGAAGAGTACCTTACTCTAAACATGTAATGCTTTGGCCAAAGACTTTAGTAACAATCCGACGAGAGGCCATAGGTATACATCTCCTCGCAAGGAGTGGTGAATCCTTTATAGGCTATTCAAACACCTTCGATCACTTCGACTTATACCCAATCATCCCGGGTCCACATCTCCTTAGAGATGTTTGCTTAAGATGTCAAAGCATAAGTCTCTATGATCAAGATGACTTGAATACATAAGTCAAAGGAACATCGCACTTAAGCCACGAAGAACTTCATTGACATATCTATATATGCGAGAAAACCATATGAAGTCTTTACGGTTGGTCACTCCAATGAACTAGTTACCATAACTAGCATCCACGATTAACTCGGACATCACTATGTCTCGACCGGTGAGAATCAAATGCTTGGATACACCAAGGAGTATACCTCGTGCTAGTCTCGACAGAATTGATGGTGTCCAAATCCATCAATTCATCGACTAGGGATAATTCCGATACATCACAATTACACATGTAGAGATACTCACTAGTTGTGATCCAATCACAAATTCTCTCATGCTGTGAATCGTATCGTGGACATTCAGTAAATGAGTTTAAGATCCAATCAAATACATAAAATATGTATACTCAAATAGTGAATCTTCATTTATCATATAAATGGTTCATACATAAGGCGATTGCCTTAGGACATCTCTCATATATTACTAACAGACTCCCACTTGGCCTAATGCCAATCGCTACGGTATCCAATACCATAGTCTCTAACATGACCCTCAAACTTGCTTTGAGGTAATGCTTTAGTCAAGGGATCCGCTAAGTTCCTTTTAGTGGGAATTTTCTCGATTTGTATTTCGTTCCTACTGATGATCTCTCTGATAAGATGATAGCGGCGAAGCACATGTTTGGATCATTGATGAGACCACATCAAGTTCATAGATGAACTACTTGATCCAAACCGCTTCCTTTGCTGCTTCCAAAGCTGCAACGTATTCTGCCTTAATTAGCGAGAATCATTGGAACCTTTCCAACTTATTGCGCCTCCATTCTAGGTGAATATACATACCCTAAGACATGGAATCATCCTTGTCATGCGGATCCGCATCCGTATACCCACGTATCACCATGTACCCTTCTCCATATATTAGGAACACATCCTTAGTTCTTCTCAAGTACTTAAGGATCGTCTTAACAGCCGCCCAATGATCCATTCCTGGATCAGACTGGTATCTTCTCGTGACACTCAGAGCATACGATACATCGGGCCTCGTACATAACATAGCATACATGATAGATCCTATTGCGGATGCATAGGGAATCTTACTCATGCAAATCCTCTCGTCTTCTGTGCGCGGACACATAGACTTCGAAAGGTGTACCCCATGCCTGATGGGCAGATAACCTTTCTTGGATTCCGACATGCTAAACCTCTTTAGCACTCGGTCTATATATGTAGACTGCGAAAGACCAAGCAACCGTTTTGATCTATCTCTATAGATCTTAATCCCAAGGATGTAGGTTGCTTCTCCCAGGTCTTTCATGGAGAATGTCTTGGATAACCAAACCTTACCTGACTGTAAGATTGACACATCGTTTCCTATAAGTAATATGTCATCGACATACAATACTAGGAACACGACTGCACTCCCACTAACCTTCTTGTACACACAAGGTTCGTCTGGATTTTGTGAGAAATCAAACCTTTTGATCGTCTCATCAAAACGGATATTCCAGCTCCTGGATGCTTGCTTCAATCCATAAATGGATCGTCGCAATTTGCATACCTTGGTTTTATCAACCGATGTGAAACCCTCAGGCTGTATCATATACACGTCCTCGAGCAGGTTTCCATTAAGGAAAGTTGTTTTCACATCCATCTGCCATATCTCATAATCATAATGAGCCGCTATGGCCAGGAGCATCCGAATGGATTTAAGCATAGCTACAGGCGAATAGGTTTCGTCATAATCAACACCTTGTTTTTGACGATATCCTTTCGCCACCAATCTAGCCTTATAGGTAATCACATTACCATCCATGTCGGTTTTCTTCTTGAAAACCCACTTGCACCCTATAGGCTTTATGCCTTCAGGTGGGTCAACCAAGTTTCAAACTTGGTTTTCGTACATGGAATCCATTTCTGACTTCATGGTACCAAGCCACTTATCCCTTTCTGAACTTGTCAGCACTTCTTCATAACTGGTAGGCTCCTCATCATCAATGAGTAACACGTCGTTCGATTCGCTTACGAGAAATCCATATCTCTCAGGAATGTTGCGTGTTCTACCAGATCTACGAAGATGTGGTGTTACAATAGGTCCAGCCGATTGCTCATCACTATGAGTTGTCATGTTGTGCTTCACCGTATCTCATCAATGTCTATTTGAGTCTCTCGAGCCTCCTCAAGCTCGACGATACTCCCCTTTGCTTTCTTGCAAGAGAAACTCTTTCTCTAGAAACACGGCATGCCTTGAAACAAACACCTTTTGTTCCACAGATGATAGAATTGGTAACCCCTTGTTTCCTTAGGGTATCAATAAATAGACATTTATCGGACTTAGCATCCGGTTTATGCGTCTGATCCAGCTTCACATAAGCGAGGACAACCCCATATCTTCAAGTAAGATACATGAGGTTTCTTACCATTCCATATCTCATATGGAGTAGTTGAGACTACCTTGGTAGGCATTACATTTAACAATTAAACAGTATCTCAGTGCATAACCCCAAAAGGACTTGGGAAGAGTTGCATGATTCATCATTGACTGACCATGTCCAACAAGGTCGATTCGCCTCATACACCATTATGCTATGGTGTATAGAGGCGGAGTCCATTGAGACAATATGCCATTGTCTCTTAGATAATCAAGAAACTCTTGACTTAAGTATTCACCACCTCGATCCGATCAGTATTTTAATACTCTTGTCATGTTGTTTCTCTACTTCATTTCTGAATTCTTTGAACCTTTCAAAGGCTTCAGACTTGTGTTTCATCAAGAACACATACCCAAACCGTGAGTGATCATCGGTGAAGGTAATGAAGTAGCTATAGCCTCCTAATGCTTGAGTTGACATAGGTCCACATACATCAGTATGTACTAAACCTAGTAACTCTCCCACTCGTTCACCTTTTCCAGTAAAAGGTAACTTAGTCATCTTGCCTTTTAAGCATGATTCGCATGTATCGTATGAATCCAATTCAAACGATTCCAGAATTCCACATCGGTGTAATTCGGACATGTGTTTCTTGCTTACATGGCCAAGACGACAATGCCACATGTAGGAGTCTATTTGATTATCCTTTCGAGCACGCTTGTTGCTCGCTTCGATATTGCAAATGTCACTGGATACGTCCAACGTATAAACACCATTGCTTAAAGTTCGGTCCATAAAGAACCCCATTCAAAGTTATGTAACAACAATTGTTACTAAACGTCAAATGGAAACCATTTCTATTTAAACAAGAAATAGAAATGATGTTCTTTATCAACGAAGGAATATAAAAGCAATTGTCCAGTTCTAAGACAAGTCCTGCAGGGAGTTTCAACAAATACGTTCCGATGGCGAGTGCAGCAACTTTTGCTCCATTCCCAACACGTAAATTTGACTTTCCCTTGACGAGTCTTCTTCTATTCCTTAGCCCATGTATGTCATTACATATATGTGAGCCACACCCAGTATCCAATACCCAAGTGTCTAAGGAAATAGAACGACATTCAATAAAGAAGATTTCTGAAGAAGATGGGGCATCCGATGCCTTATCCTTCTTCACGGACTCAAGATGAATCTTGCACTTTCTTCGCAAATGGCTCTCCTTGCCATAATGATGGCAAGTTTCCTTTTGTGCTAGTTCTACCTTCTTAGCCCTTCTCTTCTTTCTCTTCTGCTGTTCCTTTGACTTCCTCTTAGAACCTTTCTTCGAGGAATCAACTAACAGCACCGTCCCCTGCTCATGCTTCTCAGAAGACTCCACCGTCTTCAGCATATTGAGCAGTACCACAGATGAACCTCCTAGCATCTCAGAGGTGAAGAGGAGCTTTGAGACTTCGAACCTTTCGAATCTCACTTGCTCATCAACCAACTCACAAAGATGAAGGACTACGATATGAGCATCCATATGCTCATGCTGCTTTCGTAGCTTGGGTTCCATCGTGGCTAGCATGATGCAACTCATTTGTTCAGAATCACTCACATGTTTCTGATAGGCCAACAATTGGTCCAAAGTTGCATCGTCACTAGGACGAGCGGGAAGAGGCGCTTCGAGGACATACACAAGCTTTTCACCTTGAGAACAATTCTCAAGTTTCTAAGCCAGTCCAAGAAGTTCGGCCCAGTCAATTTATTTGAATCCAAAATGGAACACAAATTCAAAGACATCATGATCAATCTTAGAAATACAAAACGAGCATATATGAGAAAGATGATTTTAAAATGCATCAATATACATTTATAAATCCCATTCATTTTTTGAATTTCAAAAACCCCAAAATCACTTCGGGAGATTGTAGGTCCATCTCCGAATGGGCTGATATCCATCATAGTTATGAACAACCTTGGAGAGAGTCCAACAAGCCATTCATAACTACGACGTAGGTATCAACTATACCGATTGCATATCACGTATATGCAACTATCACAATGTGCTATCAACTAATTGAATGTTCACACATACATCGGGTTGTTAACACATTAACAAGTATGCATCATATGCATAGCACCCAACTTCACCTCCCTTTACATCGACCTTGGAGAGAGTCCAACAAGCCGATGCTCCAGGTTAAAGCCAACCCATTAATCAAGATATAGTTTTAATATGGTTAGAGCGCATTCAACCAATTAGCCCAGCTTGGAGAGAGTCCAACAACCAAAGCTAACGATTGACCTCTGACTCTTACCATATTAGTATTAAACTATTCCATGGTTTGAACATATTCAGTTCAGGGCTTGGAAAGTCCAACAACCCAAACAAGAAACAGAACTCTGGTTCTAACCATATTAATGGAAGGTGTAGGCTTTAATATTGATTAAGGGTTTTTATGTGTCATCCTCTTTGCATGCAAATAACTATTATCTACATGGCATGACATACATGGCATACATCTACATGTCACGACACGCATGGCATAATGTTATGCATCTAATGCAATTACATGGCATACAATTATGTCATGTATATAATTTCCTTATATGTCATAACTATTTATGGAAATAAAATATGTTTAAGATTTGATTCTCCAAATCAAATCATAATTAAATTAGGAAACAAATTTCCAAATCTAATCACATATTTTATTCATGGAATTATTTGATTAAGGAAAATCTATTTAGGAAACCAATTTCCTAAATCTTCAAAACTACTTATGGAAATAAAATATTTTAAAGATTTGATTTCCCAAATCAAATCAAGATTAAATTAGGAAACAAATTTTCAGAATCTAATCAAATATTTTATTTATGGAAAATATCAATTTCCATAAATACTTCCAACTTTCCAAAAGTGGAAGATTTCCATAAATACTTCTAGACTTTCCAAAATTGAAAAATTTCCATAAATACTTCTAAATTTCCAAAATTTAGAAAATTCCCAGAAATACATTATGACTATCGCAAAACCATTTTACGATTATGTAAACACAACCTGGGCTCGATACCATCAAGGTTTCCGCATCACCAAGGTGTGTGTTCGATCATGTTTCGTAAACATGAGCACAGCGGAAGCAATAAAAATAATAAATATTCCTATTTATTACAACACACACAACACACGCATGCTATTACAACAAGTGTAGACATAACCGTAAATTAAAATTGCAATAAAAGAAATTAAACTACGTTATACCTTCCGTATGACGTGTAGCGGGAACGGCATCAACCGGAACGATCCTCGTAAGAATCGTCTCTATCCGGATCCACGCCGAGCTCCTCGGGATGACTTCGCTAAGTCACGAGCTTCGTCTTCGTACGGGTTACTAGCCTCGTGTTGAAGACGACGTGATCGAGAGATGATCACGATCCGAATCCAAATTCGACCTAAAACAAGTCCTCAAGACTTGCTTCTCCGAGAGGTATTCACAACCGACGAAATCCTTCGTCCTCCACCTCAGAGGATTACCGGAGATCAAATCCCCGGTATGTTAGCCGCTGTCGGAGCACTAACCGTCGTCCAAACGACGCTCCGACGAGAGGAGAAGAAGCTGTCCAGAAAAACTGGACAGCTTTGGTGGAGGAGTAGGCGCGCTGCCAAAAAGAAGAGATGGAGCTCACCTTTACACCAAACCCAAGGAGATCACCGGAGGGTCGCTGAGGTTCCACCGCCGGGGGAGCTTGAGGAAGGAGATGAAGAGCGGCAATGGGCGGCAGGCAAGGAGGTTGGGCGCCAATGGAGTTGGGCGCAACTCGGATTAGGGTTTAGGTTAGGTTTAATCCCTATTTTATAGAGAACTAATTCTCTTAATGGTTAATGGATCATATCCATAAAGCCCGTTAACCCGCCTCCATTAAGATAAGTTAAAATAAACCAAACCATGATGGTTTATTTTAAGTTAAAACGAACCAACCAACTTTTGGTTCATTCGCTTAAAATAAACCAAACCCTTTGGTTTATTCTTATCCATTGGATTAGAACCAAACCATTTTGGTCCATCCATTATGTCTTCATAAGACACGCCCATCCACGCTTCCATTGGATCAAACAATTTCATGCTCGCTTATGTTTGGTCCAACCAAACATAGTTTCTCTTGGCCCGAGAATCCCATTCTCAAGCTCGCTTTAAATCCTTTGGATTACACTCGTTGTCAGCGTGTGACCAAATAGGTTCTCGGTTTATGTTGGCCGTCTATAATTAACCATTAATTATAGAACGATCATGAGTGGCACCTAGTAGTACATCATGATCCCCAATTAACCGAAAAGATCAACGGTTGATCCAGAACTATTTCTGAAACCCTTCAGTAGCTCGAATGAATCGTGCCCCATTCCCTTCACTCATCTTATACCCACTTGGTTCAGGACATGGTCTATTGTGTCAGCCCCCACTAGGCTGACTACGTCACACCTAGCCCAAGTATCATTTCCTCGTCCTACGGATTCTAGTTACTCCACATGTATCGAAGAGTACCTTACTCTAAACATGTAATGCTTTGGCCAAAGACTTTAGTAACAATCCGACGAGAGGCCATAGGTATACATCTCCTCGCAAGGAGTGGTGAATCCTTTATAGGCTATTCAAACACCTTCGATCACTTCGACTTATACCCAATCATCCCGGGTCCACATCTCCTTAGAGATGTTTGCTTAAGATGTCAAAGCATAAGTCTCTATGATCAAGATGACTTGAATACCGCAAGTCAAAGGAACATCGCACTTAAGCCACAGTAAGAACTTCATTGACATATCTATATATGCAGAGAACCATATGAAGTCTTACTTGGTCACTCCAATGAACTAGTTACCATAACTAGCATCCACGATTAACTCGACATCACTATGTCTCCACCGGAGAATCACCGCTTGGATACACCAAGGAGTATACCTCGTGCTAGTCTCGGCTGTAATTGATGGTGTCCAAATCCATCAATTCATCGACTAGGATAATTCCGATACATCACAATTACACATGTAGAGATACTCACTAGTTGTGATCCAATCACAAATTCTCTCATGCTGTGAATCGTATCGTGGACATTCAGTAAATGAGTTTAAGATCCAATCAAATACATAAAATATGTATACTCAAATAGTGAATCTTCATTTATCATATAAATGGTTCATACATAAGGCGATTGCCTTAGGACATCTCTCATATATTACTAACAGTATTTAATGTTAGGTACTTTGTCATGGTAGATTTCGTATGAGGTCTTAAGGTGCCTCTTTACCATAAGAATTCTATTTTGGACATAACAAGTCGTGCAAACGGCTTCTGCCCAAAACCTATCGGGTAGGTTGTATTCATTCAAAATGGTCCTAGTGGCTTCTTGTAGGGTTCTATTTTTTCGCTCGACTAGGCCATTTTGTTGTGGGGTTCTAGGACATGAGAATTCATGGTGGTATCCATTTAGGTTACAAAAATCTATGAACCTGTGGTTTTTGAATTCACCACCATGATTGCTTCTAAGTCTTTTAATTTTAAGGTTCTTTTGGTTTTCGATTAATTTAAACAAGTTGATGAGTTGATCTAAGGTATCACTTTTGTGTTTAAGGAACCTAACCCAGGTAAACCTAGAATAGTCGTCAATGATGACTAAGCAAAATTGACTCCCATTAAGTGACTAGGCTCCATGAGAATCGAATAGATCCAAACGAATGAGCTCAAGCATAGTTTTGGTTCGTTCTTGGTTAGTTAGTTGATGTTGTGTCCTAGGTTGTTTACCTTGTTGACATGCATTACAGATTTTATTTTCTAAGTTGTTAAGGTTAGGAAAACCTCTGACTAAGCCATTCTGACTCATCTTGTGAACGAGTCTTCGGTGTGAGTGACCGAGTTGTCGGTGCCATAACCAAGATTCCTCTTGCCGTGTCATAAGACACTTGGTTGAGGAGTTGGATAAATTAATTGTGTAGATGTTGCTATTCCTAGTTCCTTTAAGTATTGTTTTAGAAGTTTCATTTGTTTTAATTAAGCATTTATTTTCTAAGAATATTACCTTATAGTTGTTATCACACAATTGACTTACACTTAGTAAATTATATAGAAAATCTTCAACTAATAAAACATTATAAATTGTGAAATTAGAATTTAGCTCAATATCACCTGATCCGATGATTTTGAGCTTGCCGTTGTTTCCGAAAGCTACCGATCCTTATCGTTTGAATCTAAGCTTCGAAAATTTAAGTTGGTCTCCGGTCATATGTCGGGAGCACCCACTGTCCAACATCCATTGATCCTACACACAAGGTAGTTGGATCGGATATTGGAATTTAAGGGTTGGTTGAAATTATTAGTCCTAGATCATCTCACCCATTTCTACATGATCAAATACGTTATCCTTATGTGTTCTTGTAAGATGACTTCAATTTTGCTTGATTAATTTTAATGAATTGAGACTAGTCAACCTTGGGATAGATTTAGATTTAACCCTAAGCTCACCAAGTCATCTTTTCAAGAAATTGGCTTCTAGGTCGTGGCGAGGTACAAAGGCCTTCTTTGATCGGAACAACAACCACTTCCTTAGACAAAGCCAAATTTGAGAAAGTAATAACTTAATTCACCTAAGATCACTTCCTGGTCTAACTAGTTAAGGATACGGCGAGGTAGCTTCAGCTAGTTCCACTTAGTCAAGTGCACCGAGCTAGATACGTCTTTTCTAACTCGGACACACAAGACTTCGCTTTCCTAGCATACTATCATCTCGCCGCGTATTAGTACTATGTTGTCAAGAATTTACTAGTTATTGGTTCTATCTAACCATTCTAAAAGAAATAAAAAAGAAAAATACCTAAGCATGCAAAGTCTAATTAATAGCGCAAACAAATTTTGTACTAGCTACCCCCGGACCATTGAATCGGTTCGGTCTTTCCACATAGTGGATTTGGTGCTTGGGAACCCAGTACCTGTTAGATCCTAATTGAGAAATCAAAGCGGTCTTAGGGACCCATGCTGGACATATTTTTTATTTCTACTTACAATTGACATATATGACTTATTAGTCATATTTGAGCTAAACCCAAGCTCGACCTTGTTGTACACGGCCCTTTGCGATCCAAGTAAAAGGTCAAGTCCTTGGATCCCAAAGTGAACCTTTCCAACGTGTGCCTAAGATCTTCGACTTGACTTTTCAAAAACGAGTTCTCAACTTCGAGCTTTTCAACTCGAGTTGAGTCCTCCTCTTTAGCTTGACTAGTCGAAGAGGTTAGCGAGACCTTGTGTTTAAGGAGTTTAACCTCCTCAACTAAGGTCTCGACCTTGGACTCGGACTTAGCTAACATTCTAGTTAAGAATTTAATTGCATTGTATAAAGTGCTAAGTAGAGATCAACATACCTTAAGTGACTCTTTTGAACCGAATGCATATCCGTGGCTTGTCTTGAATAGTGACTCATCATCGGATTCAGACTCAAACTCTTCCTCGGGTTCGGAGTCTTGTTTGGGCTTGGTCGGTTTGGCCATGAAGACGAGATCGACGTTTTCCTCCTCCGACAATTCTTCCCAAGTAGCGTTAAGCACTTTCTTTGGTGCTTTGCCTTTTATTTTCAAACACTCCGACTTGATTTGCCTGAACCTGTTACATTCAAAACATCTTAAATTCGAATTAGACTTAGACTTAGTTTTACCTTGGTTGATGGGTCATTTCCATCTCTTGATCATTTTCCGAACTAGATTTACTAGTTCGGTTTCCATTTCGGGATCTACCTCCGACTCGTACACGTACTCATGCTCGTCCTCTTCCTTGGGGGGTGATTTGTTCGTGGCCTTCTTCTTGGAACCTACAATTAAGGCAATATCTTTCTCGGCTCGGACCACGTTAGTTTTCTCATGATGTTCAAACTCAGAAAATAACTTGTCTAATCTAAGTTTAGAAAGATCCTTAGAAACCTTGTAAGCATCGACCATGGATTCCCACAAGGTGGTTGAAGGTTTTGTGGAACCGAAGCTCTGATACCACTTGAAGGTAGGAAACTTCACTTCCCACATCAACTTTGTCGCTTGTGCATGGCGATCCCATCTACGTCCCCGGATTAAAAAAAATAATCCTTCACAATGAGGGATTACCCAAGCAACCGATCCATCGTTGTGCTATTTGATTAGAGTGGTCACTTGAACAAACTTGTTGTTCAAACAACCTACCTCTTTTCTTCGATTAGCCGCGGAATAGACGATGTACAAATCGCCGATTTTTGTGTTTGTCTTCGGGATCCAAGTAAATTAGCCATATACAATTGTAAACAATTATATACATAATATAAAAGAACACTAATCAAAGTAAACAAGCTTATACCTCTTGTTATACCTCTTGATCTTCTATTGTATGTCCTTCCTCCTTTTGGACGTCGTGTGAGTGACGATCTTCCAAAATTCGAAGCCTCCTAGATCACGTTCTTCCCTTCCTTGCTCGCTTCGAACAAAGGGAAGAATGAAATGAAACTCTCATCCTATCTAGAACCGACCACCAAGCTCTAAGCTTGATCCTTGCTGCCGGCCAAGGAGAGGAAGAGGAGCACCAGCCAACCTTGAAGGAAGTGTTGCCGCCAGCCAAGAGCTCCAATAGAAGAAGAAGGAGCAGTCCCTAGGAAAAGGAGAAGCCGGCCAAGAACAAAGGAGAAGACGAAACCCTTATCCTTCTCTTGTGTTGCCGCCGGCCCTAAGGGAGAAGCCAAACAAGTTGCCACCCACCCTTGAAACTCCAAACCCTAGCTCTCCAAGGATTCTTACCGCCCAAGCCAAGGGAAACAAAACCCTAATCTCCCAAAAAAAGTATCCACGCCCAAGCCTTTGCCCTCATTTTATAGAGCTAGGCTTAAGCCTCCTTTTAATCTCCACCGTCGGATCTAGGGATTCAATCTCAACTGTCGGATTTAGAGATTTAATCTCAACCGTCGAATCTAGAGATTTAATCTCCACCGTCGGATCTAAAGATTTATTTTCCACCATCGGATCTAGGCTTCATGAGGGTTTTAATAGACTACAATAGGGACATGAGGAGTTGGATCTTGTCCACCCAATGGATCAAGCCCACATAAAGTCCGATCCATTAATGATAATCCATTCCACTAGAGGATTATCATTGATCTACCTCACCAACCCCCATAATTAAATATGGGCTCCATATATTAATTGTACAAATATCTCCCCGTGTTTAAGATCTCGAATGTTCGTCAATTAATTAATTTTATGACAATTAATTAATCAACATCTAACTCCATGAGTAGTACCACTCAACCTTATCATCATGCCGGACCAAGTCCACCTGCAGGGTTTACATGATGAATCTTATGAGCTCCTCAAGGGGACATCATCATCCTAATATAAAGGACACAGTTTCCTCCTATATCAACGGCACATCATGTAAATAATATCATTTCCCAACTTACCGAGCCTATCGATTTAATCTATAAATCTCGCCCATTGGTAAATCAAAGAAATAAATACTAAGTACATATGCCCGTTATTATATCGGGATTAAGAGCATGTACACAATAATATCCGAGGTCCAATTCAATTATGTAGTCAGCAATAAATTGAATCACCTCTAAGTTGGTCCTGCTCAATACACACAAAGTGTACTAGTGTAATTCTATGGTCAAGACAACCCAATACCAAATCACACCACAACCATACCAATGGTTTGTCCAGAACCATCTCGGTTGTGAGCCTTTACTTATACTCTACAAGGAACTGATAACATGATCTTTCGTGTGACACTACACACCATGTTATCTACAATGTAATGTATTAGACAATATGCATAACCATAAATTTGCAAACAATGATCATATGATTCTTATTTCTAAAATAAAGATGTTCATACAAAATATAGAATTTTCAGTATACATTCCAACAATCTCTCACTTATACTAAAAGACTATGTTGTCCTCATACTGTAATACATCTGATTCCCATTCCCTCGACATGCCTATCAAAAGCTCTCGCTGGAAGGGCCTTAGTGAAAGGATCTGTCAGGTTATCCTCTGATGCAATCTTGGCCACAACAACTTCTCCTCGCTTTACGATTTCTCGTATCAGGTGGTACTTGCGCTCTATGTGTTTACTTGCCTTATGGGCTCGTGGTTCCTTTGAGTTTGCAACTGCACCACTGTTATCACAATAAATTATGATAGTTCTGGGCAAACAAGGAATCACATCCAAGTCAATCAAGAAGTTCCTGAGCCATACAGCTTCTTTGGCTGCCTCAGAGGCTGCAACATACTCAGCTTCCATGGTAGAGTCTGCCACGTATTTCTGCTTGACACTTCTCCATACAATGGCTCCACCTCCCAAAGTAAACACAAAACCTGAGGTAGACTTACTGTTATCCCTATCTGATTGGAAATCAGAATCTGTGTAACCCACAGGGAGTAATTGATCTGCCTGGTATACTAGCATATAATCTCTAGTCCTTCTCAGGTACTTCAATATATGCTTTACCACAGTCCAATGTCTCTATCCTAGATTACTCTGATATCTGCTAACCATGCCAATGACAAAGCAGATATCCGGTCTCGTACATAGCATGACATACATGAGGCTTCCTATGAAAGGTCAAGTTTGACTTGACCAAATGCCATGTCATGATGATGACATGGCATGGCCGGCCAATGATGGTGCTCCACATCATCATTGACTTGGTCAATTGGTGCCACATCATGAGGGAGACCAAGGGTCATGGGAGTTACATGCATGCATGTAACCCCCCCTCCATGAAGTGGCCGGCCACTTTGGGGTTATGGGTGGATGAATTCATTTGGTGAGTTACTCTCATAACTTCATCTTCTTCCTTGGAACTTTTTCTCTCAAGCTCTCCCTCTCCCATCCCTCTCTTTGGCCGAACCAACCAAGGAGTGCTAGCACACTCAAGGTTGAGTTTTCTCCACCTATTGCTTGTGTGGATACCATAGAGGAGTGTGCACTTGACACTCTCGAGTTCCGGCGAACTTTTGGACGAGCGGGATAAGCGAAGGGCGTCGCTACGAGGGTAACGTTCTAACCTCTTAGATCTAAGGTAGATCTAGGATTTCTGTAAGCACATACATGTAATTATAATTTTTTATACTTGCGACGGATCCGTGGTCGGGGCTTCGAGGTTTCGCATAGCAAAGCGGTTTTGCGGCTCGGAAAAACCCAACGGTATCGAGCCACGTCCATGTATGTGTTTCGTTTTGTAGTTTTTATATTAGATATAAAAATTACAGATTTATATGTTTCTGTAAATTTTCTTATTTTATAGAATTTTTGGGTATTTTTCTCGTAGAGTCGAAACAACGAGTGTTGGGACACTCGTAGGCTTCAACCGTCGAGAAAAACTCTCCGAATCGGCGAGTTCTCGCTTTAGGTTTTTGGGACAGCGACTTAAGTCGCTGTAAGATCATTGTAGGGACACTCGCGAAGTTTATTTTGTGAGTAGGGCGCTGCCCCTATCCCGAAAGGGGTCCATGTCCCTTGATCGCGCGCGCTGAAACCGCTTAGCGGACCATTTCGAGAGGTGACTCATAAATTCAAAATAAATTAGGAAAAATTATAGAAATTTTCTGTAAAAATACATAATTTAGAATTATGTATAATTCTGTGATTGTCATGGCCCAATAACCCAATTGGATTGGATTATATGTGTTGTAATTCATAATACGGCCTGCGTGCCGTTTTGTGGTTGTGCGTGTTGTAAAGTGTTTGCGACCTGCGCGTCGCACCTCTTCTTTTAATATTCTAGTTGTAAATAGTTTTAGACTCGAATGTAACTCGAGTTTCGTATTTGTAATGTACAAAAATGGAGCGGTGGAAAGTCCACTTGAAGACGAGCTTACGAGAAGGGTGACGATGACACATGGCGGTCAAAGGAAGCGCTTGGAGAAGCCGCTAGCCTTAGGTAGACCGTCCGATCTTCTCATTGGCTTGAGAAGATCGTAGTAGGGCCATGACTATATCACATTTAATTATATATATATATGTTGATATATATATATATATATTTAATTGATTTTTGCTTGTATGTATGTGATGCATGCTAGTAGAAAAAATGTTTGTATGTATATGATGCATGCTAGGTTAATTTTCTTGTATGTATATGATGCATACTAATATAGGATAATAACGGCCTAAATGCGTATAAGATACACATTACGATTAGATTAGATCATAATCGAATCAACTCGAAAATGCCTACCGAGCCTTGATACCCATCACTACCTCGATCATTTGTCGTTGTTGAATCTGCCAAAGCAGAGCAACACATATTATCTTGGTAGGGTGCGGAGGGACAATCTTGGTCCCGCCTATCACGACTCGGGTTAGAGTAAGCTCAATTAGATTGAGCAAAACTAGTTAACTCAATTGGATCGAGTAGAACTATAGGCATATTCCAATCGTTGGAAAGATAGGTTAAGATCGCATTTACACTAAATCTTGGGAGATTTAGCCAAAGCTAACTCAAGGTCTTTTGTAAATGTGGGTCTTAATCCTATAAACAAGAGTTGCATAGAGATGTAATCGGTAATGTGTTACCCATCGATCGTACTAAGTCTTGGGCGATTTAGCCAAAGCTAACTCAAGGCTTAGTATGATGTGGATCTTGTCCCGCAAGAATTATAGCTAGTTTGTATGAATCTAGTAAATATGGTTTGACCACATCCATAACTCGATTGTACAAAATTCCTATAATTCAGTGGGAGCATCATTTGATTAAAGGCCTAATTAAATGATAAAAGGAATATGATATTAATTCTCTGCATTGTATGTTGTAGATAACTATGTCGACAACCACGAACACTCTCTCTCTGCGATCTGTCCTTGAGAAGGACAAGCTCAATGGAGCAAATTTCTGGTGGTATAGGAACACGAGAATTGTTCTCACCCAAGAAAGGAAGTCCGATGCGTCCCGAGCAGCCCATTCCGAGGCACCTCCGCCACTTCGCTCGCGGTGAAGATGCTTACAAGAAGCATCAAGATGATGCATTAGATGTGTCATGTCTTATGCTCGCGACCATGAACTCTGAGCTTCAGAAGCAACACGAGTTCATGAATGCTTATGATATGGTTGGACATCTTCGTCAACTATATCAAGGACAAGCTAGGCATGAGAGATATGAAGTCTCTAAGGCATTATTTGGGTCCAAGATGCAAGAAGGGACTCCCGTAGGTACATATGTACTCAAGATGATTGGGTACGTAGAAAACCTACAAAGGCTGGGATTCCCACTTGGCCAAGAGCTGGCCACTGACCTAATCTTGCAATCTTTGCCACAAGCCTTCAATCAATTTGTCATGAATTATAACATGAATGAAATTGATAAGCCATTGCCTGAAATGCTCAGCATGTTGAGAACTGCAGAGCTTAACCTTAAGAAGGGTAAATCTGACACCATTTTGATGGTGCAGAAGAAGAAAGGCAAGGGCAAGCCTAAAGGTAAGGGAAAGTCCCAAGCCAAGGGTAAAGGCAAAGAACTTAAACCCAAAGGAGGGGTAGCCAAGGAAGGGGCTTGCTTCTTCTGCAAGGAAGCAGGACACTGGAAGCGTAACTGCAAGGCATACCTGGAAGATCTTAAGAAGAGAAGTGAGACTTCTACTTCAGGTATAAATGTTATAGAAGTCAATCTATCTATTTCTTCATCATGGGTATTAGATACCGGATGTGCATCTCACATTTGTACCAATGTGCAGGGGCTGAGAAATAGCAGGGCATTGACAAAGGGCGAGGTGGACCTACGAGTAGGCAATGGAGCAAGGGTTGCTGCTGTTGCTGTAGGAACTTATGATCTATCTCTGCCCTCTGGGCTTGTACTAGAATTAGATGAATGTTGTTATGTGTCTGCCTTAACTAAGAACATCATTTCAGTTTCTTGTTTGGACAAGAAAGGTTTTTTATTTATAATAAAGAACAAATGTTGTTCAGTTTATTTAAATGATATGTTCTATTGTAGTGCACCTCTAATGAACGGACTCTACTTTCTAGACTTAGAGAACCCTATCTATAACATAAGTACCAAGAGGTTCAAGTCAAATGAGTTGAACCAAACCTATATCTGGCATTGTCGCTTAGGTCACATAAATGAGAGTCGCTTATCTCAGCTCCATAAGGATGGGCTGCTAGACTCATTTGATTTTGAATCATATGAGACATGCGAGTCTTGCCTTTTAGGCAAGATGACCAAGACTCCCTTTAGTGGACATAGCGAAAGAGCAACAGATTTGTTAGGACTTATACATAGTGATGTATGTGGTCCTTTCAATGTTGCTGCTAGAGGTGGTTACAGGTACTTCATTACATTTACTGATGACTTCAGTAGATATGGTTATGTGTATCTTATGACACATAAATCTGAATCCTTTGAAAAGTTCAAAGAATTCAAGAATGAAGTACAAAACCAGCTTGGCAAGAGTATTAAGATACTTCGATCAGATCGAGGTGGTGAATACCTTAGCCATGAGTTTCGTGACTATCTAGCTGAGTGTGGGATTCTATCCCAACTCACTCCTCCTGGAACACCACAGTGGAATGGTGTATCCGAAAGGAGGAATCGTACCCTATTGGATATGGTACGATCTATGATGAGTCACACAGATCTTCCTATATCCTTTGGGGATATGCTCGACACAAGACCTTTACCCTTAACCGTACCATCCAAGGCTGTGGTAAAGACACCATATACGATATGGACATGGAAAAATCCCAAGATGTCTTTTATGAGGTTTTGGGGTTGTGAGGCTTACGTTCGACGTCAAGTCTCAGACAAACTGGGACCCAAATCCGATAGGTGCTATTTTGTTGGATATCCCAAGTCTACAAAGGGATATTACTTCTACATTCTCGAAGACAAAGTGTTTGTGGCAAGACTGGGTTTTTCTAGAAAGAGATTTTGCTTCTAGAAAAACTAGTGGAGTACCTTCGATCTTGAAGAAATTCAAGATAAGGACCATAGCCTGAGGCCTTGATGGAGGTTGAGCAGAACCACAAAGTGTTGTGGGTGATGAGGTTGTTGCACAAAGAGTTGTGGAACAACCACATTCAAATAGACCTACCTCTTCGCATGTCCGATAGAGTGCGTCGTCGGCTGAGAGATACTCATTTCTCTTGTCTGACCATGATGACGTTATGCTCATTGAGAATGAGCCTACCTCCTATCAGGAAGCTGTGATGAGCCCAGATTCTGAGAAATGGCTAGACTCCATGAGATCCGAGATGGAATCCATGTACACTAACCAAGTATGGACTTTGGTTGATCCACCTGAAGGGGTCAAACCCATTGGGTGTAAGTGGGTCTTTAGGAGAAAGACTGACATGGATGGACTTATGCATACCTATAAGGGCCGATTGGTGGCTAAAGGTTTCAAGCAAATTCATGGTATTGACTATGATGAAACCTTTTCTCCAGTGGCGATGTTTAAGTCCATTCGGATCTTGCTTGCTATTGCAGCATACCACGATTATGAGATCTGGCAGATGGATGTCAAAACCGCGTTTCTGAATGGAAACTTACTCGAGGATGTGTACATGACACAACCTGAGGGTTTTGTAGATCCACAGCATACTGGGAAGGTATGCAAGCTGCAAAGGTCCATTTATGGGCTAAAGCAAGCTTCTCGGAGCTGGAATCTTCGATTCGATGATGCGATCAAACAGTTTGGTTTCATCAAGAATGAAGATGAACCCTATGTCTACAAGAGGGTTAATGGGAACACAGTTGTGTTCCTTGTATTGTATGTGGATGACATACTACTCATTGGGAATGACATCCCTTCGCTACAGTCTGTGAAGACTTGGCTGGGGACGTGCTTCTCAATGAAGGACTTAGGTGAAGCAGCCTGTATTTTAGGCATCAAGATCTATAGAGATAGATCTAAGAGATTGCTTGGCCTAAGTCAGAGTACATACATTGACACGGTATTACTTCGGTTTGCCATGCAGAATTCCAAGAAAGGACTTCTGCCAATGTCACATGGTGTGAGTCTTTCGAAGACTCAAAGTCCCTCTTCTAGAGAGGAGAGAGACCGCATGGATAAGATCCCTTACGCATCTGCTATAGGATCTATCATGTACGCCATGCTGTGTACTCGTCCTGATGTCTCGTATGCTTTGAGCATGATGAGTAGATACCAGTCAGATCCAGGTGAGCGTCACTGGATAGCAGTCAAGAATATTCTTAAGTACTTGAGAAGGACTAAAGAATATTTCTTGATATTTGGAGGCGATGAGGAGCTAGCTGTAAAGGGTTACAGATGCGACTTCCAAACCCGGCGGGATGATTACAGATCGCAGTCAGGGTTCGTGTTTTGCTTGAATGGTGGAGCTGTGAGCTGGAAGAGTTCCAAGCAGGACACAGTTATTGATTCTACAATAGAGGCCGAATATATCGGTGCTTCCATCTCATTCGTGAGATTGTCAATCGAGGAGATGTGAAGATTTGCAGAGTACTCACAGAGGCTAACATCGCAGATCCCTTGACCAAGGCTTTGGCACAGAAAAAGCATGATGGTCACACTAGGTCATTGGGTATTAGATACTACGGTGATTGGCACTAGTGCTAGTGGGAGATTGTTAGTGAAAGCCCTAGAGCCAATCATATGATGATTGTTGTATGAACTTTATTGTATCATATTCCTATTTATAAAGGCATGGTTATTATATTTACTTGTATTGGTGCCAAATAACTAAATATAATAATGTCCTTGAGTAGTAGGTTCTTATCTATATCAATCGATTGGTTGAATCGATAATGAGATGATATAGAGAACACTACTCTTAATCATTCCTAGTCGAGCATTAACATTCAGGGACAATGTTAATGCGTAGAGACTAGCATGTAGGTCAACATGATGACTTGATCTCACAAGTCATGGATATGAGATATCAAGTTGACACATGGGTATGCATTGGAGAATGTATACTGAATGACCCGCCATGAGAAAGTATCATGGATCATTATATGAGTGTCATATATTTTCTCATGTCGCTATTAGTATGACTATTAGTCCTTAGACCTGAAGTCACCATGGTTCCCTACATAAGGAGTTGCATACTTTGGCTTCGTCAAACGTCACCCGTAAATGGGTGGACTATAAAGGCGATTACTGGGTATGTAACAAATTATGCGGAGGGATGTGAGTGATGTAGATGGGATCTATCCCTCCTATATGACGGGGGTGACATCGATATTCTTGATAGAGTGAGACCACGAAGTGCATGGCCATGCCCAAATGAGTCAATATGAGATATTGAGCTCATTTGATTAGAGTGAGTCTACTTGAGGTTCAAGATTTAGATTGTACCGAGGATGACACGGTCTATGCCTTGATTGGTCAATCTAGATGTCAAGGATAGAGGGACATTGTCACATATTGTGAGAGTCACAATTAGTAGTCACAAAGGTGATGTTGGAGCTCAACATTCTTGTAACTTGGGTAGCAATGATGTGTTGCTAGATACCGCTCATTGCTTATGTTCCTAAATCGGTTTAGGGACATTGCCAACGTTACAAGAACCTATAGGGTCACACACATAAGAGCAATTAGATGGAGATTAGGTTCATATGATGAACCATGAGGATTAGGTTCATGGGATGAACCAAATTGGATTAAGAGTAATCCAAATTAGACTAATTGAGTTAGACTCAAGTTGATTCAAGTGTTGAATGAGTCTAATTGAGATTTGATTCATCAAATCAATTTAAATTAATGAATAGAGATTCATTAAATTAAATTGACTTGAGTCAAGTAGTTAGATTTGATCAACCATGGGAGATTAGAGGTCAAGTTTGACTTGACTTGAGAGGGAAGATGAAAGGTCAAGTTTGACTTGACCAAATGCCATGTCATGATGATGACATGGCATGGCCGGCCAATGATGGTGCTCCACATCATCATTGACTTGGTCAATTGGTGCCACATCATGAGGGAGACCAAGGGTCATGGGAGTTACATGCATGCATGTAACCCCCCCTCCATGAAGTGGCCGGCCACTTTGGGGTTATGGGTGGATGAATTCATTTGGTGAGTTACTCTCATAACTTCATCTTCTTCCTTGGAACTTTTTCTCTCAAGCTCTCCCTCTCCCATCCCTCTCTTTGGCCGAACCAACCAAGGAGTGCTAGCACACTCAAGGTTGAGTTTTCTCCACCTATTGCTTGTGTGGATACCATAGAGGAGTGTGCACTTGACACTCTCGAGTTCCGGCGAACTTTTGGACGAGCGGGATAAGCAAAGGGCGTCGCTACAAGGGTAACGTTCTAACCTCTTAGATCTAAGGTAGATCTAGGATTTCTGTAAGCACATACATGTAATTATAATTTTTTATACTTCGCACGGATCCGTGGCCGGGGCTTCCGAGGTTTCCGCAACGCAAAAAGCGGTTTTTGCGGCTCGGAAAAACCCAACATCCTACTGCTGAAGCATAAGGAACTGACTTCATCTCCTCTATCTCCTTAGATGTTCTAGGATACATCTCCTTAGATAAAGGGACTCCATGCCTAAAAGGTAGAAAACCTTTCTTGGAGTTTTGCATGTTAAAATGAGCCAAAATGGTGTCTATGTATGAAGCTTGAGATAAGCACAACATCCTTTTCCTGTGATCCCTTATAACCTTGATCCCAAGGATGTGTCCCACTTCTCCCAAGTCCTTCATATCAAACTATTTGGACAATCATGCCCTTACATCCGATAACACCTTGACATTGTTGCCAATTAACAAAATATCATCTACGTATAGTACAATAAATACCACTACGTTTCCATCACATCTCTTGTATACACAAGACTCATCCGAATTCTGAATAAATCCATAAGACTGGATTACCTCATCAAAGCGGATGTTCCAAGATCTCGAAGCTTGCTTCAATCTATAAATGGACTGATTAAGCTTGCACACAAGATGTTCTTTGCCCTTTGCAATGAATCCCTCTGGTTGCTCCATATAGAAGTTTTCCTCAAGAATTCCATTAAGGAAAGCTGTCTTGACATCCATCTGCCACACCTCATAATCCATATGAGCAGCAATACATAAGAGAATCTGGATAGATTTAAGCATGGCTACCGGCGAAAAGGTCTCCTCATAATCGATGCCCTCTTTCTGAGTATACCCCTTCGCAACATGCCTCGCTTTGAAGGTCTCAACCTTCCCGTCTATTCCTCTCTTTCTTTTGTAGATCCACTTGCATCCAATGGTTTTAACACCATTAGGTGGTTCTACTAGCTCCCATACCTGATTTGAATCCATAGATTCTATCTCAGAATTCATTGCACTTTGCCAAGATACCACATCTTTATCTTGGATTGCCTCGTCATATGTCCAGGGATCAGGTTCATGTTTGCCAGGGACCAAATCACAAGATTCTCCCAAGAACATGAATATATCAAGCTGTCTAACAACCCTCCCACTACGACGAGGTATCACCTGTGTATCCTCTGTGATATGTGGTGCAGTCACTTGTGGTATATCCACTTGTATTAGTGGTACTGAAGTAGTGACTTCCCCTCTCAATTCTTCCAGAATAATCTTACTCATGGGCTTGTGGTTCATCACATAGTCTTCCTCTAGAAATTTGGCATTCGTGCTAACAATCACCCTCTGATCTCTAGGACTATAAAACAAACCACTTTTCGTTCCTCTAGGATAGCCAACATAACATGCATTTAGATATGAGGTTCCAACTTACCAAAGATCCGCCTTCAAGATACATATGTTGACTCCTCAAATCAATATGTCTCGACTAGGCTTACGCCACCCACATTCGTGGGAGTAGAAGGCACTGATTTAGATGGTACCAAGTTCATAATATACACTGTCATATCAAGAGTATACCCCCAGAACGAATCTGGCAACTCAGAATAACTCATCATCGATCTAACCATCTCCATAAGAGTCCTATTCCTTCGCTCTGCTACACCATTCTGCTGAGGTGTGCCAGGTTCAAACAATTGGGATTGAATCCCAACCTCTGATAAGTTATTCCTAAACTCTCCCAAGAGGTACTCACCACCACGATCAGATCGTAGTGTCTTGATACTTTTACCTTGACGTTTCTCCACATCATCCTTGAATTCTTTGAACTTGTCAAAGCATTTAGACTTGCGGCACATCAAGTAAATGTATCCATATCTTGAATAATCGTCTAAAAAAGAGACGAAATATTCAAAACCACCTCTTGCCTGGATAGACATAGGACCACACAAATCAGAATGAACCAATTCCAACACATCTTTGGCTCTATACCCCTTGGCCTTAAAAAGGCCTCTTGGTCATTTTACCTTCCAAGCAAGATTCGCATGTTGGGAAATCTTCCACCACTAATGAACCCAGAGGTCCATCAACTATCAACCTTTGAATTCTACTTAGGTTAATATGACCTAACCTTAGATGCCAAAGATATATTTAGTTCATTTTCGAAGGTTCTTTTCTCTTATTAGAATTAGAAGATGAGTTATTTACATCTATTTGCATCATGGGAGCTTTTGGTTCAAGGGTATATAAATTTCCTATCAATGCACCAAAACAGATAATGTCCCTATTTTTTTTATAACAACTCTGTCATTAAAAGAAATAGAATATCCATCCATAAACAATTTAGAAACTGAAATCAAATTCTTTCTAAATAAAAGGTACATAAAGGCAATTTCTTAGAACCAAAATTTTATTCCTCTCAAAAGATAAATAAACATCTTCCACTGCAACAGCCGCCACCTTTGTAGCATCGGCCAAGTAAACGGTAATGTCCCCCTCAGCCAGTCGTTTGGTTTCCTGGAACCCTTTTGTTCTTCTTTCGGTTGGGGTAGTCCTTCTTCCAGTGTCCAGTCTGCTTGCAAATGAAGCACTTGCCTTTCGGCTTCTTCACTCCTCCCTGAGATCCTCCCGCTACCTTTGCCCCACCTTGTTTCTTCTTCTTCTTGCCTTTCGGCTTAGAAGTAGAAACCTTTTGGGTAACCATGGCCTGAGCCTGAGCACTCTGACGAAAAAGCCCCTCTATCGCCTGGAGTTCTATCAAAAGCTCCGCCAACGAATACAACCTCTTATTCATGTTGTAATTCAGGTGAAATTGCTCAAAACTCCTAGGTTGAGACTGGAGAATGATATCGACCTGGGTTTCCCCATCGATCTCAGCTCCAAGGACTTCCAGCTCATTCAAATGAGCCATTATCTTGAGAACATGATCCCTGACGGGTGTTCCCTCGATCATGGTTGTCGTCATCAAGTTCCTCATGGCTTCCTGCCTAGCAGCCTAATTTTGGTGTCCGAAAAGCTCTTTGAGATTGAGCATCATGTCATAAGCAGTGGGTATGGTTTGATGCTGATGTTGCAATACATTTGACATAGAAGCCAAAATGTAACACCGCACCATCTAATCAGCCTTTATCCACTTCTTATAACTCTCCTTCTCCTTTTCCCCAGAATCATCCACAGGCTTAGAAGGACACTCTTCGAAGAGTACATATTTGTACTCCTCAGCAGTCAATACAATATCAAGATTCCTCTTCCAATCAATATAATTGGGTCCAGTAAGTTTATTCTCTTTCAGTATCACAGCAAGCGGGTTGAAAGTCATTTTTGAAAAGCCTAAGAATCATATAGATCAAAACATTAGATTTTAAAAAATTATTGATTCCTCAAACAATAAAATTTTAAAATCAACCAACACCTCAAAACACCGAGAATATCGTATGCCACGATCGTGTGGACGTATACGAATTCTACATTTGTAAGAAGAGGTTTTACCCATTAATTTTACTATCTTGTCAACCTACCTTTTTGACAAATAAAATTAATAGTTGGTTCCTCTTCGGCCCTACAAATAAAAGCAGTGACTCCGATGGGGAGGATACTCCTATTTGCATCTAAGTGTTCACCATTACTTGGTACCAAGGCAATTATCTCGGGTTATGTGCCTTCCGATGGGGAAGTACACATGCTCCTAAATAATTTTCTATAACCATATTCGACCCTGTGATCCACAAAACAAACTCATCCGATGGGGAGGAAGGCACTCAGAGCCGACGCGCAAGTTTGTTTGTATCACATGTCAAATTATAATGGAGGCTGTAGGAATTTATAAAAATATCCCTCTCCCACTTAGTAATTTAAAATTGAGGAATTTTCCTAGCACACGACATGCATATCAAACAAGAAGCAATAAATATGAAAAAAAATATTTTCTAACTATTATGACTTTTGTTCTCCAATATGCCTCCCGTCGTATCACCATCTCGTCCGCTCCTCTCTACGCCATGTACAAGCCGTCCGGAGATCTGAGCTGAGAATAATTATTTTAATTTACATCCATCGATCCTATACTCTATGAAGGAGTGTACATGAAATCTAGATCGACAGTAAACTAAAATAAAAAGAGTGGCTAAACAATGTCATACTTAATTACAAAAATTAAATACTAGCCTCGTCAACCCCGAGGATTCAAATAATATTACACACATACAATCACATACACACACATATGGCCATAATAGTTGGATCTTATGCCTGCAACCATAAAGTTAGCCTATGCACATCCTACTATCATCCGACACATACAATATATGATAAGTGCATAAAATTAACCGAATCCAAAACACACAAAACTGAAAACCGTGGCTCAGTTACCACTTGAAGGTTTTGCGGAACCGAAGCTCTGATACCACTTGAAGGTAGGAAACTTTGCTTCCCACTTAAACTTTGTTGCTTGTGCATGGCGATCCCATCTACGTCCCCGGATTAAAAAAAATTAATCCTTGACAAAGAGGGATTACCCAAGCAACCGATCCATCGTCATGCTATTCGATTAGAGTGGTCACTTGAACAAACATGTTGTTCAAGCAACCTACCTCTTTTCTTCGATTAGCCACGGAATAGACGATGTACGGATTGCTAGTTTTTGTGTTTATCTTCGGGGTCCAAGTAAATTAGCCACATACAATTGTAAACAATTATATACATAATACAAAAGAACACTAATCAAAGTAAACAAGCTTATACCTCTTGTTATACCTCTTGATCTTCTATTGTATGTCCTTTCTCCTTTTGGACGTCGTGTGGGCGATGATCTTCCAAAAGTCGAAGCCTCCTAGATCACGTTCTTCCCTTCCTTGCTCACTCTGAACAATGGGAAGAATGAAACGAAACTCTTCTCCTATCTAGAACCGACCACCAAGCTCCAAGCTTGATCCTTGCCGCCGGCCAAGGAGAGGAAGAGGAGCACCGACCAACCTTGAAGGAAGTGTTGCCGCCGGCCAAGAGCTCAAATGGAAGAAGAAGGAGCTGCCCTAGGAAAAGGAGAAGCCGACCAAGATCAAAGGAGAAGACGAAACCCTTATCCTTCTCTTGTGTTGCCGCTGACCCTAAGGGAGAAGCCAAACAAGTTGTCGCCCATATTTGAAACTCCAAACCCTAGCTCTCCAAGGATTCTTGCTGCCCAACCCAAGGGAAACAAAACCCTAATCTCCCAAAAGAAGTATCCACGCCCAAGCCTTGGCCCTCCTTTTATAGAGCTAGGCTTAAGCCTCCTTTTAATCTCCACCATCGGATCTAGTGATTTAATCTCAACCGTCGAATCTAGAGATTTAATCTCAACCGTCAGATCTAGAGATTTAATCTCCACCGTCGGTTCTAGAGATTTATTTTCCACCATCAGATCTAGGCATCATGAGGGTTTTAATAGGCTACAATAGGGACCATGAGGAGGAGTTGGATCTTGGCCACCCAATGGATCAAGCCCACATAAAGTTCGATCCATTAATGATAATCCATTCCACTAGAGGATTATCATTGATCTACCTCACCAACCCCCATAATTAAATATGGGCTCCATATATTAATTGTACAAATATCTCTCCGTGTTTAAGATATCGAATGTCCGTCAATTAATTAATTTACTGACAATTAATTAATCAACATCTAACTCCATGAGTAGTACTACTCAACCTTATCATCATGCCGGACCAAGTCCACCGTCAGGGTTTACATGATGAACCTTATGAGCGTACCTTCAGTTAGATGACTGGTTGATTATTTGGCACAGTTTTCACAGATGGAAGGACTCACAGCCAATGCAACCAAATCTAGCTGCTATATGGCGGGTATAGATGATCAGACTAAGGCCCAGATATGCACTATCACCGGCTTCCAGGAGGGAGAGATGCCTTTCAGATACTTGGGAATCCCATTAGCCTCAAAAAAGCTGAAAATTTCAGATTATGGGATGCTTTTAGATGGCCTCTCTAGGAGAATCAATGCATGGCCAAAACAAAGCCTCTCCTAAGCAGGGAAAGCCCAGCTCATTGCATCGGTCCTACAAGGGGTTGAGTGCTACTGGATGTCCATATTACCCCTGCCGATCGGAGTTATCGAGCACATCCATAGCATGTGTCGGGCTTTCATGTGGACGAGTAAGAACCCCCCCCCCCCCCCACCCCATAGCATGGTCAGTTATATGTAGGCCGAAGGAGGACGGTGGTCTAGGCTTGAGGGACTTGAAGTCTTGGAACCTTGTGCTGCTAGCAAAGGTCCTATGGCATATACAGGACAAGTCAGATTAACTATGGATACGATGGATACATCATCATTACCTTCGATAGTCCAGTATTTGGGGGTAGACATTAAGGCACACAGACTCTCCACTTATGAATAGGATTCTACATATTAGAGATAGCATCATGGCTACTGTAGGTAGCCCCACCGCTGCGTTGCACACATTGGATACATGGTTCAGCAGAGGATCAGGAGGAGTGGGGCGGGCTTATGACCATTTCAGAGAGCACCGACCGAGGAAACCATGGGTCAGGACTGTATGGCAGAAGAACATTCAGCCTAGCCACCGGTTCACACTGTGGCTACTAGCGAGCGGGAGATTACCTACTAGAGACCGACAGAGCTGTTGGTGCAGTAGGTGTTGGTGCAGTAGGCACCTAAGTCGAACCTGAGTTTTGATTATAGCAAACGATACAAAGTTAAGCTCATGTCGTTATCTCACGAGCTGAATCGAGTATGCATAAGATTGATATAGCTGGAGCTGAAGGCTAGCGACACCCGGAGGAAGCCGCGGTGGTCGGGCGACACTCGAGTGACTTCGGAGGGAGCCGAAGGAATCGAGTGGAAGGCCGGAAGCAAAAGCAACATGTAAGTGTCGAGGTAAGCTCGTGTGTGCGAGCGTAAGTGAGGTCGTATCCTCTTTATGGGGATGATCTTAAGCGTAGATCCGACCAAAGACATCCTATAGATGGTCTAGGTCGAGATCGGACGGTCGACGACCGTCGAAATTATGTTTTTGTTGAGCTAAACTTGGGAGGACTCATTGCCGTCAATCGGCTCATTGCCGGAGGTCGGCCTCAACCCGATCTTGCCATCGATTGGTGATAGCCATCATCGATCGTGATGGTCAATGATCAGAGTCGAGGAGTCAAGGCTTATCACCCCATTTCAAGGAGATTGGTGCTCAATTGTGATTGGCTAGGGTTCCTCTCGAAAAGGGGCTCAAAGGCTATAAAAGGAGGGCCAAACCTAGGGTTTTCTTCATCATTCTAAAGCTTCCAAAAAGCCTCCGCCAAGCTACAACTTTTCGACCACGAAGTGTTTTCTCTCCGACGTCTAGGTCTTAAATTCCTTTCTATTGTAACGTCGGTTTTTTTTAGCTCTTATTTAAGTTCATTTCTTTTCGGAGCTTTTATCGTATACGAGGAGAGGGGGAGTGTCCCTCTACCTCAAGCTTTTTCCTTCTTGTATCGATTAACTCCTACCTCCAACGAGGAGGAGTTCCTTTAGTGCTTTTGCCCTCCGTACGTGGTCAAGGACCACTAGGGCCTTGGAGTAGTAGCCGAAGGCTACGAACCAAGTAAAAACTTCATTGTCTCTTTTTACTTTACATTTCCGCTGCAATTAATTATCTCTCGAGTTTTAACGAACGTAAAAAAAAAAGGAAAAGGTTTTTCGCTATTCACCCCCCCCTCTAGCGAACCGCATCGATCCAACAATTGGTATCAGAGCCGGGGGCGCTTAGATTTGGTGAAACCACCAATCTAACATTTTTTTTTACAGATTTGTTTTTCGTTCGTTTAAATTTTTTTTCCCGCACTACTAATCCAAGACGAAGTCTTGGTACTTTTCGTTTGGTTTTGTTTTGCAAGTATTCGCTTTTGGAGTAGCCGACGGTCAAACGGGCATAACTTTTCGTACAAGTTGACCCATGACACGGTCTACTTACCAAATCGAAGCCCTCGCAGAGATCTACACTTCTTACTTGGGGTTTACCCCCGTAACAAGTTGTTTTCATCCTCAAAAATCGATATTTATTAGCCTTTCGGGGACATCGAAGGTTGTGAGTACTTACTTTTTATTTAGGTTCTTATTTCTTTGCTTAACTTTCTATTTTTCGTTTGTTTCTTTTTATTTCCCACACTACTAATCCAAGACGCAAGTCTTGGTACTTTCGTGTGTTTTTGTCGTTGCTAGGTCTTCTTTTTAGTCTCCTTGTTTTTTTTGTTCTAATGGCCCATCTCGAGGGTTTTAGCACCGTCCGACCTCAATTTTACAACGGAGATGACTTCCGTTATTGGAAGGGTCGGATGGAATGTTTTCTCAAAACACAAATCGATATGTGGATCATAATACAAACGGGTTTCACACTTCCGACTAATGAAGTGGGTGACTCCTTGGATTATGATCAATGGACCATTGCGACAAAACGACAAGTCGAAGCCAACGCCAAGGCAACACAAATCCTCCAATGCAGCCTATCCAAGGAGGAGCTAAATCGCGTCAGCCCCTTCATAAGCGCAAAAGATCTTTGGACAAAACTAGTGGAGCTACACGAAGGGACCAATGAAGCCAAGGTATGTAAGTGTGATCTTCTTTTCAATAAACTATATAACCAAAAAATGCAGGAACATGAGTCCGCGACGCAACTCCACGCCCGGGTCCAAGACATAGTCAACAACCTACACGCAATCGGGCAAAAGGTCGAAAACCGCGACCTTATAAGGTATGTTCTAAACTCTTTTCCGAGGACTACCTTGTGGGCATCCATGGTCGACGCCTACAAGGTCTCCAAGGATCTTTCTAAAATTAGGTTAGATGAACTCTTTTCAGATTTCGAATTACATGAGCAGTCCAACTCGGAACCCGAGAGGTGTATAGCCTTGTTTGCAGGTTCAAAGAAGAAGAAAATCGCAAGCAAGCCACCACCAACCGAGGAGGAAGACGAGTCCGAAGAAGAAGTTGACTGCCGAACTAATGAACCTAGCTCGAAGGATAGCCAAGGGATGAAAGCGAACCACGACTCGACCCAACCAAGGTAAGCCTAAAAGTTCTAATATTAGGTGTTATGAGTGTAACAGGTTTGAACATATCAAGTCCGAGTGCCCCAAGCTCAACCACCAAGCACCTAAGCACAAGAAGGCCCTCAACGCGACATGGGAAGAAGTGTCATCCGAAGAAGACGAAGACCACGTCTTCATGGCGAAATCGATTGAGTCAGACACGGAGACCGAACCTGAACTTGAGTCAGAACCTGAGGATGACTCGGACTACGAAGCTACCTTCAAGTCAAGCCACGGATACGCATCCGGTTCAAAAGATACCCTTAAAGTGAGTCGAACTTTATTTAATACTTTACATAATACGGTTAGTTTTTTATCTAGGAAATTAGTTAAGTCCGAGTCCAAGGTCAAGACCCTGATTGAGGAGGTCAAACTCCTCAAACACAAGGTCTCCCTAACCTCTTTGACTAGTCAAGTTCGAGAAGAGGACCCAACTCGAGCTGAAAAGCTCGAAGTTGAGAACTCTCTCTTGAAAAGTCAAGTGGATGATCTTAGGAACACGTTGGAAAGGTTCACTTCGGGATCCAAAGGACTTGACCTCCTACTTGGATCTCAAAGGGTCGTGTACAACAAGGCTGGACTAGGGTTTAACTCAAACACGACTAATAGGTCGTATATGTCGATTGTAAGTCGACATAGGAAACATGTCCAAGCATGGGTCCCTAAGAACTTTTTGATTTCAACTCTAGGATCCAACCCGTACTGGGTTCCCAAGGACCAAATCCACTATGTGGATAGACCGAACCGATTCAACGATCTAGGGGGAGCCAGTACAAAACATGTTTGTGCTTTAACTTAGAAATTGCATGCTTTAACTTAGAAAGTTTGTGCTTTAACTTAGAAATTACATGCTTTAACTTAGAAATTACATGCTTTAACTTAGAAAGTTTGTGCTTTAACTTAGAAATTACATGCTTTAACTTAGAAAGTTTGTGCTTTAAAACTTGTGAACTCACTTAGAACACGTACATAACCAACTAAAATCCTTCGAAAAGATTGAGCCTCGGGGAGCCTCTTTTAAAAAATAACCAGTTAGACTAGTAAATAGTCTTAGGTGAGTCAAGTCATCATTTTCTTGAAAATGGCTTTGTCTAAGGAAGTGGTCGATGATCCGATAAAAGAAGGCCCCTGTGCCTCGCCACGACCTGGAAGCCATGATCTTGAAAAGGTAAACTTGACAAGCCTAGGGTCAAATCCAAATCTAACATAAAATTACTTGAACCTAAATGCACTTAATCAACTTAATTGGAAGTCATCTCACAAAAACAAAACACATAAGTATAACATGCTTGATCATATAGACACAGGTGAGATGACCTAGGTTTAACAACTTACAACCAATTTTTTTTTTAAAAAATAAAAATCTAACATCCAATCCAACCACCTTGTGTGTAGGATCAATGGATGTTGGACAGCGGTTGCTCCCGACACATGACCGGGGATCAACTCAAATTCACGAAGCTTCGATTCAAACGACAAAGATCGGTAGCCTTTGGGAATAACGACAAGCTCAAAATCATCAGATCAGGTGATATCGAGCTTAACTCGAATTTTGTTATTAAAAATGTATTACTTGTAGAGAATTTTGAATATAACCTGCTTAGCGTAAGCCAATTATGTGACAATAACTATAAGGTCATATTTTTAGAAAATGAATGTGTAATTAAAACAAACAAAACAGCTAAAACAATACTCAAAGGAACTAGGACAAATAACATTTATACAATTAACTTAATCAAATCCTCAGCCAAATGTCTTATGACACAGGAAGAGGAATCATGGTTGTGGCACCGACGACTCGGTCACTCGTACCCAAGACTCGTCCACAAGATGAGTCAGAGTGGCTTAGTCAGAGGCTTACCCAACCTCAACAATTTGGTTAATAAAATCTGTAATGCTTGTCAACAAGGAAAATAACCTAGGACACAACACAAGTTAACTAACCAAGAACGAACCTCAAGTGTACTTGAGCTCCTGCATATGGATCTATTCGATTCACATGGAGCCAAGTCACTCAATAGAAGTCAATATTGCTTAGTCATAATTGACGACTACTCCAGGTTTACCTGGGTTAGGTTCATCAAACATAAAAATGATACCCTAGATCAATTAATCAATCTATTCAAATTAATCGAGAATCAAAAATACCTTAAGGTTAAAAGACTTAGAAGCGATCATGGTGGTGAATTCGAAAATCAAAGGTTCACCGACTTCTGTAACCTAAACGAATACCACCATGAATTCTCTTGCCCTAGGACCCCTCAACAAAATGGCCTAGTGGAGCGGAAAAACCGAACTCTACAAGAAGCCGCTAGGACCATGTTGAACGAATACGACCTACCTGATAGGTTTTGGGCAGAAGCCATTAGCACGGCTTGCTATGTCCAGAATAGGATCCTTATGGTAAAGAGGCACCTTAAGACCTCGTACGAGATTTATCACAATAAAGTACCCAACATCAAGTACTTTAGGGTATTTGGATGTAAAGTACATATCTTAAACACTAAGAACCACCTAGGGAAATTCGAATCCAAAACCTCCACCGGAATCTTCTTAGGATACTCAACCACGAGTAGGGCCTATAGGGTATATAACCATGATACCCTTAAAGTCGAAGAGACTATTAATGTAGTGTTCGATGAAGTACCCGAACCTACAAAACCCTTAATGACCCCAAGTGTTGAGCCCACTGATACCAAACTCGTCTCCGACCCTGAGATCGAGTCTAATCCACATCAACCAACTTCTCTTGTCGACCAAGTGACAAGTGATCCGAGTCAAACTAGTGTTCAACCAAGTCACCCCATTGATCAAGCATTAGGTGACACAAACCCAACCTAATCTAGGATTCAAACTAACCACCCTATCGATCAAGTGATAGGAGATCCTAATCTAGGAGTTCGAACTAGAGCATCCTATAGGAACCTTAGTCAAATTTCCTTAATTTCAAAGGTAGAACCCAAATCAATTGAACAAGCTCTTCTTGATCCCGATTGGATTATTGCAATGCAAGAAGAGCTAGCTCAATTTACTAGGAATGAAGTGTGGGAATTAGTACCACCACCTAAAGACAAAACGATAATTGGAACAAGGTGGGTGTTTCGAAATAAGCTTGATGATAAAGGTGAAGTAGTTAGAAACAAGGCTAGGTTAGTTGCCAAAGGGTTTAGTCAAGTCGAAGGCTTAGATTACGATGAAACCTATGCCCCAGTAGCTAGACTCGAATCCATTCGAATGTTGCTAGCTTATGTCGCACATCGAGGATTTAAGCTGTTTCAAATGGATGTTAAGTCGGCATTCCTAAATGGATACATTAAAGAAGAAGTTTATGTTATCCAACCCCCCGGATTCGAAAATCTAGATAAACCCGATCATGTTCTAAAACTTAAGAAAGCTCTCTATGGACTTAAACAAGCTCCTCGAGCTTGGTACGAGAGACTTTCAATCCATCTTAAGTCAAAAGGGTTTAACCAAGGCTTAGTTGACCCAACACTCTTCGTAAAAACCTTAGGTAAAGAAATATTCATAGCTCAAATTTACGTAAACGATATAATTTTTGGAACCTCTAACTCAGCCTTACTAAACGAGTTCGTTTCACTCATGGAAAGTGAGTTCCAAATGAACTTGGTAGGTGAGTTAAGTTTCTTTTTAGGTCTACAAATTAAACAAACTAAAAATGGTATATACCTATATCAACAGAAATACACTAAGGAGTTAATTAAAAGATTTGGAATGCAAGACGCTAAGATAATAAACACCCCAATGGCGATTAATGTTAACACAGGAGAAGACCCAAAAAGTAAGTCCATTGACTTAAAGTACTATAGGAGCGCGATAGGAAGTCTCCTATACTTAACTGCGAGTCGACCCGACATCCTATTCGCAGTAAGTATGTGCGCCAGGTTTCAAACCTGTGCTAAGGAGTCTCACCTAACCCTAGTTAAGCGTATCCTTAGATATCTTAAGGGTACACTTAACGTTGGTATTTGGTACCCTAGATCTACGGAGTTCGAACTAATAGGCTACTCCGATTCGGATTATGCTGGTAGTAAACTCGATAGAAAGAGCACGAGTGGTTGTTGTCAACTACTCGGCTCGAGTCTAGTGAGTTGGTGCAGTAGGAATCAACATTGTGTTGCCTTATCTACCACCGAAGCCGAATATGTTGCGATGGGTGAGTGTGTAACTCAGCTTCTTTGGATGAAGCACACTCTCCGAGACTTTGGGTTGGACTACACCAAAACTAAAATTTTTGTAGACAACATAAGTTCGATAAATCTAACTAAGAACCCTATATGCCATTCAAGGACAAAGCATATAGAGGTAAAACACCATTTCATTCGAGAACATGTAGCCAACGGCTCCATACAACTCGAATATGTTGACTCGAAGTCTAACCTAGCAGACCTATTTACTAAACCCCTACCCGAAGCCGAATTTAGTCTATTAAGACGAAAATTGGGCATGTGCGTAATAGAATAGGTACTTGCAAATTATATGTTCTTACTACTATTTCTTTAATTTCATTATTATGGAACTAGCATAGGACATACCTTAGATATCATGCACCTATAGATTTAAGGAGCCAATACATCTCACAACACATAGGACTAATGTGTTTGTGTACTTAGCCACATAGATGGGTGTGAGATGTTAGGACCTTACTCCTGGTTCCAGATGTAGAGCTAGTGCATCGCTATGAACCACGGAGTATAATCATACATACTAACCGACTCTGACCAGGACTGGTTGATCCTTCATATCAATCAAGCCAAATATGAGTCGAACATTTTATAGATGAACCTATTTTTAGTATATTATTTTCAAAATAATGTGGAACATGCTTGGACTTTAAAATTAAAACTTATTTTTATTCCACACACATCCTCACTCTTTTCGATATATGTCAAAAGGGGGAGAAAAAGGCCAAAGTTAAGGGATCAATTTTTTTTATGGCCAAGGCTTACTTAACTTTAAGTTAACAAAACAAGTTAAGGGAACTCTTAACTTAAACACATTTAGTTAACTTGTTTTCGTTAACAATACAATAATTTACTTAACTCTTACTTAACTTGTTAACAAAAAGTAATTTACTTAACTTGTTAACAAAATAGAAGTAAAGGCCAAGGTTAAGAAATCAATTTTTTCTTAGCTTAAAACTTATTTTAAACACTATGGCCAATATTAAGTAATTTCGGTCACTTAATTCTTTTTTAGTAGCAAATATCAAGGGGGAGAGTTAAAACCCTTTCTCAAGTACTCACCCTCGGTCAAGGGGGAGGATTCCTCAAGGGGGAGCACTTGAAAAAGTGTTTTTACTCCTACACATTCATGCATATCTCTTGCTCATTTTACTTAATGCACTTAATTTGTTTTTTCTTAAATTTGTATGTGGGTTTGCCATAAATCAAAAAGGGGGAGATTTTTGGTGCAGTAGGCACCTAAGTCGAACCTGAGTTTTGATTATAGCAAACGATACAAAGTTAAGCTCATGTTGTTATCTCATGAGCTGAATCGAGTATGCAGAAGATTGATATAGTGCCGAGTGAGATGGCTAGCAACACCCGGAGGAAGCAGCGGTGGTCGGGTGACACTCGAGTGACTTGGAGGAGCCAAGGAATCGAGTGGAAGGCCGGAAGCAAAAGCAACATGTAAGTGTCGAGGTAAGCTCGTGTGTGCGAGCGTAAGTGAGGTCGTATCCTCTTTATGGGGATGATCTTAAGCATAGATCCGACCAAAGACATCCTATAGATGGTCTAGGTCGAGATCGGACGGTCGACGACCGTCGAAATTATGTTTTTGTTGAGCTAACTTTGACTTACAGCAAGCATCGATCATTGCCGACTTGGAGGACTCATTGCCGTCAATCGATCGCCGGAGGTCGACTCGGCTCGATCTTGCCATCGATCGTGATGATAGCCATCAGTCGACTGATGGTCAATGATCAGATTCGAGGAGTCAAGGCTTATCACCCCATTTCAAGGAGATTGGTGCTCAATTGTGATTGGTTAGGGTTCCTCTCGAAAAGGGGCTCAAAGGATATAAAAGGAGGGCCAAACCTAGGGTTTTCTTCATCATTCTAAAGCTTCCAAAAAGCCTCCACCAAGCTACAACTTTTCGACCACGAAGTGCTTTCTCTCCGACGTCTAGGTCTTAAATTCCTTTCTATTGTAACGTCGGTTTTTTTTTAGCTCTTATTTAAGTTCATTTCTTTTCGGAGCTTTTATCGTATACGAGGAGAGGGGGAGTGTCCCTCTACCTCAAGCTTTTTCCTTCTTGTATCGATTAACTCCTACCTCCAACGAGGAGGAGTTCCTTTAGTGCTTTTGCCCTCCGTACGTGGTCAAGGACCACTAGGGCCTTGGAGTAGTAGCCGAAGGCTACGAACCAAGTAAAAACTTCATTGTCTCTTTTTACTTTACATTTCCGCTGCAATTAATTATCTCTCGAGTTTTAACGAACGTAAAAAAAAAAAGGAAAAGGTTTTTCGCTATTCACCCCCCCCTCTAGCGAACCACATCTATCCAACAGTAGGCACCTAAGTCGAACCTGTGTTTTGATTATACCAAATGATACAAAGTTAAGATCATATTGTTATCTCACGAGATAAATCGAGTGTGCAAAAAAGTGCCAACGCTGGAGCTGAAGGCTAGCGACACCCGGAGGAAGCCGCGGTGGTCGGGCGACACTCGAGTGATTTCGGAGGAAACCAAAGGAATCGAGTGGAAGGTCAGAAGCAAAAGTGACACAGTAAGTATCGAGGTAAAGCTCATGTGTGTGAGAGTAAGAGAGGTCATATCCTCCTTACGGGGATGATCTTAAGCGTAGATCCGACGAAAGACATCCCATGGATGGTCTAGGTCGAGATCAGATGGTCAGCGACTGTCGAAATAATATTTTTGTTAAGCTAACTTTGCCCTGCAGCTAGCATCAGTCGACGTCCAGCTTGGAGGACTCGACTGCCGTCCATCAGTCGACTGCTTGCGGTCAACATTCGACTGATGCTGCCATCAGTCGATTGATGATGGCCATCAGTCGACTGATGGTCAAGGATCATCCTCGAGGAGTCAAGGCTTATCACCTCATTTCAAGGGTGGTGGTGCTCAAATCTTATTGGCTGAAGTTCCTCTCGAGAAGGGGCTCAAAGGCTAAAAAGGAGGGTCTATCCTAGGGTTTTCTCATCAATTCTAAGTGCTCAAAAGCCTCCGCAACGCTACGACTCTCCGACGACTCTACAACGACGAAGTGCTAATAACCCTAGCTTAATTTCTATTCTCTAGTTGTTGGTATAATCTTACTTTGTCGTCTCTTTATTGTAATTCTTTTTGTTAATCGAGGTTTTCTATCGTTGCATTTTACATTAATAGAAGAGAAGGTTTGTCTCTCTATCTTTTGCTTTCGATCGTTTTTGTAATCGTCTAACTCCTACCTCCAATACGGAGGAGTGTTTTAGTGAATTGCCCTCCGTACACGGTCTAGGACTGTTAGGGCCTTGGAGTAGTAGCCAAAGGCTACAAACCAAGTAAAAAAATCATTTATCTCTCTTTATTTGACATTTATCTTTCCCCTGCAATTAATTGTCTACTCAACGAATGATTTCGAAAAAGAGTTTCTATTGCTATTCACCCCCTCTAGCGATCTGCTCGATCCAACAATTGGTATCAGAGCCGGGGTGCTATGATTTGGTGTAACCACCAATCTAGGTTTTTACAGATTTTTTTATTATTTATTTTCTGTTTATTTTGATTTTTTTTCTTTCTCATTCGTGTAGTTCTTTTCTTTCTCTCCCGCACTACTAATCCAAGACGTGAGTCTTGGGACATTTCCGTTGTTTGTGGTTTTAGGTTTTTCCCACTTCACTCTTTTGTCTTTTTGTTTCAATGGCCCATCTCGAGGGTTTTAGCACCGTCCGACCTCCGTTTTACAACGGAGATGACTTCCATTATTGGAAGGGTCGGATGAAATGCTTTCTTAAAACCCAAATCGAGATGTGGATCATAATCCAAACGGGATTCACCCTTCCGACTAACGAAGTGGGTGAATCCTTGGATTATGACCAATGGACCAATGCAACAAAAAGACAAGTCGAAGACGACGCCAAGGCAACTCAAATCCTCCAATGCGGCTTGGCCAAGGAGGAGCTTAATCGCGTCAGCCCCTTCATCAATGCAAAGGACATTTGGATAAAGCTAGTGGAGCTACACAAAGGGACCGATGAAGCCAAGGTATGTAAGCGTGATCTTTTGTTTAATAAGTTATATAATCTAAAAATGCAGGAACACAAAGTAGTGACGCAACTTCATGCTCGCATTCAAGACATAGTCAATAACCTACACACGATCGGGCAAAAGATAAAAAACCGCGATCTTATTAGGTATGTTCTTAACTCATTTCCTAGGACTACCTTGTGGGCATCCATGGTCGATGCCTACAAGGTCTCCAAGGATCTTTCAAAACTTAGATTAGATGAGTTGTTTTCCGATTTCAAACTTCATGAGCAGTCTAACTCGGAACCCGAGAAGGGTATAACAATTTTTGCAGGTTCGAGGAAGAAAACCATAAGCAAGCCACCCCAGAAGGAGGAAGAAGATGAGCGATTCGGAGGTCGACCCGGAAATGGAGGCCGAACTAGTCAACCTAGTTCGGAGGAGAATCAAGGGCTGAAAGTGAACCATCACTCGACCTAACGAAGGTAAGCCTAAAAGTTCTAATATTAGGTGTTACGAGTGCAACAGGTTTGGACACATCAAGTCCGAATGCCCAATGCTCAAGAGAAAAGTATCAAAATACAAAAAGGCACTCAATGCTACATGGGAAGAAGCGTCCGAGGAAGAAGATGTTGATCACGTCCTCATGGCTAAACCGGTTGAATCGGAGATGGAGTCAGAACTGGAACACAAATATGAAATCGAAGACGAGTCGGACTGCAAAGCACTATTCAAGACAAGCCACGGATACACATCTGGTTCAAAAGATACTCTCAAGGTAAGTCGATCGCTTATTAGTATGCTTTATAGTGCAATTAAGTTCTTAACTAGGAAGTTAGCTAAGTCCGAGTCCAAGGTCGAGACCCTGGTTGAGGAAGTTAAACTCCTCAAACACGAGGTCTCCCTAACCTCTTCAACTAGTCGAGTTCGAGAGGAGGACTCAACTCAGGTTGAAAAGCTCGAAGTTGAGAACTCACTCTTGAAGAGTCAAGTCGAAGATCTTAGGAACATGTTGCAAAGGTTCACTTTGGGATCCAAAGGACTTGACCTCCTACTTGGATCGCAAAGGGTCGTGTACAACAAGGCCGGACTAGGGTTTAGCATAAATACGACCAACAAGTCGTATATGTCGATTGTAAGTCGACATAAAAAATGTGTCCAAGCCTGGGTCCCTAAGACCACTTTGATTTCAAATTTGGGGTTGAACCAGTACTTGGTTCCCAAGGACCAAATCCACTATGTGGAGAGACCGAATCAATTCAACGGTCCAGGGGGAGCAAGTACAAAATTTGTTTGTGTCTTAACTTAGAAATTGCAAGCTTAGGTTAATTATTTATTTTTCTTTTTAGAATTGTTAGATAGGACTATAACTCGTCAATACTTGATAACATAGTACCAGGACGTGGCGAGAGGATAGTACACTAGGAAAGCGGAGTCCTGTGTATTCGGTCTAGATAAGGCATATCTAGTTCGACGCAATTGACTAAGCGGAACTAGCTGAAGCTACCTCGCCGTATCCTAGACTAGTTAGACCAGAAAGTGGGTTTAGGTAAGTCAAGTCTTTATTTTCTTTAAAATGGCTTTGTCTAAGGAAGTGGTCGTTGTTCTGATCAAAGAATGCCTCTGTGGCTCTCCACGACCTGGAAGTCATGATCTTGAAAAGGTGACTTGATGAGCCTAAGGTCAAATCCGAATATAATGCAAGGTTGACAAGTGTTCAAATCATTAAATTTAAATAAAGTAAAATTGGAAGTCATCTCACAAGAACATATAGGGTTAACATGTTTGATCATGTAGACATGGGTGAGATGATTTAGGTTAATAATCTTCTACCAATCTTTAATAAATCCAATATCCGATCCAACTACCTTGCGTGTAGGATCAATGGATGTTGGACAGTGGTTGCTCGCGAAACATGACCGGGGATCAACTCAAGTTTTCGAAGCTTTGATTCAAATGACAAGGATCGATAGCCTTTGGAAACAATAACAAGCTCAAAATCATCGGATCAGGTGATATTAAGCTCAACTCTAACTTTATTATTCAAAATGTCTTATTGGTAGAAAATTTTCAATATAATTTACTTAGTGTAAGCCAATTGTGTGATAATAATTATAAGGTCATATTTCTAGAAAATGAATGTGTAATTAATACAAATGAAACTTCTAAAACAATCCTTAAGAGAACCAGAAATAACAATATTTACACAATTAATTTAACTAACTCCTCAACCAAGTGTCTTATGACACGACAAGAGGAATCATGCATGGTTGTGGCACCGACGACTCGGTCACTCACACCCAAGACTCATCCACAAGATGAGTCAGAGTGACTTAGTCAGAGGTTTGCCTAACATCAATAACTTGGATAATAAGATATGTAATGCTTGTCAACAAGGTAAACAATCTAGGACACAACATCAACTAACTAATCAAGAATGAACCAAAAGTGTTCTTGAGCTCCTACACATGGATCTATTTGATTCACACGGAGCTAAGTCACTTAATGGGAGTAAATTCTGCTTAGTCATAATTGATGACTTTTCTAGATTTACTTGGGTTAGGTTCATCAAACATAAAAGTGATATCCTAGATCAATTAATCAACCTATTTAAACTAATAGAAAATCAACAAAACCTTAAAATCAAAAGACTTAGGACTGATCATGGTGGTGAATTCGAGAACCATAGGTTTAGAGAATTTTGTAACCTAAATGGATACCACCAAGAGTTCTCTTGCCCTAGAACCCCACAAAAGAATGGTCGAGTAGAACATAAAAAATAGAACCCTACAAGAAGCCGCTAGGACAATGTTAAATGAGTATAACAACCCGATAGGTTTTGGGCGGAAGCCATGAGTACGACATTCTATGTCCAAAATAGGATCCTTATGGTAAAGAGGCACCTTAAGACCTCGTATGAGATTTATCACGATAAAATACCTAACATCAAGTACTTTAGGGTATTTGGGTGTAATGTACATATCCTAAACACTAAGGATTACTTAGGAAAATTTACATCCAAAACCTCGACCGGAATCTTCCTAGGATACTCGACTACAAGTAGAGCTTATAGAGTATATAACCATGACACCCTTAGAGTTGAGGAGACTATCAATGTAGTGTTTGATGAAGGACATGAACCTACAAAACCCTCGGCAACCCCAATTAGCGAGCCGATTCATACCAGACTCAACTCCGATTTGGAGATCAAGTCTAGTATTAATACTAACCTAAGTTAACCAAGTCATTCTATCGACCAAGTGGTAGATGACTCTAACCAAACAAGGACTCAAACGAGTCATCCTATTGACCAAGTGGTAGATGACCCAAACCCAAACCCAAACCAAACTAGGGCTCAAACGAATCATCCTATCGACCAAGTGATAGGTGATCCAAGCCTAGGAGTTTGAACTTGAGCCTCATACAGAAACCTTAGTCAAATCTCCTTGATTTCCAAAATTGAAACCAAAACTATTGACCAAGCTCTTCTTGATCCTGATTGGATTATTGCAATGCAAGAAGAGCTGGCTCAATTCACTAGGAACGAAGTATGAGAATTAGTACCACCACCTAAAGATAAAACGATCGTCGGAACAAGGTGGGTGTTTAGAAATAAACTTGATGATAAAGGTGAAGTAGTTAGAAATAAAGCTAGACTAGTCGCTAAAGGGTTTAGTCAAGTCGAAGGTTTAGATTACGACGAGACCTATGCTCCAGTAGCTAGGTTAGAGTCCATTCGAATGTTATTAGCATATGCTGCACATCGAGGATTTAAGTTGTTTCAAATGGATGTAAAGTCAGCATTCTTGAATGGATACATTAAAGAAGAGGTTTATGTTAGTCAACCCCCTAGTTTTGAAAGTCTAGATAAACCTGACCATGTTCTTAGGTTAAAAAAAGCATTCTATGGACTTAAACAAGTTCCTCGAGCTTGGTACGAGAGGCTTTCGGTTTATCTTAAGTCCAAAGGATTTAACCAAGGTGTAGTTGATCCAACCCTTTTCGTAAAAACCGTAGGTAAAGACATATTCATAGCCCAAATCTACGTAGATGATATTATTTTCGGAACCACCAACTCGATCCTACTGAATGAATTCATTTCACTTATGGAAAGTGAATTTGAAATGAATTTAGTAGGTGAGTTAAGTTTCTTCTTAGGTCTACAAATTAAACAAACTAAAGATGGAATATACCTACATCAACGCAAATATACTAAGGAATTAATTAAACACTTTGGAATGCAAGACACTAAAATTATTAATACCCCAATGACAACTAATGTGAATATAGAAGAAGATGTAATCAGAAATTCAATTGATTTAAAATACTATAGGAGCATAATAGGGAGTCTCCTTTACTTAACTGTGAGCCGACCTGATTCCTATTTGCAGTAAGTATGTGCACAAGGTTCCAAACCTGTGCCAAGGAGTCTCACCTAACTCTAGTCAAGCGTATCCTTAGATATCTAAAGGGTACACTTAATGTCAGTATTCGGTACCCTAGATCTACCGAGTTCGAACTAACCGGCTACTTTGATTCAGACTATGCCAGTAGTAAGCTCGATAGAAAGAGTACAAGTGATTGTTGTCAACTTCTCGGCTCGAGTTTAGTAAGTTGGTGTAGTATGAAGCAACACTGTGTTGCCTTATCTACCACCGAAGCCGAATACATCGCGATGGGTGAGTGTGTTACTCAGCTTCTTTGGATGAAGCACACTCTCCGAGCCTTTAAATTAGACTTTACGAACACTAAACTCCACGTAGATAACATTAGTTCAATTAACCTAACCAAGAACCCAATATGTCATTCTAGGACCAAACATATAGAGGTCAAACATCATTTCATTCAAGAACATGTGGCCAACGGAGCCATATAACTCGAATACGTCGAATCGAAGTCCAATTTGGCAGACCTATTTACTAAACCCCTATCCGAAACCGAATTTAGTCTATTAAGATGAAAATTGGGCATGTGCGTTGTAGAATAGAAACTTACAAATTATATTTTCTTAATACTATTTCATACTTTTCATTTTTATGGAACTTGCATAGGACATACCTTAGATATCATGCACCTATAGATTTAAGGAGCCAATACATCTCACAACACATAGGACTAATGTGTTTGTGTACTTAGCCACGTAGATGGGCATGAGATGTTAGGACCTTACTCCTGGTTCTAGATGTATTGTTAGTGCATCGCCATGAACCACGGAGTATAATCATACATATTAACCGACTCTGACCAGGACTGGTTGATCTTTCATATCAATCAAGTCAAATATAAGTCGAACATTTTATAGATGATCTTATTTTCAGTATATTATTTTCAAAATAATATGGAACATGCTTGGACTTTAAATTTAATACATATATTCATTTTTCACACACCCCCACTCTTTTCGATATATGGCAAAAGGGGGAGAAAAAGGCCAAAGTAAAGGGATCATGCCAAAGTTAAGGGATCAAATTTTTTTTGATAACTTAACGTACTTAATATTTATTCACACGGCCAAAAGTTAAGTAAATGTTTACTTTTACTTAACTTGCTTGAGTTAACAAAAAAAAGGAAATAAAGGCCAAGTTAAGAGAACTCTTAACTTAAGCATATTATTAATACTATGGCCAAATGTTAAGAAAAAGGGAGAAAGGGCCAAGTTAAGAAGTCCTCTTAACTTAAACGTTTTACTAAGGCCAACTTTAAGTAATGTTAATTACTTAAACTCTTCCTAAATAGCAACCATTAAGGGGGGTGGATTAAGGTCTTCTTTCAAGACTCACCCTCGTCAAGGGGGAGGTTTCCTCAAGGGGGAGTACTTGTAGAAAATTCTTACTACTCCTACTTAATCTTTATTATTCATGTTTTTTATGCACATTATTATTCTTCATGCATATTATTTTATTAACTTTGTATGTGGGTTTTGCATAGATCAAAAGGGGGAGATTATTGGTGCAGTAGGCACCTAAGTCGAACCTGAGTTTTGTCAGTGTGCGGGAAAAATCCTTAGGCGTAGTTTGAATCTTATCTTGATTCGGCTTGTCCCGAGGTAGGAAAGCAGCGGTGGTAGTGCAAACTCGAGTGGAGGTATTTCTTGAAGGAATACTTCCTCTTTAAAGCGACATTGCAGGCCCGAAAGTTCTTCACGAGTTGCGACGCAGTGATCAGTCGTCTCTTGTGTGTGTGGTACATTTACGGGAGGTCACTTACGGGGATGATCTTAAGCGTAGATCCGACCAAAGACATCCCATGGATGGTCTAGGTCGAGATCGGACGGTCAGCGACTGTTGAAATAATACTTTTGTTAAGCTAACTTTGCCCTACAGCTAGCATCGATCAGCCCGACTTGGAGGACTCGACTCATTTGCCATCCATCGATGCCTACGATCGACGATTCGATCGCCATCGATCGGATGATGGCCATCAGTCGACTGATGGTCAAGGATCAACTTCGAGGTGTCAATGCTTATCACCTCATTTTAAGGGTGGTGGTGCTCAAATCTTATTGCCTGAAGTTCCTCTCGAGAAGGGGCTTAAAGGCTATAAAAGGAGGGTCTATCCTAGGGTTTTCTCATCAATTCTAAGTGCTCAAAAGCCTCCGCAATGCTATGACTCTCCGACGACTCTACAACGATGAAGTTCTAACAACCCTAGCTTAATTTCTATTCTCTAGTTGTTGGTATAATCTTACTTTGTCATCTCTTTATTGCAATTCTTTTTGTTAATCGAGGTTTTCTATCGTTGCATTTTACATATATAGAAGAGAGGGTATGTCTCTCTATCTTTTGCTTTCGAAGGTTTTTGTAATCGTCTAACTCCTACCTCCAACGCAGAGGAGTGTTTTAGTGAATTTCCCTCTGTACCGGTCTAGGATAGTTAGGGCCTTGGAGTAGTAGCCGAAAGCTACGAACCAAGTAAAAAAAACCATTTGTCTCTTATTTGTCATTTATCTTTCCGCTGCAATTAATTGTCTACTCATTGAACGATTTCGAAAAAGAGTTTCTATCGCTATTCACCCCCCCTCTAGTGATATGCTCGATCCAACAAGAGCTACATAGAGGACAGGAGATGTGCCTTTTGCCAGCTGGAGAAGGAGATGCATGCTCATGTATTTTTCAGATGTTTGGCCATCAGACAGTTGTGGGGACGAGTTAGGAGGTGGCTGCAGATGAGATCAAAGATGACCATGTACAGACATACGCTACACACCTTCAGACTACAGTGTCGGGGAGACTCAGTCTGGATGAGAGCACGACATCTAGCCCTAGGAGTGACAATACACTATGTTTGAAGGGCTAGGAATGAGATCAGATTTGAGGACACCCGATTTTATGTCGATAAGATATTTAGGAGGATACAGATACATGTATATAGAGCTCTTGATGTGTCCCATGTAACTTGATGTATTGTGTTTTAAAAAAAAACGGCGAACGCTGAGTACAACTTAGAAGTGGCAGGTTAATTTGGGTTTCTTTGGTGCTGATTAGTTCTTGTAACGATTTTGAACCTAAAAAAAACAGATTGGATTTTGTGTACAGGCTATATTTTGATGGTGAAAAGATCCACCATAAAGATCTATCTAGTCCGCAGCAAACGGCTCGCGATAAAGACTAGTCAAATCCGTTTGTGGCTACGACTTTGCCTAAAAGTCGTACTGGTGAATAGGTCCACCGGAATGGCCTATCTAGTCAACAATAAACGGCTTGCGGTAAAGACATACCAAATCCATTTTTGGCTGGGGCATGGCCAATAATCCTTTTGGGTGAATAGATCCACTGTAATGGTCTATCTAGTCCGTAGCAAATGGCTCGCGGTAAAGACACCGCAAATTCGTTGACAGATGACCACTTGCTAAAAGTGGGTCCACGACACTGGAGAGGACACAGATAGAGGATGGAGGTGTTGGGATGTATACTGAAAAGTTTATCTTTTGTATGAACATTTTTATTTTGAAATAAGAATCACATGATCATTGTTTGCATATTTATGGTTATACATATTGTCTAATACATTACATTGTAGAAAACATGGTGTGTGGTGTCACACGGGAGATCATGTTATCGGCTCCTTGTAAAGTATAAGTATAGGCTCACAACCGAGATGACTTTGGGCAAACCATTGGCATGGTTGTAGTGTGATTTGGTATTGGTTTGTCTTGACCATAGAATCACACTAGTACACTTTGTGTGTATTGAGTAGGACCGACTTAGAGGTGATTCGATTTATTGTTGACTACATAATCGAATCGTACCTTAGAGTTTATAGGTGTCCCCTTGAGGAGCTCATAAGGATCATCATGTAAACACTGCAAGTGGACTTGGTCCGGCATGATGAAAAGGTTGAGTGGTACTACTCATGGAATTAGATGTTGATTAATTATTGGTTAGTAAATTAATTAATCGACGGACATTCGAGATCTTAAACACGGGGAGAAAATGTACATATAATATATGGAGCCCATATTAACTTATGGGGGTTGGTGAGGTAGATCAATGATAATCCTTTAGTGGATTGGATTATCATTAATGGATCGGACTTTATGTGGGTATGATCCATTGGGTGGCCAAGATCCAACTTCTCCTCATTGTCCCTATTTTAGCCTATTAATACCTCATGAAGCCTAGATCCAATGGTTGAAAAGAAAACTCTAGATCCAAAGGTAGAGATTAAATCTCTAGATCCGACGGTTGAGATTAAATCTCTAGATCCGACGGTTGAGATTAAATCCCTAGAACCAATGGTGGAGATTAAAACAAGGCATATCCCTAACTCTATAAAAGGAGGGCATGGGGTGGGCGGCAAGTTGAATCCCATTAGAGATAGGATTAGGGTAAGGGGCGGCAAGCATTGGGGATTAGGGTTTAGGTGTTGGCGGCACCAAATAAGGAAAAGTTTTCCTTATCTTCTTCTTCTTCCTTGGTGGTCGGCACCCTTACAGCCCTTCCCTCCTTTGCTCAGCGTCCAAACCAGCCCTTCTCCTTCTCCTTGGCCGGTGGAAACAAGACTTAGGGTCTTCCCTTGGAGTCTTGGCCGGTTTACATCTTATTCTTCTTCTCCTTCTTGGCCGGCGGCAAGCACCAAGCTTGGAGCTTGGTGGTTGGTTGAAAGAAGGAGAAGTGCTTTGTTTCTTAGGCTTCCTCTTGTTCGAAGCGAGCAAGAAAGGAAGATTGGTGATCTAGGAGCTTCGACTTTTGGTAGATCGTCGCCCACACGATGTCCAAAAGGAGGAAGGACATACGATAGAAGATCGAGAGGTATAATACTTGTCTATTTTCTTATGTAACATGTTTATGATTGTTTTAAATTATATATACATGATATATTCTATTTTGTGGCTAATATAACTTGGACCCCGAACATAAACACAAAAGCCGGCGATCCGTACAACATCTTTTCCGCAGCTATTCGTAGAATAGAGGTTGGTTTCTTGAACAACAAGTTTGTTCAAGTGACTACTCTAATCGAATAGCACGATGATGAAATGGTTGCTTGGGTAATCCCTCTTGTCATGGATAAATTTTTTTTATCCGGGGACGTAGAAGGGATCGCCATGAACAAGCGACCGAGTTGAAGTGGGAAACGAAGTTTCCTACCTTCAAGTGGTATCAGAGCCACGGTTTTCGGTTTTGTGTGTTTTGGATTTGGTTACTTTTATGCACTTTTCATATATTATATGTGACGGATAATAGTAGGATATGCATAGGTTAACTCTTTGGTTGTAGGCATAGGATCCAACTATTATGGCCATATGTGTGTATGTGATTTATGTGTGTAATTGTATATTTTGTTGAATCCTCGGGGTTGACGAGGCTAGTATTTAATTTTTGTAAATTAGATAGGGCATTGTTTAGCCACTCTTTTTATTTTAGTTTACTTTTGATCTAGATTTCATGTACACTCCCTCGTGCAGTATAGGATTGATGGATGTAAATTAAAATATTTAGTCTCTGCTCGAATCTCCGGATGGCTCGTACATGGCATAGGAGGAGCGGACGAGATGGCGATACGATGGGAGACATATTGAAGACAAAAGCCATAATAGTTGGAAAATTTTTATTTTTTATATTTATTGCTTATTGTTTGATATGCATGTCGTAGGCTAGAAAATTCCTCAATTTTAAATTACTAAGTGGGAGAGGGATATTTTTATAAATTCTCATGGCCTCCATTACGATTTGACATGTGATGCAAACAAACTTGCGCGTCGGCTCTGAGTGCCTTCCTCCCCATCGGATGAGTTTGTTTGTGGATCACAAGGTCAAATATGGTTATAGGAAATTATTAAGGAGCGTGTGTACTTCCCCATCGGAAGGCACATAACCCGAGATAATTACGTTGGTACCGAGTAATGGTGAACACTTAGATACAAATATGAGTATCCTCCCCATCAGAGTCACTGCTTTTATTTGTAGGGCCAAAGAGGAACCAACTATTAATTTTACTTGTCAAAAAGTTAGGTTGACAAGATAGTAAAATTAATGGGTAAAATATCCTCTTACAAATGTAGAATTCGTATACGTCCACACTATCATGGCGTACGATATTCTCGGTGTTTTGAGGTGTTAATTGATTTTAAAATTTTATTGTTTAAGGAATCAATAATTTTTTGAAATCTAATGTTTTGATCTATGTGATTCTTAGGTTTTCTTTCAAAATGACTTTCAACCCGCTTGTTGTGATACTGAAAGAGAATAAACTTACTGGACGCAACTATATTGATTGGAAGAGGAATCTTGACATTGTCTTGACTGCCAAGGAATACAAATATGTACTCCTCGAAGAGTGCCCTCCTAAGCCTACGGATGATTCTGGGGAAAAGGAGAAGGAGAGTTATAAGAAGTGGATCAAGGCCAATGAGATGGCACAGTGTTACATTTTGGCATCTATGTCAAATGTACTGCAACATCAACATCAAGCCATGCCCACTGCTTATGACATGATGCTCAATCTCAAAGAGCTTTTCGAACACCAGAATTGGGCTACAAGGTAGGAAGCCACGAGGAACTCGATGACGACCACCATGAATGAGGGAACACCCGTGAGGGATCATGTTCTTAAGATGATGGCTCATTTGAATGAGTTGGAAGTCCTTGGAGCTGAGATCGATGGGGAAACCTAGGTCGATATCATTCTCCAGTCTCTACCTAGGAGTTTTGAGCAGTTTCGCCTGAACTACAACATGAACAAGAGGTTGTATTCGTTGGTGGAGCTTCTGACAGAACTCCAGGCGACAGAGGGGCTATTTCGTCAGAGTGCTCAGGCGCATGCCATGGTTACCCAAAAGGTTTCTACTTCTAAGCCGAAAGGTAAGAAGAAGAAGAAACAAGATGGGGCAAAGGCGGTGGGAGGAACTCAGGGAGGAGTGAAGAAGCCGAAAGGCAAGTGCTTCACTTGTAAGTAGACTGGACACTAGAAGAAGGACTGCCCCAACCGCAAGAAGAACAAAGGTATATCTTTTGGTCTAGTCGTTGAAACATGTTTAGCGGTGTTATCTTCTGGCACCTGATGTGTAGATACAGGAGCCACTGATCATGTCTGCAATACTTTGCATGGGTTCTAGGAAACCAGACGACTGGCTGAAGGGGAGATTACCGTATACTTGGGCGATGCCACGAAGGTGGCGGCTGTTGCAGTGGGAGACGTTTATTTATCTTTTGAGAAAAATAAAGTTTTGGTTCTTAAGAATTGCCTTTATGTACCTTTATTTAGAAAGAATTTAATTTCGATTTCTAAATTGTTTATGGATGGATATTCTATTTCTTTTAATGACAGAGTTGTTATAAAAAGGAATAGGGACATTATCTGTTTGGGTGCATTGATAGGAAATTTATACACACTTGAACAAAAAAGCTCCCACGATGCAAATAGAAGCTAATAACTCATCTTCTAATTTCAATAAGAGAAAAGAACCTTCAAAGATGAACCAAACATATCTTTGGCATCTTAGGCTTGGTCATATTAAACTAAGCAGAATTCAAAGGTTGATAGTTGATGTACCTCTAGGTTCATTAGTGGTGGAAGATTTCCCAACCTGCGAATTTTGCTTGGAGGGTATAAAGCCAAAGATGTGTTAGAATTGGTTCATTCTGATTTGTGTGGTCCTATGTCTATCCAGGTTAGTGGTGGTATTGAGTATTTCGTCTCTTTTATAGACGATTATTCGAGATATGGATACATTTACTTGATGCGCCACAAGTCTGAATGCTTTGACAAGTTCAAAGAATTCAAGGTTGATATGGAGAAACATCAAGGTAAAAGTTTCAAGACACTACGATCTGATCATGGTGGTGAGTACCTCTTGGGAGAGTTTAGGAATTACTTATCAGAGGCAGGGATTCAATCCCAATTGTCTGCACCTGGCACACCCTAGCAGAATGGTGTAGCAGAGCGAAGGAATAGGACTCTTATGGAGATGGTTAGATCGATGATGAGTTATTCTGAGTTGCCAGATTCATTATGGGGATATGCTCTAGATACGACAGTGTATATTCTGAACTTGGTCCCATCTAAATCAGTGCCTTCTACTCCCACAGAATTGTGGACTGGGTGAAAAGCCTAGTCTAAGACATATTCGGATTTGGGGGAGTCTAGCACATGTGCTGAAGGCGGATGTTGGTAAGTTGGAACCTCGTACATAAGTGCGCATGTTCGTTGGCTATCCTAGAGGAACGAAAGGTGGTTTGTTTTATAGTCCTAGATATCAGAGGGTGATCGTTAGCACGAATGCCAGATTTCTAGAGGAAGAATATGTGATGAACCACAAGCCCATGAGTAAGATTGTTTTGGAGGAATTGAAAGGGGAAGTCACTTCTTCAGTACCACCGATACAAGAGGATATTCCACAAGTCACTGCACCGCGTGTCACAGAGAATACACAGGTGATATCTCATCGTAGTGGGAGGGTTGTTAGACAGCCTGATAGATTCATGTTCTTGGGAGAATCTTCTGATTTTGTCCCTGACAAAAATGAACCTGATCCCTAGACATATGATGAGGAAATTCAAGATAAATATGCAGTATCTTGGTAAAGTGCAATGAAAGATGAGATTGAATCTATTGATTCAAATCAGGTCTGGGAGCAAGTAGAAACACCCGATGGTGTAAAAACCATTGGATGATAGTGGATCTAAAAAAGAAAGAGAGGAATAGACGGGAAGGTAGAGACCTTCAAAGTGAGGCTTGTTGCGAAGGGGTATACTCAGAAAGAGGGTATCGATTATGAGGAGACCTTTTCACCGGCAGTCATGCTTAAGTCTATCTGGATTCTCTTATGCATTGCAGCTCATATGGATTATGAGGTGTGGCAGATGGATGTCAAGATAGCTTTCCTTAATGAAAGTCTTAAGGAAAACATCTATATGAAGCAACCAGAGGGATTCATTGCAAAGGGCAAAGAACATCTTGTATGTAAGCTTAATCAGTCCATTTACGGATTGAAGCAAGCTTCGAGGTCTTGGAACATCCACTTTGATGAGGTAATCCAGTCTTATGGATTTATTGAAAGTCCGATGAGTCTTGTGTATACAAGAGGTGTGATGGAAACGTAGTGGTATTTCTTGTACTATACGTAGATGGCATTTTGTTAATTGGCAACAATGTCAAGGTGTTATCAGATATAAGGGTATGGTTGTCCAAACAGTTTGATATGAAGGACCTGGGAGAAGTGGGACACATCCATGGGATCAAGGTTATAAGTGATCGCAGGAAAAGGATGTTGTGCTTATCTCAAGCTTCATACATAGACACCATTTTGGCTCGTTTTAGCATGCAAAACTCCAAGAAGGGTTTTCTACCTTCAAAGCATAGAGTTCCTTTATCTAAGGAGATGTGTCCTAGAACATCTGAGGAGATAGAGGAGATGAAGGTTGTTCCTTATGCTTCGGCAGTAGGAAGCCTCATGTATGCGATGCTTTGTACGAGACCAGATATCTGCTTTCCCGTGGGCATGGTTAGCAGATATCAGAGTAATCTAGAATAGGGACATTGGACTACGGTAAAGCATATATTGAAGTACCTAAGAAGGACTAGGGATTATATGCTAGTTTACCAGGCAGACCAATTACTCCCTGTGGGTTACACAGATTCCGACTTCCAATCAGACAGGGATAACAATAAGTCTACCATAGGTTTTGTGTTTACTTTGGGAGGTGGAGCCATTGTATGGAGGAGTGTCAAGCAGAAATGCGTGGCAGACTCCACCATGGAAGCTGAGTATGCGGCAGTGATAACTGCCATTTTGGTGTATTATTTTGGTCCTTAATATCACTGTTTTTATCCTCTCGAGTGATTTATTATTAATTATTTACATGTTTTATGAGTTGGATATATTTTTGGACCTTATTATAAATTCTCCTAATTTTTGGACTTATATGCAAATTTTATCTTTGTTTGTAAGAGATCAAGATGAGCCACTGGACTAGACTCAAGTTGAATCAAATATGGCTTCATCTAGGACTAGAAGTATTATTTCAAACGTGATTAATCTGGACCTTTCATCAAGATCAGAAGCAGCTTAATCAAAGAGTTCAGATCTAGTCAATCCTGACCGTCCGATGAGATCTGATCAATTCTGAGCCATATATCTAGATCTGAAGAGATCCGGTCCATACATTTACATCTGGACATCTTATCCTTTCATTTAGATTCGGTCGATCGTGATTTTCCATTAAGATTCAATTAGATCCATTCATTAGAGATCGGAGTAATCTAGACCGTCCAATGTGATGGCTCGATCTGAGCCATTAATCTGAATCTGGAGCGATCCGACCCATGCATTGTGATCTACACATCTTGTCTATTCATCCAGACCGTTGGATTTCGATTATCCCTTCAGATGGATCAGATCCGTCCGCTTGAAATCAGATTGATTACAGCCGTTGGATTGAGAAGCCAAATGAAGCCAACTTAATTGATTAATCAAGCCCTAGCTCTAAGGAACGGCTGAGATTGAAAGGGCAATTGAATCGGACGGCTGATGTTTTTCATTTAATAACCTACCTTTCCTAGAATCGGCAGAGGAGAAATCTATCAGCGGCGTTCCCCTCCTCACGAGCACGGCGACGGCGCGTCTTCTTCCCCACGAGCGGCGGCGACAGTCCGACAGTCCCTTTCGGCGACCTCCCCTCCGACAACCGGTGATGATCCCAGGCGAGCCTCGGCGGACGATTAGATGTCGTGATTCGGACAGCTGATCAGAAGCGAGGCGAGCGAGGGATTCCGGCGAGTCCAGCTCCATCACCGGTGATTCCATTCCTTTACGGTGACCGGGATTAGGCCGCTTCATCTCCGTCATCATCAGCTGCCATGATTAGGCAGTTTCAGCTTGTCATCCGCCGGTGAAGAGGTTTTCTACCACTGTTCTGGTACTCCACCCCATTCCGGTGACCAGGATTAGGCCGCACCGCTTTGACATTCCATCCACTAGCTACCGGGACTAGGAGCTCCGCCATCCACAGCCGCCGGAGCAGTGTTCACATCCCTCCGCATTCAGCTCTTTTCCGTGGTGCCGGGATTAGGACCGCATCCGTAATCCATCGACGGAGGGGTTGTTCAGTTTATTGTCGCCATCGTGGGGTTACCGATTGCTTATGTTTGGATTTAGTCCATTTAATTCGATATTTTACTTTATCATGTTTGTTCTTTTACGGTTAATTTGTTTATTATGTTTGATCATGTTTAGGTTAGTTTTCATTTACATTCGACCAATGTGTCGTATAGTGACAGTGCGGTGCCTGGTTGAATTTCTTTCGTTATTAGTTTAGATTTCATTTACATTTGGCCAATGTACCGTATAGTGACAGTGCGGTGCTTGGTTGAATTGCTTTCGTTTATTGCATTTCGTTTATTACAGTTTTCAGTGACTGTTTGATCACTGTACCGTATAGTGACAGTGCGGTGCTTGGTTGAATTGTTCACCTTTATTTCGTGATCATTGTACCGTATAGTGACAGTGCGGTGCGTGATTACTTACTTTTGCGCATTAGGATAGTTACTTGTTAATTGTTATTTAGTAGTTAGATTTACTTCCTACAGATTTAATTTCCATGTCTGTTTACCAAAATTGTTTGACCATTGCATCGTATAGTGATAGTGCGGTGCAAGGTTGAATCATTCTTGCATTAGGTTAGCTTTGAATAATTGTTTTGATAATTGTAAAAAACCCCAGTGTTTACTTCTGTTTAAAAACAAACGTTCAGCCATTAGGTTCGTTGGGAGATGACCCGAGTCAGTCCTATACTGCATTAGTGTAGTTAGGGGGTTCGGTAAATAATTTGGGAACGGTATTGCGACATAATTCATCGCTTATCAAATTTTAGCGCCGTTGTCGGGGAACTCTAATGGGTTCGTTTGTATTTAAACTGTAGTTTGTTTGTTTTCTTTTTCTTTTGTTATTATTGTCTTTCTTATTATCTATATTTGTTGCTCATTTTATTTGTTTGTGTGGATGACTAGGTCTTCAGGCGATAATCTACTTGAGTTTTATGCAGCAGTTTTTCTCTTCCCTCAGAGGCCCAGCCTAGGAAGGGGGTTGTTGAAGAAAAGGCTAGGGAAGCAGATTCCCAAGTATGCTGAGGTTTTGTTTCACGAGAAGTTGTACTCTTTCTATGGAGGTAGGAGATACTGTAGTTCGGTTCAGTATTTTGGACGCTATGAGGTACCCGATGGAGAATCATTATATTCTTAGCGTGGTTATAGCTGATGAGTTGGACTGCATGAACTTTATTTCTTAGTCTATTTTTCATTTGGATATCTCTGCACCTTCTATATTTTGTTGTGATTTTATTGATTCTGTTGATTCTGATGTTGATAATGATTTGTCATTGGACCTATCTGTGGGCCCTCTTTTATTGTAGACAGGGATATGGATTGTGTAGGGACTAGCGCTCTTCAGGCGTCGCCCCAAGAATCACTTCCATTAGATGTTTGTGAGAAATGTCATTTCATGGTCGAGTATGGGATAGTCTTAGGTTGTATTATCTCTGTGTTTGGTATTGAAGTAGATCCTGCTAAAATTCATGTTATATCTTCTTTATCTTACCCCGCTTCTGTGCGGGAAGTTTGTGCTTTTCTGGGTCATGCAGGTTTCTACAGATGTTTTATCAGAGACTTCAGTTTGCCCTACCCTTGACCAACTTGTTGCAGAAGGAGGTGGTATTTCAGCTTGACCAGGATTGTGATGGAGTTCGAGTCCACCCCTATAACAGATTCTTTTCTAGATGAGCACCTTTTTCACCTGTAGGGTAAGACACCATGGTATGCCGATCTCGCTATTTATTTAGTTGATGTGTTGTACCTTCATTTTTTTTACTCATGCACAAGTCCAGAAATTGAAAAGTGACACTAAGTATTATGCATGGGATGATCTTAATCATTGAAAATTTTGTAGTGATCAGATCATTAGATGATGTGTACTTGATTATGAGTTTCTTTCCATACGTACTTACTTTTTATTATTCTCTGGCTGGTGGGGGGCACTGTGTACCCCAAAAGAACTACTAGGAATGTTTTAGAGTCTGGTTTGTATTGACCCACCCTATTTTATGATGCCTCTGAATTTTACAAGTCTTGTAGCGATGTCAATGAACAGGGAATATAGGACGTAGAAATGAAATGCCTCAACAATCCTTGTTATTCTGTGAGATTTTCGATGTTTGGGGTATTGATTTTATGGGTCCATTTTCTGTATCTTTTGGATTCTCATATATTCTTTTGGCATATGATTATGTTCATAAATGGGTGGAGGCCATCCCCACCAGGACTGATGATTCTCTAGTTGTTGTGGATTTTGTTAGGTCTCACATATTTTGTAGATTTGGAGTACCCAGGGCGATCATTAGTGATCAAGGGTCTCACTTTTGCAATTGACTCATGAAGTGTTGAACAAAGAGATCAAGTCTATACTAGAGATTACGGTGGGGCCAGACATGATGATGCTTCTTCTCCGACTTGAAAGGGGAGTGTGTTCCTTTATTTACTGCATTTATTTTCTTCCTTTCATGTTCGAAATAATTTGCATGGGTTGTATGTTTGTTTGCCTGTTTGCCTAGGTTTGTTTGTCTGTTGTTGAGTCAAATAATATTCTCTATGCATGCCTTAGTATCATTTCAGAGGTGGTAAAAATTAGTTAAGTTTGATCATCAACTTGTGAATTTTTGTGTATGATAAGAGACTTCATTTGCATGCAGTCACTTGTTATGATGGTGAACTTTTTATTGATAGACTAAGCTTGATTTTGATTCACCTAGTGAGGTTGCAAGCCATTCTTATCATATACCCACTTTTGTGTGATAACACATGTGATTCTTGTTGCTCTAGAACTTGCTTTGAATCTTTTCAAAACTGCAGTAACATTTACTTGCATGAATATGATGAAGGATCTCATTCTTGACTCTTTTCCTGACTTGGTTTGATTGTCTAATCCACTTGATACTTCCATCTTCTATATCGTACTTATAATATCTTTTTATTTGCTATCCATTGTCTTTGTATCTTTGTGGATTATCTTTTGTATATCTATTGTTTTCCATGTTGGAGGAATAGTTTGATGAGTTGTATTGTCTGAGATGGACAATATTTTTAAGTGTGGGGGAAGAGCTATATTATTTTTGTTCGAAACATGATATGGAAGGAATAGTTTTCAGAGGTCATTGGTCCTGAGATATATTTGTCTGTGATTAGTACTTGATTTCCTGCACACAAAAAAATAAAAAATAAATAAAAAAAATGGCGCCATTGATGTTTCTTTTGTTGAAAAAAAAAGAAAAAAAAAGAGAAAAAAAATGTGCAATTGTAATGCAGGCAAATGAAATTGTAATGTGTTGGATAGAGCCATTTGATCCTAAATCCAATTCTTAAGTTTCCAATTGTCCTAGTCTCTTCCCATATTGCTGGTTATTGAGTATTTCATAGAGCAACTCATCAGGTTTATTTCTCCAATTCTTCTCTTGTTCCCTATTAATTTGTACCTTTGTTTTGGACTTATCTTTGCATACTTTATCTGCACTCTACTTTTGATCTTATTCTGATTCATGATAAATCCTTTTGATTCATGTATGAGATGTATTGATAGCAGTAGAGAAGTAGATGATAAGCAAGCATATGGTAGTACAAAATTGCATGTTGTTTTGAAGGCGCCCCACTCCTACATTATTATGTGAGCATCAGTGCATTTATCCATTTTGGGAGGTTTTGTATCAGGCTTAGTCTATTTGATTTGACTGTAAATCATCATACATGTTGATTGTTGTAGGAGTCGGATCTTTTGACAACCTAAGATTCAGACCTATTTGGTGATCCTAAGTAACTTATTTTTCCTGTCTCTGAATTATTGATCTGGGTATTGTTTGGGGAATGGGTTAGTGAGTCAGTTTCTTTATTTTTGTTATTGCACGGGATGCGCAAAAATAAGTGTGGGGGAATTGATAACTGTCATTTTGGTGTATTATTTTGGTCCTTAATATCACTGTTTTTATCCTCTTGAGTGATTTATTATTGATTATTTACATGTTTTATGAGTTGGATATATTTTTGGACCTTATTGTAAATTCTCCTAATTTTTGGACTTATATGCAAATTTTATCTTTGTTTGTAGGAGATCGAGATGAGCCACTGGACTAGACTCAAGTTGAATCAAATATGGCTTCATCTAGGACTAGAAGGATTATTTCAAACGTGATTAATCTGGACCTTTCATCAACATCAGAAGCAGCTTAATCAAAGAGTTCAGATCTAGTCAATCTTGATTGTCCGATGAGATCTGATCGATTCTGAGCCATCTATCTAGATCTGAAAAGATCCGGTCCATACATTTAGATCTGGACATCTTATACTTTCATTTAGATCCGGTCGATCGTGATTTTCCATTCAGATTCAATTAGTTCCATTCAGTAGAGATCGGAGCAATCTGGACCATCCAATGTGATGCCTCGATCTGAGCCATTAATCTGAATCTGGAGCGATCCGGCCCATGCATTGTGATCTACACATCTTGTCTGTTCATCCGGACTGTTGGATTTCGATTATCCCTTCAGATGGATCAGATCCGTCCGTTTGAAATCAGATTGATTACAGCCGTTGGATTGAGCAGCCAAATGAAGCCAACTTAATTGATTAATCAAGCCCTAGCTCTAAGGAACGACTGAGATTGAAAGGGCAATTGAATCGGACAGATGATGTTTTTCATTTAATAACCTACCTTTCCTAGAATCGGTAGAGGAGAAATCTATCAGCGGCGTTCCCCTCCTCGTGAGCGCGGCGACGGCGCTTCTTCTTCCCCACGAGCGACGGCGACAGTCCGGCAGTCCCTTCCGGTGACTTCCCCTCCGACAGTCGGCGATGATCCCAGGCGAGCTTCGGTGGACGACTAGATGTCGTGATTCGGATAGCTGATCAGAAGCGAGGCGAGCGAGGGATTCCGGCGAGTCCAGCTCCATCACCGGCGATTCCATTCCTTTACGGCGACCGGGATTAGGCCGCTTCATCTCCGCCATCATCAGCTGCCGGGATTAGGCAGTTTCAGCTTGTCATCCGCCGGTGAAGAGGTGTTCCACCACTGTTCCGACAGTCCACCCCATTCCGGCGACCGGGATTAGGCCGCACCGCTTCGACATTCCATCCACTAACTACCGGGACTAGAAGCTCCGCCATCCACAGCCGCCGGAGCAGTGTTCACATCCCTCTGCATTCAGCTCTTTTCCACGGTGCCGGGATTAGGAACGCATCCGTAATCCATCGACGGAGGGGCTATTCGGTTTATTGTCGCCATCGTGGTGTTACCGATTGCTTATGTTTGGATTTAGTCCATTTAATTGTATATTTTACTTTATCATGTTTGTTCTGTTACTGTTAATTTGTTTATTATGTTTGATCATGTTTAGGTTAGTTTTCATTTACATTCAACCAACGTGCTGTATAGTGACAGTGCGGTGCATGGTTGAATTGCTTTCGTTATTAGTTTAGATTTCATTTACATTTGGCCAATGTACCGTATAGTGAAAGTGCGGTGCTTGGTTGAATTGCTTTCGTTTATTGCAATTTTCAGTGACTGTTTGATCACTGTACCGTATAGTGACAGTGCGGTGCTTGGTTGAATTGTTCACCTTTATTTCGTGATCATTGTACCGTATGGTGACAGTGTGGTGCGTGATTACTTACTTTTGCACATTAGGATAGTTACTTGTTAATTGTTATTTAGTAGTTAGATTTACTTCCTGCAGATTTAATTTCCATGTTTGTTTACCAGAATTGTTTGACCATTGCATCGTATAGTGACAGTGCGGTGCAAGGTTGAATCGTTCTTGCATTAGGTTAGCTTTGAATAATTGTTTTGATAATTGTAAAAACCCCCAGTGTTTACTTCTGTTTAAAAACAAACATTCAGCCATTAGGTTCGTTGGGAGATGACCCGAGTCAGTCCTATACTGCATTAGTGTAGTTAGGGGGTTCGGAAAATAATTTGGGAACGGTATTGCGACATAATTCACCGCTTATCAGGCATCCTCTGAGGCGGCCAAAGAAGTTGTGTGGCTCAGGAACTTCCTGATGGACTTGGATGTGATTCCTGGTTTGCCCAGAACTATCACAATTTATTGTGATAATAGTGGTGCAGTTGTAAACTCGAAGGAACCACGAGCCCATAAGGCAAGTAAACACATAGAGCGCAAGTACCACCTGATATGAGAAATCGTAAAGAGAGGAGAAGTTGTTGTGGCCAAGATTGCATCGGAGGATAACCTAGCAGATCATTTCACTAAGGCCCTTCCGGTGAGAGCTTTTGATAGGCATGTGAAAGGAATGGGAATCAGATGTATGGCTGTTTGAGGACAACATAGTCTTTTAGTATAAGTGAGAGATTGTTGGGATGTATACTGGAAAGTCTATTTTTTGTATGAACATCTTTATTTTGAAATAAGAAATCACATGATCATTGTTTGCATATTTATGGTTATGCATATTGTCTAATACATTACATTGTAGATACCATGGTGTGTGGTGTCACACGGGAGATCATGTTATCGGCTCCTTGTAAAGTATAAGTATAGGCTCACAATCGAGATGACTTTGGACAAACCATTGGCATGGTTGTAGTGTGATTTGGTATTGGTTTGTCTTGACCATAGAATCACTCTAGTACACTTTGTGTGTATTGAGCAGGACCGACTTAGAGGTGATTCGATTTATTGCTGACTACATAATCGAATCGGACCTCAGATATTATATTGTACATAGTCTTAATCCCGATATAATAACGGGCACATATACTTGGTATTCATTTCTTTGATTTACCAATGGGCGAGATTTATAGATTAACTCGATAGGCTCTGTAAGTTGGGAAATGATATTATTTATATGGTGTGACTTTGATTATAGGAGGAAACCGTGTCCTATATATTAGGATGATGATGTCCCCTTGAGGAGCTCATAAGGTTCATCATGTAAACCCTACAAGTGGACTTGGTCCGGCATGATGAAAAAGTTGAGTGGTACTACTCATGAAATTAGATGTTGATTAATTAATGGTCAGTAAATTAATTAATCGACGGACATTCGAGATCTTAAACACGGGGAGAAAATGTACATATAATATATGGAGCCCATATTAACTTATGGGGGTTGGTGAGGTAGATCAATGATAATCCTTTAGTGGATTGGATTATCATTAATGAATCGGACTTTATGTGGGCTTGATCCATTGGGTGGCCAAGATCCAACTCCTCCTCATGGTCCCTATTGTAGCCTATTAATACCTCATGAAGCCTAGATCCAATGGTTGAAAACAAAACTCTAGATCCAAAGGTAGAGATTAAATCTCTAGATCCGACGGTTGAGATTAAATCCCTAGAACCAATGGAGGAGATTAAAACAAGGAATATCCCTAACTCTATAAAAGGAGAGCATGGGGTGGGCGGCAAGTTGAATCCCATTAGAGATAGGATTAGGGCAAGGGGCGGCAAGCATTGGGGATTAGGGTTTAGGTGTTGGCGGCACCAAATAAGGAAAAGTTTTCCTTATCTTCTTCTTCTTCTTTGGTGGCCGGCGCTGTTGGGTTTCCGGCACCGCGGCGTGTGTGTGTTCGATCATGTTTCGTAAACATGAGCACAGCGGAAGCAATAAAAATAATAAATACTCCTATTTATTACAACACACACAACACACGCATGCTATTACAACAAGTGTAGACATAACCGTAAATTAAAATTGCAATAAAAGGAAATTAAACTACGTTATACCTTCCGTATGACGTGTAGCGGGAACGGCATCAACCGGAACGATCCTCGTAAGAATCGTCTCTATCCGTATCCACGCCGAGCTCCTCGGGATGACTTCGCTAAGTCACGAGCTTCGTCTTCGTACGTGTTACTAGCCTCGTGTTGAAGACGACGTGATCGAGAGATGATCACGATCCGAATCCAAATTCGGACCTAAAAACAAGTCCTCAAGACTTGCTTCTCCGGAGAGGTATTCGTCAACCGATTGACGAATCCTTCGTCCTCCACCTCAGAGGATTACCGGAGATCAAATCCCCGGTATGTTAGCCGCTGTCGGAGCACTAACCGTCGTCCAAACGACGCTCCGACGAGAGGAGAAGAAGCTGTCCAGAAAACTGGACAGCTTGGTGGAGGAGATAGGCGCCGGCCAAAACAAGGAGACAAAAGCTCACCTTGATGCCGAACCTTTAGGGGATCAGGAGGGTCGCGGAGGTTCACCCGGCTGGAGCTTGGGCCGCACAAGTGAAGGCCGAAATCACCAAGGAGGTGGGCGGCAACTATGTTAGTTGGATGATTTTGGATTAGATTTTAACAATCCCTTAAGCCCACTTTTATAGAGAACTAATTCTCTTAATGGTTAATGGATCATATCCATAAAGCCCGTTAACCCGCTCCATTAAGATAAGTTAAAATAAACCAAACCATAATGGTTTATTTTAAGTTAAAACGAACCGAACCAACTTTTAGTTCATTCGTTTAAAATAAACCAAACCCTTTGGTTTATTCTTATCCATTGGATTAGAACCAAACCATTTTGGTCCATCCATTACGTCTTCATAAGACGCAGCCCATCCACGCTTCCATTGCGACTGAAACAATTTCATGCTCGCTTTATGTTTGGTCCAACCAAACATAGTTTCTCGCGGTCTGAGAATCTCATTCTCAAGCTCGTTTTAAATCCTTTGGATTACACTCGTTGTGCGTGTGACCAAATAGGTTCTCGGTTTATGTTGGCCGTCTATAATTAACCATTAATTATAGAACGATCATGAGTGGCACCTAGTAGTACATCATGATCCCCCAATTAGCAGAAAAGATCAACGGTTGATCGAACTATTTTCGAAACCCTTGATGGCTCGAATGAATCGTGCCCCATTCCCTTCACTCATCTTATACCCACTTGGTTGGGACATGGTCTATTGTGTCGATCCCACTAGGTGACTCGTCACACCTAGCCCAAGTATCATTTCCTCGTCCTCTGATTCTAGTTACTCCACATGTATCGAAGAGTACCTTACTCTAAACATGTAATGCTTTGGCAAAGACTTTAGTAACAATCCGACGAGAGGCCATGGGTATACATCTCCTCGCAAGTGGTGAATCCTTTATAGGCTATTCAAACACCTTCGATCACTTGACTTATACCCAATCATCCGGGTCCACATCTCCTTAGAGATGTTTGCTTAAGATGTCAAAGCATAAGTCTCCATGATCAAGATGACTTGAATACCGCAAGTCAAAGGAACATCGCACTTAAGCCACGATAAGAACTTCATTGACATATCTATATATGCAGAGAACCATATGAAGTCTTACGGCTGGTCACTCCAATGAACTAGTTACCATAACTAGCATCCACGATTAACTCCGGACATCACTATGTCTCCGGCCCGGTGAGAATCACCGCTTGGATACACCAAGGAGTATACCTGTGCTAGTCTCAATGAATTGATGGTGTCAGATTCATCAATTTCATCGACTAGGATAATTAGATACATCACAATTACACATGTAGAGATACTCACTAGTTGTGATCAATCACAAATTCTCTCATCTTTGTGAATAAATGCGTGGACATTGATAAATGAGTTTAAGATCAATCAAATACATAAAACATGTATACTCAAATAGTGAATCTTCATTTATCATATAAATGGTTCATACATAAGGCGATTGCCTTAGGACATCTCTCATATATTACTAACAGACTCCCACTTGGCCTAATGCCAATCGCTACGGTATCCAATACCATAAGAACCAACATGACCCTCAAACTTACTTTGAGGTAATGCTTTAGTCAAAGGATCCGCTAAGTTCCTTTCAGTGGGAATTTTCTCGATTTGTATTTCGTTCCTACTTATGATCTCTCTGATAAGATGATAGCGACGAAGCACATGTTTGGATCATTGATGAGACCACATCAAGTTCATAGATGAACTTATTGATCCAAACCGCTTCCTTTGCTTCAGCAAGCGTGATTCTGCCTTAGTGGCAGAATCCGCTATAGTGTCAAGCTTGGAACCTTTCCAACTTATTGCGCCTCCATTCTAGGTGAATACATACCCAGACTAAGACATGGAATCATCCTTGTCTGTCTGGATCTGGCATCCGTATACCCACGTATCACCATGTACCCTTCTCCATATATTAGGAACACATCCTTAGTTCTTCTCAAGTACTTAAGGATCGTCTTAACAGCCGCCCAATGATCCATTCCTGGATCAGACTGGTATCTTCTCGTGACACTCAGAGCATACGATACATCGGGCCTCGTACATAACATAGCATACATGATAGATCCTATTGCGGATGCATAGGGAATCTTACTCATGCAAATCCTCTCGTCTTCTGTGCGTGGACACATAGACTTCGAAAGGTGTACCCCATGCCTGATGGGTAGGAAACCTTTCTTGGATTCCGACATGCTAAACCTCTTTAGCACTCGGTCTATATATGTAGACTGCGAAAGACCAAGCAACCATTTCGATCTATCTCTATAGATCTTAATCCCAAGGATGTAGGTTGCTTCTCCCAGGTCTTTCATGGAGAATGTCTTGGATAACCAAACCTTCACTGACTGTAAGATTGAAACATCGTTTCCTATAAGTAGTATGTCATCGACATACAATACTAGGAACACGACTGCACTCCCACTAACCTTCTTGTACACACAAGGTTCGTCTGGATTTTGTGAGAAATCAAACCTTTTGATCGTCTCATCAAAACGGATATTCCAGCTCCTGGATGCTTGCTTCAATCCATAAATGGACCGTCGCAATTTGCATACCTTGGTTTTATCAACCGATGTGAAACCCTCAGGCTGTATCATATACACATCCTCGAGCAGGTTTCCATTAAGGAAAGCTGTTTTCACATCCATCTGCCATATCTCATAATCATAATGAGCCGCTATGGCCAGGAGCATCCGAATGGATTTAAGCATAGCTACAGGCGAATAGGTTTCGTCATAATCAACACCTTGTTTTTGACGATATCCTTTCGCCACCAATCTAGCCTTATAGGTAATCACATTACCATCCATGTCGGTTTTCTTCTTGAAAACCCACTTGCACCCTATAGGCTTTATGCCTTCAGGTGGGTCAACCAAGTTCCAAACTTGGTTTTCATACATGGAATCCATTTCCGACTTCATGGCACCAAGCCACTTATCCCTTTCTGAACTTGTCAAACTTCTTCATAACTAGTAGGCTCCTCATCATCAATGAGTAACACGTCGTTCGATTCACTTACGAGAAATCCATATCTCTCAGGAATATTGCGTGTTCTACCAGATCTACGAAGATGTGGTGTTACAATAGGTCCAGTCGATTGCTCATCACTATGAGTTGTCGGCTGTTGTGCTTCACCAGGTATCTCATCAATGTCTATTTGAGTCTCTCGAGCCTCCTCAAGCTCGACGACACTCCCACTGTTTTCTTGCAAGAGAAACTCTTTCTCTAGAAACACGGCATGCCTTGAAACAAACACCTTTTGTTCCACAGGATGATAGAATTGGTAACCCCTTGTTTCCTTAGGGTATCCAATAAATAGACATTTATCAGACTTAGCATCCAATTTGTCTGATACAGTCCGCTTCACATAAGCAGGACAACCCCATATCTTCAAGTAAGATACTTGAGGTTTGTTACTATTCCATATCTCATATGGAGTAGTTGAGACTACCTTGGTAGGCATTCTGTTTAACAAGTAAACAGCTGTCTGAAGTGCATAACCCCAAAAGGACTTGGGAAGAGTCGCATGATTCATCATTGACCTGACCATGTCCAACAAGGTCCGGTTACGCCTCTCAGATACACCATTATGCTGTGGTGTATATGGCGGAGTCCATTGAGACAATATGTCATTGTCTCTTAGATAATCAAGAAACTCTTGACTTAAGTATTCACCACCTCGATCCGATCGAAGTATTTTAATACTTTTGTCATGTTGTTTCTCTACTTCATTTCTGAATTCTTTGAACCTTTCAAAGGCTTCAGACTTGTGTTTCATCAAGAACACATACCCAAACCGTGAGTGATCATCGGTGAAGGTAATGAAGTAGCTATAGCCTCCTAAAGCTTGAGTTGACATAGGTCCACATACATCAGTATGTATTAGACCTAGTAACTCTCCCACTCGTTCACCTTTTCCCGTAAAAGGTAACTTAGTCATCTTGCCTTTTAAGCATGATTCGCATGTATCGTATGAATCCAATTCAAACGATTCCAGAATTCCACATCGGTGTAATTCGGACATGCGTTTCTTGCTTATATGGCCAAGACGACAATGCCCCATATCGGAGTCTATGTGATTATCCTTTCGAGCACGCGTGTTGCTCGCTTCGATATTGAAAATGTCACTGGATACGCCCAACGATAAACACCATTGCTTAAAGTTCCAAATTCCATAAAGAACTCCATTCAAAGTTATGTAACAACAATTGTTACTAAACGTCAAATGGAAACCATTTCTATTTAAACAAGAAATAGAAATGATGTTCTTTATCAACGAAGGAACATAAAAAGCAATTGTCCGGGCTTCTAAGACAAGTCCTACAGGAGTTTCAACAAATACGCTCCGATGGCGAAAGTGCAAAGAACCTTTGCTCCATTCCCAACACGTAAATTTGACTCTCCTCGAGAAGTCTTCTTCTATTCCTTAGCCCATGTATGTCATTACATATATGTGAGCCACACCCAAGATCCAATACCCAAGTGTCCGAGGAAATAGAATGACAATCAATAAAGAAGATTTCAAGAAGATGGGGCATCCGATGCCTTATCCTTCTTCACTGACTCAAGATAAATCTTGCACTTTCTTCAAGAATGGCTCTCCTTGCCATAATGATGGCAAGTTTCCTTTGTGCTAGTTCTACCTTCTTAGCCCTTCTTCTTTCCTTCACTGCTCTTTGACTCCTCTTAGAACCTTTCTTCGAGGAATCAACTAACAAAGACTGCCCCCTCGCTCATGCTTCTCGTAAGACTCCACACCTTCAAAGATATTGAGCAAGTACCACGATGAACCTCCTAGCATCTCAGAGGTGAAGAGGAGCTGAGACTTCGAACCTTTCAATCTCACTTGCTCATCAACCAACTCAAAGATGAAGGATCACGATATGAGCATCCATATGCTCATGCCGCAGAGCTTGGGTTCCATCGTGGCTAGCATGATGCAACTCATTTGTTCGTAATCACTCACATGTTTCGATAGGCCAACAATTGGTCCAGAGTTGCATCATCACTATGACGGGCGGGAAGAGGCGCTTCGAGGACATTTGCAAGCTTTTCAACCTTGAGAACAATTCTCAAGTTTCTAAGCCAGTCCAAGAAGTTCGGCCCAGTCAATTTATTTGAATCCAAAATGGAACGCAAATTCAAAGACGTCATGATCAATCTTAGAAATACAAAACGAGCATATATGAGAAAGATGATTTTAAAATGCATCAATATACATTTATAAATCCCATTCATTTTTTGAATTTCAAAAACCCCAAAATCACTCGAGATTGTAGGTCCATCTCCGAATGGGCTGATATCCATCATAGATAAGAACAACCTTGGAGTGAGTCCAACAAGCCATTCTTAGCTATGATGGTGGGTATCAAGTATACCGATTACATATCATGTATATGCAACTATCACAATGTGCTATCAACTAATTGAATGTTCACACATACATCGGGTTGTTAACACATTAACAAGTATGCATCATATGCATAGCACCCAACTTCACCTCCCTTTACATCGACCTTGGAGAGAGTCCAACAAACCGATGCTCCAGGTTAAAGCCAACCCATTAATCAGGACATAGTTTTAATATGGTTAGAGCGCATTCAACCAATTAGCCCAGCTTGGAGAGAGTCCAACAACCAAAGCTAACGATTGACCTCTGACTCTTACCATATTAGTATTAAACTATTCCATGGTTTGAACATATTCAGGTTCGAGCCGGACTTGGAGAGAGTCCAACAACCCAAACAAGAAACAGAACTCTGGTTCTAACCATATTAATGGAAGGTGTAGGCTTTAATATTGAGTTAGGGTTTTTATGTCTCATCCTCTTTGCATGCAAATAACTATTATCTACATGGCATGACATACATGGCATACATCTACATGTCACGACACACATGGCATAATGTTATGCATCTAATGCAATTACATGGCATACAATTATGTCATGTATATATTTCCTTATATGTCATAACTATTTATGGAAATAAAATATGTTTAAGATTTGATTCTCCAAATCAAATCATAATTAAATTAGGAAACAAATTTCCAAATCTAATCACATATTTTATTCATGGAATTATTTGATTAAGGAAAATCTATTTAGGAAATCAATTTCCTAAATCATTAAAACTACTTATGGAAATAAAATATTTTAAGATTTGATTTCCCAAATCAAATCATGATTAAATTAGGAAACAAATTTCCAGAATCTAATCAAATATTTTATTTATGGAAAATATCAATTTCCATAAATACTTCCAACTTTCCAAAAGTGGAAGATTTCCATAAATACTTCTAGACTTTCCAAAATTGAAAAATTTCCATAAATACTTCTAAATTTCCAAAATTAGAAAATTTCCAGAAATACATTATGACTATCGCAAAACCATTTTACGATTATGTCGAAACACAACCTGGGCTCTGATACCATCATGGTTTGATCCGCAAGGCAGTGTGTGTTCGATCATGTTTCGTAAACATGAGCACAGCTGAAGCAATAAAAATAATAAATACTCCTATTTATTACAACACACACAACACACGCATGCTATTACAACAAGTGTAGACATAACCGTAAATTAAAATTGCAATAAAAGGAAATTAAACTACGTTATACCTTCCGTATGACGTGTAGCGGGAACGGCATCAACCGGAACGATCCTCGTAAGAATCGTCTCTATCCGTATCCACGCCGAGCTCCTCGGGATGACTTCGCTAAGTCACGAGCTTCGTCTTCGTACGGGTTACTAGCCTCGTGTTGAAGACGACGTGATCGAGAGATGATCACGATCCGAATCCAAATTCGGACCTAAAAACAAGTCCTCAAGACTTGCTTCTCCGGAGAGGTATTCGTCAACCGATTGATGAATCCTTCGTCCTCCACCTTAGAGGATTACCGGAGATCAAATCCCCGGTATGTTAGCCGCTGTCGGAGCACTAACCGTCGTCCAAACGACGCTCCGACGAGAGGAGAAGAAGCTGTCCAGAAAACTGGACAGCTTGGTGGAGGAGATAGGCGCCGGCCAAAACAAGGAGACAAAAGCTCACCTTGATGCCGAACCTTTTAGGGGATCACCGGAGGGTCGCCGGAGGTTCACCGGCTGGAGCTTGGACGCCGGCAAGGGTCTTGGACGGCGGCACAAAGCTGGGCGCCGAAATCACCAAGGAGGTGGGCGGCAACTATGTTGGGCGGCCAAGGTTTAGGGTTTTGGATGATTTTGGATTAGATTTTAACAATCCCTTAAGCCCACTTTTATAGAGAACTAATTCTCTTAATGGTTAATGGATCATATCCATAAAGCCCGTTAACCCGCTCCATTAAGATAAGTTAAAATAAACCAAACCATAATGGTTTATTTTAAGTTAAAACGAACCGAACCAACTTTTGGTTCATTCGTTTAAAATAAACCAAACCCTTTGGTTTATTCTTATCCATTGGATTAGAACCAAACCATTTTGGTCCATCCATTACGTCTTCATAAGACACGCCCATCCACGCCCATTGCGATCAAACAATTTCATGCTCGCTTATGTTTGGTCCAACCAAACATAGTTTCTCTCGGTCTGAGAATCTCATTCTCAAGCTCGTTTTAAATCCTTTGGATTACACTCGTTGTGCGTGTGACCATATAGGTTCTCGGTTTATGTTGGCCGTCTATAATTAACCATTAATTATAGAACGATCATGAGTGGCACCTAGTAGTACATCATGATCCCCAATTAACCTAAAAGATCAACGGTTGATCCAGAACTATTTCTCAAACCCTTCAAGAGCTTCGAATGAATCGTGCCCCATTCCCTTCACTCATCTTATACCCACTTGGTTCAGACATGGTCTATTGTGTCACCCCCCACTAGGCCGACTACGCCACACCTAGCCCAAGTATCATTTCGCTCCCTACGGATTCTAGTTACTCCACATGTATCGAAGAGTACCTTACTCTAAACATGTAATACTTTGGCCAAAGACTTTAGTAACAATCCGACGAGAGGCCATGGGTATACATCTCCTCGCAAGGAGTGGTGAATCCTTTATAGGCTATTCAAACACCTTCGATCACTCGACTTATACCCAATCATCTCGGTCCACATCTCCTTAGAGATGTTTGCTTAAGATGTCAAAGCATAAGTCTCCATGATCAAGATGACTTGAATACCGCAAGTCAAAGGAACATCGACTTAAGCCACAAGAAGAACTTCATTGACATATCTATATATGCAGAGAACCATAAAGTCTTACTACTGGTCACTCCAATGAACTAGTTACCATAACTAGCATCCACGATTAACTCCGACATCACTATGTCTCCACCAAAGGAGAATCACCGCTTGATACACCAAGGAGTATACCTCGTTAGTCTCATGTAATTGATGGTGTCCAAATTCCATCAATTCATCGACTAGGATAATTCCGATACATCACAATTACACATGTAGAGATACTCACTAGTTGTGATCCAATCACAAATTCTCTCATGCCGTGAATCGATCGTGACATTCAAGAAATGAGTTTAAGATCCAATCAAATACATAAAACATGTATACTCAAATAGTGAATCTTCATTTATCATATAAATGGTTCATACATTGCCTTAGGACATCTCTCATATATTACTAACAGTTACCTCCTTTGGCCTCAAACCAGCTTCTCCTTCTCCTTGGCTGGAAACAAGACTTAGGGTCTTCCCTTGGAGTCTTGGCCCATCTTATTCTTCTTCTCCTTCCAAGCACCAAGCTTGGAGCTTGGTGGTTGGTTGAAAGAAGGAGAAGTGCTTTGTTTCTTAGTCTTCCTCTTGTTCGAAGCGAGCAAGGAAGGAAGATTGGTGATCTAGGAGCTTCGACTTTTGATAGATCGTCGCCCACACGATGTCCAAAAGGAAGAAGGACATACGATAGAAGATCGAGAGGTATAATACATGTCTATTTTCTTATGTAATATGTTTATGATTGTTTTCAATTATATATACATGATATATTCTATTTTGTGGCTAATATAACTTGGACCCCGAACATAAACACAAAATTCGGCGATCCGTACATCATCTATTCCGCGGCTATTCGTAGAATAGAGGTTGGTTGCTTGAACAATAAGTTTGTTCAAGTGACAACTCTAATCGAATAGCACGATGATGAAACAGTTGCTTGGGTAATCCCTCTTGTCAAGGATAAATTTTTTTTATCCAGGGGCCTTAGAAGGGATCGCCATGAACAAGCGGCCGAGTTGAAGTGGGAAGCGAAGTTTCTTACCTTCAGGAGGACAGGAGACTCGGATAGGACGTGTGGATTGACTCAGAGGATCAGGTCACGCAGGGGTTTCATCAGGGAGGGGTGCACTCTGATATATGTGGAGAGATGTCACAGGATGCGGTCATACTTCCATCTACCACAGCATGATGGAAGAGGGAGGACTGACCGTTGTGTACAGGAGAGTTTTGGTACAGAGAGTGTGATGGTACTCTTGTGAGAACATGTACTTTCTACCTTAGATGCCTACTCAGATTGGACATTTCGTCGGATATGATATGTGTAGACTCCTTGGATCATGTATGTTCATGCTGTTTTGATGATATATATTTTTACCTTCATAAAAAAAATGATGAACCTTATGAGCTCCTCAAGGGGACATCATCATCCTAATATATAGGACATGGTTTCCTCCTATAATCAACGGCACACCATGTAAATAATATCATTTCCTAACTTACCGAGCCTATCGATTTAATCTATAAATCTCGCCCATTGGAAAATCAAAGAAATAAATACTAAGTACATATGCTCGTTATTATATCGGGATTAAGAGCATGTACACCATAATATCCGAGGTCCGATTCAATTATGTAGTCAGCAATAAATTGAATCACCTCTAAGTTAGTCTTGCTCAATACACACAAAGTGCACTAGTGTAATTCTATGGTCAAGACAAACCAATACCAAATTACACTACAACCATACCAATGATTTGTTCAGAACCATCTCGGTTGTGAGCCTTTACTTATACTCTACAAGGAATTGATAATATGATCTCCCGTGTGACACTACACACCATGTTATCTACAATGTAATGTATTAGACAATTTACATAACCATAAATATGCAAACAATGATCATATGATTCTTATTTCAAAAATAAAGATGTTCATACAAAAGATAGACTTTTCAATATACATCCCAACAGTGGTCCTAGGAAAAGAATTTAAAGTGTACCTTATAAGATCTCGATTCTCGACCTTTTGTCCGATGGCATACAAGCTATTGACGATGTCTTGAATATGGGTGTGCAGTTGTGTCGCCATCTCATGTTCCTGCATTTTTAAGTTATACAATTTATTGAAAAGCAAATCACGCTTACATACCTTAGCATCGTCGGTTCCTTCATGTAACTCAATGAGTTTAGTCCATAAATCTTTAGCACTAATGAAGGGGCCAACACGGTTTAGCTCCTCTTTGGATAAGCCACATTGAAGGATTTGTGTTGCCTTGGCGTAGCCTTCCACTTTTCTTTTCATGGCATTAGTTCATTGATCATAATCAAACAATTCACCCACTTCATTAGTAGAAAGCGTTAATCCGATTTTGATTATGATCCACATCTCGATTTGAGTCTTTAGGAAGCACTCCATCCAACCCTTCCAATAATAGAAGTCATCTCTATTGTATAATGGAGGTCAGACGATGCTAAACCCTTCGAGATGGGCCATTTAAACAAAAGAGAGAAAAACTAATACCTCGCAAAAACACAAACAAACAAAAAGTACCAAGACTTTTGTCTTGGATTAGTAGTGCGAGAGAACGATTTTAATTTAAACGAAAAAAACTTGTAAAAACCCGAAATAAATAGAAAAAATAAAAATAAATCTGTAAAAATTGCTAGATTGGTGGTTTCACCAAATCGTAGCATCCTCGGCTCTGATACCAATTGTTGGATCGATTTAAGCGCTAGAGGGGGGTGAATAGCGCAAATGAAAACTTTACGGAATCGTTCGATTATAGAAAATGTACTGATGCGGGTGCGGGGGAAAAATCCGTTCGCTCCGTTTTCAAGGCGATGAGGCGATGAGGGAGGTCTCGGAGTATTCTCCCCCCGGCAGCGATCAGTAAAGAATAAGAAAATGGAGTAGACGAAATGCGAAAACCCGCCACCAGCAATCGAGATTCAGACACGAGATGTAACGTGGTTCGGAATAAGGATTCCTACTCCACGGGGGTGAGGTTGCTCACCAGATGCGGTGCCTAAGTACTTTTCACTACGAAAATCCCCCTTTACGGAAAGCAAGTTTCCGAAGGTGGAGGAGAAATGACCTCTTACAATGATGTTACAAGATGAGGAAAATACAAGAGACTTAACAAACAGCAGATCTCCGTCCTCCTTCTCCAAGTAGACCGCTCTTCCTTTTCTCCTCGCTCTCTTCTCTCTTCTGGATGTGAATGATTGCGGATCGATCCTCCTCTTGCCCCTTCTCTCCTTTTATATTCTCTTCTCCAACGTAACGTCGCTGGATTATCTCCATTGTACACGTGGCCACCTCCTCCTCCGGAGAATAATTGTTACAAATATGAGGAACGAGGACTCTCGAATATTGGGGCCCCCAAGTCAAGTCGCATAGCACCTTTTCCTTTACTTTTCAAGCGATGAGGTTACCCCGCTTTCCCTCACCGCTTGGGTGAAGTTAACTTAGGCCCCTATACCATAGGTGACCTAGCCTTAGGTTTCTCCTGCCAACCAATTCTCCTTTTCCGTACTCAAACTTCTTCGCCGATTAGGTTGAGTTGACCCTTCCTCCATCCCATTGGCTTCCTGGACTTGCTTAGTTGAACTAGTTCCTAGTCCTCTGTTAGCTAAGTGCCTTCGCCTCTTTTCCACTGCTCCTTGTTTCTAGCATTCGCCTGCCGATGACCTCCGTACTGCGCGTGTCGATTACTTCGATAACTCTCGCGTCGCTTCGATAACTCGCCTGCGCTAATGACTTCGATAACTCGCCTGCGCCATTGGCTTCGATAACTCTTGCCCGCGCTAATGGCTCTCTCATAACTCGCTCGCTTTGAACCAAGTGTTTTGGGGACGGGTCACGTCACCGACTCTTCTATCGGGAATTAGGTAGAAGAAGTACCTGAGTATCATTAGTCAACCCCAAAAATAGTCCGCGGTTATAAGCTTGACTTTCCGTGATGGGCGAAAGTTTATGCCCTATTCTTCATTCCTCCGCTTGAATCCACCTTTTCCTTATAACTCCTTTGTGTGCCTTCGAGGCGGCTCGATGGGCCCATGGCCCTTCTCCTTCTCTCTCCGTGAAATTGAACCGTCACGGAAAACCCTATATAAACCTCCGCCTTCTCCTCTTAGGTATCCCTTAGCGTGCCTAACAATCCAGTCTATTATTCTTCCTCCGCGATTTTCACGCATTGCTTTGCGATTCAGTCCTCCCCTTCTCACGCGATTCTCCCTTTTACCCGAGTAAGTGCTCTGTTTAGTTTAACGCCTATGGCTCCTAGGACCCTTCTTCCACCTGCCTGGTACGAACATACCGTAACTCAGTTAGATTGTAACCATTACTTCTTTAACATTAAGAACGACTACATAGCCCCCTCTATAAAATGCTGCTTCACAACTAAAATACATCGACCTCACAACCCTCCTCCTGGCCTGACCTGCTTTTTCTCCGAACAATTTCTTAACGGCCTATCCTCACGGCTCCTCGTCTATTTGGACTGCTAGATTTTTATGGACTACCCCGAACCAATTCACCCCAACTCCTTCCTGATTCTATCGGGAGCCCATATAGTGTTCCAACATTTGAACCTCCTTTGACCCCTAACTATTCCATTGCTTCTTCCAATTAAAGTCTTCTAAGGTGCCTCTTCTATTTGTCTAGTCGCTCAACCGCCAATTCTCGATGAACTCCGCCTACCTCCCACAAGGGCTGAGAAGCACTATACTTCTTTGTACAACTTCCTGAGTCTTTACCTTATTCTGATACTTGGAAGGTAGACCTTCCCGAATTACCTTCCTTCCGGGACATGAGGACCAAATGTCCTTTCCCGGAGGTGTATAAAGTTTTAGGAGAGCTGCACTCATCGCTCAATCACCGCTAGAGACTCCTCTTAAGCCATTTTGGATTATCTCCTCTACCTGACGACTTTCTTCTTGTAGGTAGGGTATTATTTAACTGGCAATAGGACTTCTTTTCTACATTATTCATCTTTCGACAAAGATACCTTGCAGATAGATAACTGAAAGGCTTTGGTAGAAGGGGAGGCGATTGAGGCCGAGAAGAAGAAGAAAACCTCGACCAAAAGAGGTAAATCAACCGCAGCTCCATCATCTCCTCGTAAAAACTACGGCTTATTAAGAAAGGAGCCTCGAGTTCCTGCTCTCTTCCTCCCTCATCTGGACCCGCTAGAATCTCAACCCTCGACCATTTATGAACCACGAAGAGAAGGTACTACCTCCTGTCCTATTCTCCATCTCCTCAAGGAGGGATTCTCCTTCTCATTTTCTTCACTCCTCCCTCACAAAATTCACCTCCACCTTCTCATGTGGAGCCACTCCAAGCTCCCGTCTGACCTAAGGGCCGCTCCCTCCCCCTTCAGTGTCAGCCTCCAACCCCTCCGGGAAGACCCTCCTTCCTGCTTCCTCCGAGTGCGTTAGGTCCCCTGTTGCAAATTGGCACCCTGAGGTGAAATTCTTAATCTCAGCGCATAAGGCCCTATGCGAGCAAGTGGGCAAGCTACTTGCTGAGGTATCTCTTATTTCTCCTTTTCTCTTACTGCAAGTATTACTATATGCCAATTTGTAATGATAGCTTTCTTTCTCGCAGCCGCCGCCAAAGATGATAAGATGGTCACTCTACCGCCCGCTTAATCTATATGGAAACTCGCCACTTCGCCTCCGTGTCACAATGTAAAAGCTCGCTCAAAGAATCGAGCAAGCAAGAGGCGAAGGAAACCGATATGAGGGGCCAATGCGAGGAAGCGATGATGCAATTAGCCTCGCACGGAGCGAGAAAGAGGAGCCGCAGCGAAGAACGAGGACTTGAGCAAGGATTTTTCTCCAATCCAAAGAATCGCAACAAGTAGATGAATTGGCCTCGGAGTTGAAGGAATACAAAAGATATCTTATGGATGCCATGATCAAGGATGCCGATCATGCGGCTACTATCTCACAGCCTTCAACAAGAATGCAACCGCTTTAACTCGAACGCCAAGCTCGGGCCATTACTCGAATCTCGCAAAGAAGTGTCGAACTTTCCTCCGCAATAACGGCTCTTCCCGAACCTTATCACGGTGGCCCAAAGAAAGAATCCACCCTCCAACAGAGTATCTGAAGCCCTTTCAAATTTAGGACAATGAGCTATAAAGGCAACCGAGAGAGATGCTTTGGCGATCAAATCATGGAAAGTCAAACTCTGTGGCTCAATATCAGGACCAATTAAAGGAGCAGGAAGCCGACCTCAAGAGGCGCTATGTCAAGAAAGGGGTAGATCTCTTTATATTAGGCTTCGAGGGGGCTGTAGCTCAAAACGCCGAACAAGGATATCCGCCTCCTGGCGCGAACACTAGTTACTTAGATCCTGTAGCGGCGTTGGCTAACTGTTCCCCCGAACGATTTGAACTGTAACCATCCAGTACTGTCTTTTCTGTAATAACTCTTTCTTTACTGTTAAGAGCTGACTTTTATCAATATGTCTGTCCTTGCGGGTTCCCTAACGAGTCGAGGTTTCTGGGCCAATTTTGAGCTTCCCCCCGTTATTTCTTTACCCGTACCACATAATGCTCTCGCCTGGCTGGCTCGGGGTCTCTCTTACGGGATTTTGCCTACTAGTATCCGTATCCGCCCCGATTTTGGTTTGGACGTCACTTTAAATGACCTTTTGCCTGTTGATTTTCCCTATCCTTCCTCCCGAAAAAGATGCCCTCTTCGCCTTCTCCCCTTCCCCGAACTTTTTCGCCATTCTCCTTCCATTATAAATCCTTCGTCCCCCTTGTCTTCGCGTCTTGCTATCTTACCATCATGGCTTCAGTAGGCATCCCATTGAAATTTCTTGAATCGAATCTTTTGAGAATACAGACTGGGTCTCTCGAAGATGATGAAGATTCTGAGACCCGATCAACCGCCACTTCAGCCTTCCATCCCTACCTTTTCCGCCTCCCTCAACTCCCACCTCCACAGGGAGATCCTTCCGCGCTCCTTTCCTCCTCCTTCCGCAACAGGGTGTGGAATCCTCCTTCACGTGGGAGTATACGGGGAGATCCTCATGCGCTGATGAACTTCCTCCACTTCCACCGATGGCTTCGCGGCCCCAGCTTCGGCGAGACTCATCTTCCTTCCTTTCGATGAAGGTCCACCGCTTCTTCCTCCACCTCAAGGCGAACGCTTTCAGAGTTATATTGGCTCCTTCTCCCCAAAGAGACATCTCCCATCTCATCTGTAAAGAGTAATCGGGGAAAGTCTTTATAAAACAATACAATGTAATTATTTCAAGTATATTAATTAAACAAAGAAGGACAAATTTCAGTTTTCAGAAGGATGGTACCCGGATCCGAACACACACTTTTCTGTCAGTTCTCAGGGATTTGGACCCTCTTAATTACGGTTGTCTTCCCAACCTTCCCACTACCGCCCCTTTCCTCTTTCTTTCGGCATTTATGGTCCCTACCTCTTCCGCCAATAAATGCATTCTTCCCTTCATTGCTATAAAAATCCACCGGCCTTTACTCGATAGCTTCCACCATTCTCCATTTCCTTAGCTTGTCATGGATGTAATATCGGAACAAGGTAGCAGCTCGCTTCTAAAGAATGATAAATGACCGCCATACATAGTCATTCGGAGGAACAAGTGAAGTGTTTACAAAGAATACTAGAGGAAACCTCCGCCAATAATCGTTCCTCGCCAACAATGTGGGTCCCAAAAAGAACTGTCCAAGCAAATCTTCTTGAAGCAGTCTTATCTACAACAACTACTGTGCCAACCCCGACCGCGCAAAGAAATTCCATCCGTTCCGCCTAACAAAGAATTGTAATACCCTAGATGTATTAGGGTTTCTCTTGTTGTTTCTCCTTGTAGATGGCTGGGAGTATGTAGTTCTCCCGCATCATCGAACTTCCCTAGTTTATCTCTTTCCTCCAGGACCTTCTGAGTTGTATTACTCTTTACTCCTTTTGTATTCACATGTAATTTGGGGGCATATTTCGGCTCTTCCGTCTTTTTCGATCTGCGGGGTGTATAGACCCCTTAGACGAGCCGACTCTGCTATTGCACAAGAATACAATCATATAAAGTTAGTTAATATAGGACAAATAATAACCGAGGAATTTCGGTTCTTCCGTTTCACCACCGCACGGGGATAAACTTCCGCTCTGCGGGGATAGCATTTTATATATAGAGTAAATAGTAACCGAGGAGTCTCGGTTCTTCCGTTCCACCACCACACGGGGATAAACTTCCGCTCTGCGGGGATAGCATTTTATATATAGAGTAAATAGTAACCGAGGAGTCTCGGTTCTTCCGTTCCACCACCACACGGGGATAAACTTCTCTCATGGATAGCATTTATATATAGAGTAAATAGTAACCGAGGAGTCTGGTTCTTCTGTTCCACCACCACACGGGATAAACTTCCGCTCTCAAGGATAGCATCTCATATATAGAGTAAATAGTAACCGGAGTCTCTTCTTCCGCTCCACCACCACACGGGATAAACTTCCGCTCTCCTTGCGGGGATAGCATCTCATATATAGAGTAAATAGTAACCGAGGAGTCTCGGTTCTTCCGTTCCACCACCACACGGGGATAAACTTCCGCTCTGCGGGGATAGCATCTCATATATAGAGTAAATAGTAACCGAGGAGTCTCGGTTCTTCCGTTCCACCACCACACGGGGATAAACTTCCGCTCTGCGGGGATAGCATCTCATATAGAGAGTAAATAGTAACCGAGGAGTCTCGGTTCTTCCGTTCCACCACCACACGGGGATAAACTTCCGCTCTTCGGGGATAGCATTTTGTATATAGAGTAAATAGTAACCGAGGAGTCTCGGTTCTTCCGTTCCACCACCACACGGGGATAAACTTCCGCTCTGCGGGGATAGCATTTGATATATAGAGTAAATAGTAACCGAGGAGTCTCGGTTCTTCCGTTCCACCACCACACGGGGATAAACTTCCGCTCTGCGGGGATAGCATCTCATATATAGAGTAAATAGTAACCGAGGAGTCTCGGTTCTTCCGTTCCACCACCACACGGGGATAAACTTCCGCTCTGCGGGGATACCATCTCATATATAGAGTAAATAGTAACCGAGGAGTCTCGGTTCTTCCGTTCCACCACCACACGGGGATAAACTTCCGCTCTGCGGGGATAGCATCTCATATATAGAGTAAATAATAACCGAGGAGTCTCGGTTCTTCCGTTCCACCACCACACGGGGATAAACTTCGGCTCTGTGAGGATAGCATCTCATATATAGAGTAAATAGTAACCGAGGAGTCTCGGTTCTTCCGCTCCACCACCACACGGGATAAACTTCTGTGGGGATAGCATTTATATATAATGGGCTATTTAGGAAAATAAATCCTTCTTTCCCTTTCACTACGGACGAAGCCCACTAATGGCTTCAAGCCCATTCTTCCTCCTCCCTTCGCCTTTGTCTTTTGGTTTTCTTCTTCATCCGCTTGTTCCTCCGCGCCAAATTTCGCTTCTTCGATCTTTCTTCCTTTCTCTTTTCTCCTTTTTGTTTTTAGATCCAAGATGCATTCCACCTTCTTCAGAAATAGCGGCGCTACTGAATCGCAACGGGTATCAATCAACCCTTAGCTCCTTCTTCTTCTTCACCTCCTTCGATCACCACCATACGTGGATCACCTCATCGCTTCTCCCTCCCTCCTCCTGGTGACTTTCACTACCCCATCCCGAAGGAAGCCAGTCATCAGTCCCCTTCACTTCCTCCTCTTACGCATAAGCCCTAACTTTCCCCCTTTGCCTCCTTCCGTTAACGATATATTCAGAATTGCCCTCTTCTTCCCGCAACTCGGGAGGCATCCGGGAAGGGTGCTTTCATGTCACCCAATAATAGAGGTTATACCGCTCGCCTTCTCCTTCCTCGGCCCATCATTCCTCTCTCGAACCCATGGCGGTTGACATTCCTTCATGCCAACCTCCCCTTCGCTTATCGCTCAAAAGTCCTCCTCTTCTGTAGGGCCCTAATCGAGAGCCTTCTACTTCTAAAATTCTCATTGAAGGCTTCCCTGACCCAGTGCTCCTCATCTCATCTTCTTCAAGATCCTCCTCCGATCAGCCTCCTTCGATTTTTCCTTCCGACTTCACCTCCCTGACAAATGTGACGCCTTCTCCCGCAGATCTCGGATATGCCATCCTTGACCACCACTTCCATGGGCCTTTTGAATGAGACTCCTTCCTCTCTCCGCCCTCCACCAATTAATACCGCCCATTCTCCCTTTATGCGGGTGATTTCACCCTTCACGATCATCCGTCCCATCTTCTTCCCTTTCTCGAGTCTTGGATCTCCGAACTTAGAGGAGATGACTCGTGATGGAAGGCCCATCACGCTTTGACTGACGCTTTTTTCACCCATTTCCTTACCTTTTGTTCAATCGACTCATTTCTTTTCTCTCAACCCGATGTAGTGCCCCGACTGACCAACCATCGAGTTGGATCGCTCCTTCATCAATACCGGCCTGCCCAAGAATGGGAACGATAAAGAACGGGAAGACTTCGAATGCTCGAGTCGAGAACAACTTCTATCACAACAATTGCCTGTGCCAGAGAGCAATTAATCAAGCTCGCCAAAGAATTCAAAGATGCCGACATTATCGCAGATTAAAGGAACAACTGTGTTCGGCGGCCACTTGTCCTCGCCAGAAATCCCATCAAGTTTTCTCGACACGAATCATCCTCACCAAGAGCTATACGCCTTCAAGGGCGGTAGCAGAGCTCCTCAAGGGGAAGCAACAGACGCTGACACCATCGCCACCTTCAAGTTCAATACCAACGAGCACAGATAAGATAGGGGACCTTCGCACTCGCCAGTGTAAGGAGGTACAAGAAAACTCCTCCTTATAAATTCCCGGGCGCATGCTCATGCCCGCTTCACGCAGTAAGAGACTTCCCTCGAGGATGAACACCGAACTCGTCCGACCAGATCTTATTCAAGCTGGAAGGGATTTCGGCCTCTATGCGCCAAAATATGGTGGAGATGACGATCTTGTGCAGCAGACCAAAGTTCTCGAGCCGATGATGTTTCCACCGGCCGATGCAATCATGGAGGTGTCACGCGCTATGTGGACGCGGCCGTAATCTTCGCGAACAACAAGAAAAGTGCAAGAGGCAGATCAAGCAACGGCTCGACCGCCCGAACCGCCAGAGCGACTCATTATTTTAATGCGCACCACTTATCAGATGGATTTAATGACGCAGCTTAGACAATATGCCGCCGGATTGCCTCCTCCAACTCATCCTTCATTTTCTTTAAATTGGGAGGTCGGGTTCAAACGTTATCCTCCGAACGATTTAAGTAATACAATATCTCATTTCAAACGGAATTTCCTTCTGCTTTTCCTTTTCCTTCAATACTCATTGTAATACTGTATTGCCCTTGTAAATAACCCCTTAATGAAATTTAGAGAGCATTTGGCATTCCATCGATATAATCAATTCAATAAACACCCTTCCGAGTTTCATAATTTCTTCCTTTCTATTCCATATTTCTCATACAAAGGTGAAAGAGTTTTAAATGAAGGGCGTTCCAAGGTCGTGGAAGCTCTTTGCCTTGGTCGTTTTTCAGATAATATGCTGACCCTGCTACGCAGCGCGTTATTTCGTAAGGTCCTTCCCAGTTGGGAGCCAACTTTCTAGGATCTCCAGCTGATTGACTTTACGCAAACACCAATCTCCTTCTTGAAATCTCCGAGGCACCACTTTCTTATTAAAGGCTCATTTGAACTCTGCTTGTAAAATTCCGCTGCCTCGTGCCATCTCTCCGCCTTTCCTCCACCAAGATCTAATTCGGTGCTTGGATAAGTTGGTTCCGATTTGGTTTGTATGCTTTATCCGAGCGCTATCAAACAAAACCTCGATCGGAATAATGACCTCCGCCCTATATACCAAACTAAAGGAGTCTCTCCTGCTGCCGCCTTAGGTGTGGTTCGATAGGCCCATAGGATGCCTGGTAGCTCTTCCACCCAGTTTCCTCTCTGAGCACCCAACTTGGTCTTTAATCCTTGAATGAGGATCCTATTGGTTACCTCCACTTGTCCATTCACTTGAGGGTGGGCTACCGAAGTGAAAGCTTGCTTGAATGTTGAGACTTTGGCACCATTCTTGAATCTTTTTCCTCGAATTGCCCATTATCACCGACTATTTTCCGAGGGATACCATACCGACAAATGATATTTCCATAAGAATCAGATACATTCTCAAGAATTTTGGCTAAGGGCTCGCCTCCACCCATTTGGAAAATAATCCACAAATGACCAATAAAACCTCTTCAGAAGGTGCCATTGGCATCGGACCCACTATATCCATTCCCATTGATCAAAGGACAGAAGAGACTAGACTTTCATTAACTCAACCTGGCCGCTGTAACGGGTTGCTATGTTTCGATAAGCGTGCAACTTTGCACTATACGAGCCACATCTTGTTGAAGAGTAGGCCAAAAGTATCCTACGCCAACAAGGTCTTTCTTGCTAAAGCTCTCCCTCCTAAATGATTACCGCAAAGATCCTCATGGATCTCTGAGTACCCATTCTCGCATCCTCCTTTCCTAGGCATTTTAACAAGGGTCGCCTAAAGAGGTCTTGTATAGGTCTTCATTTAAGAGATGAACCGCTTTGGCTCGGTGTATTAAAGTAGATGCCGCAATTTTTTCTTCGTGAATCTTCCTGCCGTAAATAAGCTATGATATCGGTTCCTCCAATCAAGAATTAGGCTTGATCTGGTGCGTCTCCTTCTAGCTTGCATATTGCTAAGGAAGTGTGAATTCTCGATGGATCGCCTCCGATGATTTCATTCCTCCCATAGACTAGCCATCCGAGCCAATTCATCGGCCTTCTCATCATTGTGCTCCAGGATTTGCTTCAAGAGGACTTGATGGAATTGAGCTTTCTCTCTCAAAAGCTTTCAAATATTTGTGCAGCCTTTCCTCCCAACCGCAAAAGAACCTTGAAGTTGGGATATTACCAATGGGAATCCGAGTGGATCACAATGGAAGAAGCCTCTACCGCTTTAGCAAATTGCAATCCCGCTAGGAATGGCTTCATATTCCGCTTCATTATTAGATGCTTGATATTCCGTGCTAACGGCTAATCGAGTTTCTTCACCTCCGGGTAATTAATAGAACACCAACACCACCGCTCAGTAGATCCCGAAGAGCCATCTACGAATATATTCCATGCCTTTGGTTCCTCTCCTTCATAGTCAACCTTCTTCCGAACCACAAGGTACCTCGCCAGAAATCGCGAGTGCTCGGGCTTTGATGAACCGTCGAGGTTGGTAGTGTATATCATACTCGCTTAGCTCTATCACCCATTTGGCTAATCTACCCAAGAAATTTGGCTTAGTGATGACCTTGCCCAATTCAATTTGTGTGTTAAACGCGGTGATAGGATGAGCCAAAAAGTATGACCTCAATTTGTGGGCGGTTAGCACTAAGATATAAGCCAGCTTCTCTAACTCCATATAACGGAATTCTGCTCCCTTCAGAATATAGCTGGTATAGTAAATAGGTTGCTGGTGAGAACCTTCCTGTTTCAGTAATACCGAACTAACGGCTCCTTCTGAGACGGCCAGATACATCCATAGTGGTTCTCCTTGTATTGGTTTAGGCCAGCATAACGGAGTCCACAAATATCTCTTCAACTCTGGAAAGCTTGTTCACATTGATCATCCCCTTTGAAATTTAGTAGCTTTACGCAAGATCTTGAAGAAAGGTAGCCCTTTGTCCGCCGATCTGGCTATGAATCGGGATAAAGAAACAATCCTGCCCACTAACTTCTGGGTCTCTCGCAGATTAGTAGGTGACTTCATGTTGCACAAGGCCTTCACCTTCTTGGGGTTGGCTTGCAACCCCTTTTCAGTCACAATGTACCCCAAGAACTTGCCACTTTTTACCCCGAACAAGCATTTGTTAGGGTTTAGCTTCATATTAAATCGCCTAACGTAGTAAAGGTTTCATTCAAGTCTTTGACTAGATCCCGAGTGACCTTCGACTTGACCAAGATGTCATCCACATAGACCTCCACATTCTTCCCTTTCGCTCGCAAAAATTTTGTCCATAAGCGATATAGCTCCGCGTTCTTAATCCGAACGGCATTACCACATAGGCATATAATCCTCCGCGGTCACAAAGCTAACCCTCTTTGATCCTCTTGGCCAAAGGTATTTGATGATATCCTGATAGGCATCCATTAGGAAACCACTTCATATCCTACAAGAGAATCCACCAATTGATCAATACGAGGCAAGGGGTAGAGCAGTCTTTAGGGCATGCTTTATTCAAATCACTAAATCGATACACATCCTCCATTGCCCGTAAGGCTTGGGGACCAAGACTACATTAGAAACCCATTCGAAACTGGATTTCCTTTACGTGGCCCGCTTTAGTAGCTTATCCACCTCCTCTATGATCTTGTCTTTCTGGGTCCAAAATGTCGCCTCTTCAGAGGACGGGTCGGGTTCCTCTAATGATGTTGAGGTGGTGTTCCGCCACTTGAGGATGGATACCTGTGAGATCATGCACTCTCTTGCAAAGAAGTCCTCATTCTCCTTGCAAGCCACCACTCTTATTTGATATCCAACTGTTGTGCTATCCGTGGCCTTTCCCGGAGCGATCTCCACCGCTTCTCCTCCTCTATCTTATCACCTTGGGAGATTCCTCCAGACGCAGACGTCAGAGCGATGATGCTTTGCCTTTTAGGTCTTGCCTGGCCTTCTTTTGATCGTCTCCAACCATTTGCACATAGCGCTCTAGGAAGCCTTCTGTTTCTCCACGAACTTCTCCCACGAGTCCCACGAAATTTCACCTGTGGTACGGGGAAGCCACGGCCTGAAAAAGGGTGAGGAAAGGGCGCCCCAGAATAGCGTTATAAGTGGATGGAGCATCCACGATAAGGAAAGGGATTATACTAGTTTTTTGGCGGGGCTTTTCACCCAGAGTTAAAGGCAATGAAATCTGCCCCGCTGGGTGGACCACATGCCCTGCGAATCCGAAAAGGGGAGTGGACACATCTTCTAGCTGGGCATTTCCCAGTTGCATCTGCTTGAAGGCCTCCTGGAAGAGGATGTTGACAGAGCTCCCCGAATCAACTAGCACCCGGGCCACTTCATAATTAGCCAGGGATATACGGATAACCAAGGCGTCTGTATGAGGCAGCAGAACACCCTGCAGATCTTCTGGCCCAAACGAAACGGGCGGCGCCGCTTGTACTGTCTGGTCGATGACGATGGCCAAACTCTCCATAAGACGGGCGTATGACTTCCGGGCCCGGTTAGAGTCCCCGTCAGTAGGTCCTCCGGCTATCACATGGATAACTCTCCGAGGGGGAAGGTCATCTGAAGCGGAGGAAGGGCCCTCACCTGATGGGCCTTCTTGGGAGACCACCTCTCGGGATGGCATTTGAGGGAAAGTGACCCGAGGTTGTTGATTATACGGCCCCGGACGGGCGACATTGGTTCGGGGGCCTCGCCGTGCCGTTCCTCCTCACCGATACCTCAATTGCGGATATGCAACATGGAGGCGATCTAGTTCTTCTTGCAGCTTGAAACATCGATTGCTAGTGTGACCATACTCTGTATGATACTGGCAGAAGAACGGGGCTGGGGGATTACGCGGGATCCCTCTATGTCCCAAGGGTCGTTGTAGCAGACCCTGTTGATCGTAGAACTCCATTTCACGTTCTTTCCAAGTCCTCACAGGAGGAAGCACTTCAGCAGCCATGATTTGCAATGGCGGGGCGGGGCGAACTCCCTGTAGCATTGGCCGAGGCCTCGGAGCCTCGTGCCGAAAAGGTCTTGTATACTCCCATCGAGGAGGAGCTTGAGGAGCAGCGGGACGAGCCCTTTCAGTTGGTACTGCTGTAGCGCTCGGCCTCATCACTTTAATCCTTCTTCTTCGCGGATAAACTGCTCGCACGGCTCAGAGCTCTTCATAGCTTTCAGAGGTTGTCTCAAAGAAGGAACTAAGGAAGGGGCCCTCCTTCACCAGTGAATGGCACCCCTGAAGATTCATCGGTGCGGGATTCCTACCGCCGAGGTGAATCGATGGATATACCCCCTAAGGGATTCCGAAGGTCCCTGGGTGATATGCATTAACATAGAGGCGTCTTTCTTATATGCCTTACAGCTGACAAATTCTCGACTGAACATTCTCTGGAAGTCAGCGAAACAGGTGATAGATCCCGGTGGCAGAGTAGTGACCCACTTTTGCGCCGAACCAATCGGTGGTTCTAAGACTCGACACTTGAGAGCGTCAGATAACGATGAAGCGAGGCCGCTCCATCAATTGCGATATGTTCTCTCGGATCCGCCAACCATCATACTTATTGACACGAGGATTTGAAGTAGGATGGAGGGAGATCCGAAAGAATGTCAATCGTGAAGGTGCTAGGTTCGTAGAACTCCGGAGGTCTGGTTGATTGACTTTCACCCTGTTCCTCCCGGCGCGTTTGGGTGAAGGGCGTAGTATTCTGGGGTGTTCTTCCCCAGAGTCCTCCTCCAGGCAACACCTCACCATTGGCGGCAGTACGGGAGGGAGGAGGCATTTCTGGGAGGGGATCTCTGGAAGAAGGTTCCCCGGAGTGCGGATGCAGATATCCGGTCCTTCTCCTTTCTCTAGCGAGGGCTTCTGTGATAGCATCATCCATTAAGGCCTTTAGTTGCGATGGTAGAAAAGTGATGGGGCGCTCCTCCGCCGCAGAGATATCAGGTTGTTGCATTTCTTCTGGTTGCATCTCGACGTCCAGCTCAAATGTTCCCACAGACGGTGCCAACTGATGCGGGTGCGGGGGAAAAATCTGTTCGCTCCGTTTTCAAGGCGATGAGGCGATGAGGGAGGTCTCGAGTATTCTCCCGCCGCGATCGAAAGAATAAGAAAATGGAGTAGATGAAACGCAAAACCGACCAAGAATCGAGATTCAGACACGAGAAGTAACGTGGTTCGGAATAAGGATTCCTACTCCACGAGGGTGAGGTTGCTCACCAGATGCGGTGCCTAAGCACTTTTCACTACGAAAATCCCCCTTTACGGAAAGCAAGTTTCCGAAGGTGGAGGAGAAATGTCCTCTTACAATGATGTTACAAGATGAGGAAAATACAAGACAGATCTCCGTCCTCCTTCTCCTGAGACCGCTCTTCCTTTTCTCCTCGCCTCCTCTTCTCTCTTCCGGATGTGAATGATGGATCGATCCCCTCCTCTTGCCCCTTTTCTCCCTTTTATATTCTCTTTCCTCCAACGTAACGCCGGATTATCTCCATTGTACACGTGGCCACCTCCTCCTCCGGAGAATAATTCATTACAAATATGAGGAACGAGGACTCCTCGAATATTGCGGGGCCCCAAGTCGCTTGCATAGCACCTTTTCCTTTACTTTTTCAATGAGGTTACCCCGCTTTCCCTCACCTCTCTGCTTTGGGTGAAGTTAACTTAGGCCCCTATACCATAGGTGACCTTGCCTTAGGGTTTCTCCCTAAGCCGAACCAATTCTCCTTTTTCCCGTACCAAACTTCTTTCGCGTCGATTAGGTTGAGTTGACCCTTCCTCCATCCCATTGGCTTCCAGACTTGCTTAGTTGAACCAGTTCCTAGTCCTCTGTTAGCTAAGTGCCTTCTGCCTCTTTTCCACCTGCATTCCTTGTTTCTAGCATTCGCCCGTGCCGATGACCTCTGGTACCTGCGCCCGTGTCGATTACTTCTGATAACTCTCGCCCGTGCCACTGGCTTCTGATAACTCTCGCCCGTGCCAATGGCTTCTGATAACTCTCGCCCGTGCCATTGGCTTCTGATAACTCTTGCCCGTGCCAATGGCTTCTGATAACTCTCGCCCGAACAGTTTCCCCCTTTGGCTGAACCAAGTGTTTTGGGGGACGGGTCACGGGTCACCTGCTGACTCTTCTATCGGGAATTAGGTAGAAGAAGTACCAGTAGTATCATGTACGCAGGAGAAAAGTAAATAACACACTTTGTTTTTACTTGATTCACAACCTTAGGCTGCTAATCCAAGGCCCTAGTGGTCCGAGACCATGTACGGAGGGCAATTCACTAAAATAATCTCCTCCTCGTTTGAGGTAGGAGACAACGCAATACAAAAGCTTGAAAGATTAAGGTAGAGGGACACTCCCCCTCTCCTTATTATGATATAAAGCTCCGAGAAACTAAAATGAATGCAATATAAGACTTGAATAAAAATTATACCGACGAGGAAAAGAAAGAAACTAAAGCTTGATCTTCGAAGTAGTAGAGCTTCGCCGTAAAGATGTCGAAGAGTCGAGGCATTGTGGAGGCTATTTGGAGAGCTTTTGATGATTGAAATAGGGTGGAGAACCCCTACTTTTATAGACTTGGAAACCCTAGACGTTCAGATCTTCAACCAATGAAAGTAAGCCTCCTAGCCCTTGAGAAAAGGAGATAAGATTTTACTCTCCTCGAAGTTTATCCTTGACCAACAGTCGACTGCTACACTTACCAGTCGACTGATGGCAGGTTTTCCTGCTGCAATGAAGAGTTAGCTCGAAAATGCAGTTAATATAAGTGAACTTGATGGCCATTTACCATCTGATCATGACTTAGACTATCCATGGGAAGTCTTGAGTTAGATCATCGCCTAAAGGTGTCCACATACAGAGGAAACGACCTTACTTACACTCACTCACACAAGCTTACCTCAGCTTTTACCTTTGAAGCTTCGCTTCTGGTCTTCACTGAGTTCTTCGGCTCCCTTCGAAGTCCTCCCGGTGTCGCCCAACCACCACAGTTCCCTTCGAGTGTCGCTGACCTTCAGTTTTAGCTTAGCAATTCTGCACACTTGATTCAGCTCATGAGATAACAAAAATGAGCTTAACTTTGTATCGTTTGCTATAATCAAAACTCAGGTTCGACTTAGGTGCCTACTGCACCAATAGTAAACAACTGTCTGAAGTGCATAGCTCCAAAAGGACTTGAGAAGATTCGCATGATTCATCATTGACCTGACCATGTCCAACAAGGTCCGGTTACATCTCTCAGATACACCATTATGCTACGGTGTATATGGCAGAGTCCATTGCGACAATATACCATTGTTTCTTAGACAATCTAGAAACTCTTGACTATTCACCGCCTCGATCCAATCGAAGTATTTTAATACTCTTGTCATATTGTTTCTCTACTTCATTTCTGAATTCTTTGAACCTTTCAAAGGCTTCAGACTTGTGTTTCATCAAGAACACATACCCAAACCATGAGTGAGTATCGGTGAAGGTACTGAAATAGCTATAGCCTCCTAAAGCTTGAGTTGACATAGGTCCACATACATCAATATGTATTAGACCTAGTAAATCTCCCACCGGTTTACCTTTTCCAGAAAAAGGTAACTTGGTAATCTTGACTTTTAAGCATGATTCACATGTATCGAATGAATCAAATTCAAACGATTCTAGAATTCCACATCGGTGTAATTCGGACATGCATTTCTTGCTTGCATGGACAAGACGACAATGCCACATATAGGAGTCTAATTGATTATCCTTTCGAGCACGCTTGTTGCTTGTATATTGAAAATGTCACTGGATACGTCCAACTTTGGCGGATGGATATTTGAGCTGGCCATTGTCAATGATTGTGCAGCTGTGAGTCCGGTGACAATCTCCTCGCTCTGATACCACTAGTTGGAAGATCTGTGGCCGGCTAGAGGGGGGTGAATAGCCCTCTTCGTGTAGATGATGGACGTCGTTAGTTCTTGCATGTCTACGATTACGGTTAACGCAATGGAATATTAAAGCTAAGGACAATTAAGAACAACACAAAGTAAAGAGCAATGCTAACAAAGAGATTTAACATGGTTCATGACCCTTGCTGCTAATCCACGACCCGATTCGTATGGCGAATCACTCCCTCAAAAAAATCTTCACTAGTCTCTCCTTGGCACTAAGCAAGGTGGAGGTAAACCTTTCTTACAATCTCCCTCTTTACAATATGATTGAAATAATAGCAAGAAAGAGAAGTAAAATCATTTGGGCACTTTGGGGGAACTTTAGAGTAGAAGCATTAACCCCCCCAAGATGACCCAAGGCCTCTTCTTATAGGGAAGAGGCTATTCTTCCCGTTGGGTAGCTAGCAGTCGACTGATGCAGCCATCAGTCGACTGCTGTTGTAGTCATTGCCTCGCAATGGCTTCTTCCACGTTGGATTCCATCCAATGGCTCCCACATCAATTGACTGATCTTCCCATCAGTTGACTGATGGAGCCAACAATCGAGTGCTCGAAGCGAGCAGTCGACTCTTCAACATTCTTTGCCTGAAACCCTTGCGACCAGTCGACTTCTGCCATCAGCAGTCGACTGATGGTTTCGGGAGTCGAGTGCCATCCCTTGGCAGTCAACTTTTCGGCCAGAAACCAAACTCGAACACCAGTCGAGTCTCCAGTCGACTTGGAGCAGTCAACTGCTAGCTATAGCAATCGACTGGTGTCGGGTAAAACCTTAAACCAACCATTAGTTTGAGCTTCCGACACTTGATTTAGTTGTTCGGCCAAGTTCACCTATGAGCTACCCTGTCCTGGGTTACAATCGCTCACTCTCATCTCCCTTGGAGTCCCTCACCTTGAAGTTCTCTTCGTCCGGCCACGTCCCTCGGATGCACCAATCGCACCACTTCGCAACCCCATCCTTTGCATCTTGCCCTGAAGTCTATTTCTTTCGGCTTCACTCCAATGCTCCTCGTTCGACGGTCTCTTGGATGCACCAAGCGAACAACTTCCGCAATGCTATCCTTCACCAACTCAAGGATCGACTCATAAGATATTGAATCTTACCAATGCTATCGTCAAGCCATCCATATGTGAATTACTATGTCCTGCATTGAAGGGAGGGAAACTTCGCTTCCCACTTCAACTCGACCGCTTGTTCCGGTACGTATTGCTCTGGACATCATGGAATGGCGGCTCGCCGCGAATAAAGATCTGTGAACCGTGCGAGGCGTACTTCTCAATTTTAGTGACAAGTAAACGGCATAGATCACGAATTGAAGATCTATAGGAATAGATCTAAGAGAATATTTAGGAAAATGCAAATTAAACGTTTTATCGTTATTATGGTGTGGCGGATGGATGTCGAACATTAGCCATAAACAAAACATACAACATGCATATAATTGAAAACAATTATAGACATAATACAAAAGAATATAAACAAGCATTATACCTCTCGATCTTCTATTGTATGTCCTTCCTCCTTTTGGACGTCGTGTGGGCGACGATCTTTCAAAAGTCGAAGCCTCCAGATCACCAATCTTCCTTTCTTTGTTCACTCCGAACAAGAGAAAGTATAGAAATGAAACTCTTCTCTTATCTAGGACCAACCATCAAGCTCCAAGCTTGATGCTTGCCGCCGGCCCAAAGAGAGGTGTAAGGAGTGTGGGCGTCGGCCAAGTGCTCCAAGGTAAAAACCCTAGCCCATATTTCCACTGGCCAAGGAGAAGAAAAGGAATAGGTTGAGTGTCGGCCAAGGTAGAGGGGAGAAAGATGGGCATCGGCAACACCTTAGGAAGAAGAAAGGAAGCCCTCCAATTGTTGCCGCCCAAGCCACCTCCCAAACCCTAGCCGCCCAACCAAAACCCTAATCTTCCTAGGGTTTCTTTCCGCCCAAGCTAAGAGAAGCAAAACCCTAAACTCCTCTAAGACATCTTGCCGCTCACCTTAAGCCTCCTTTTATAGATTTAGGCTTAAGCCTTGTTTTAATCTCCACCGTCGAATCTAGGGATTTAATCTCAACCGTCGGATCTAGAGATTTAATCTCAACCGTCGGATCTAGAGATTTAATCTCCACCGTCGGATCTAGAGTTCCATTTTCCACCATTGGATCTAGGCTTCATGAGGGTTTTAATAGGCTACAATAGGGACCATGAGGAGGAGTTAGATCTTGGCCACCCAATGGATCAAGCCCACATAAAGTCCGATCCATTAATGATAATCCATTCCACTAAATGATTATCATTGATCTACCTCACCAACCCCCATAAATTAATATGGGCTCCATATATTATTTTTACATTTATCTCCCCATGTTTAGGATCTCGAATGTCCGTCGATTAATTAATTTATTGACAATTAATTAATCAACATCTAACTCCATGAGTAGTACCACTCAACCTTATCATCATGTCGGACCAAGTCCACCTGCAGGGTTTACATGATGAACCTTATGAGCTCCTCAAGGGGACATCATCATCCTAATATATAGGACACGATTTCCTCCTATAATCAACGACACACCATATAAATAATATTATTTCCCAACTTACCGAGCCTATCGATTTACTCTATAAATCTCGCCCATTGGTAAATCAAAGAAATGAATACTAAGTATATGTGCCCGTTATTATATTGGGATTAAGATCATGTACATTATAATATCTGAGGTCCGATTCGATTATGTAGTCAACAATAAATCGAATCACCTCTATGTCGGTCCTGCTCAATACACACAAAGTGCACTAGTGTGATTCTATGGTCAAGACAAACCAATATCAAATCACACTACAACCATTCCAATGGTTTGTCCATAACCATCTCGGTTGTGAGCCTTTGCTTATACTTTGCAATGGACCGATAATATGATCTCCTGTGTGACACTAAACACCATGTTATCTACAATGTAATGTATCAGACAATATGCATAACCATAAATATGCAAACAATGATCATGTGATTCTTATTTCAAAAATAATGATGTTCATACAAAAGATAGACTTTTCAGTATACATCCCAACAATCTCCCACTTATACTAAAAGACTATGTTGTCCTCAAACTGCCATACATCTTGTTAGTGAAAGCCCTAGAGCCAATCATATGATGATTGTTGTATGGACTTTATTGTATCATATTCCTATTTATAAAGGCATGGTTATTATATTTACTTGTATTGGTGCCAAATAACTAAATATAATAATGTCCTTGAGTAGTAGGTTCTTATCTATATCAATCGATTGGTTGAATCGATAATGAGATGATATAGAGAACACTACTCTTAATCATTCCTAGTCGAGTATTAACATTCAGGGACAATGTTAATGCGTAGAGACTAGCATGTAGGTCAACAAGATGACTTGATCTCACAAGTCATGGATATGAGATATCAAGTTGACACATGGGTATGCATTGGAGAATGTGTACTGAATGACCCGCCATGAGAAAGTATCATGGATCGTTATATGAGTGTCATATACTTTCTCATGTGGCTATTAGTATGACTATTAGTCCTTAGACCTGAAGTCACCATGGTTCCCTACATAAGGAGTTGCATACTTTAGCTTCGTCAAACGTCACCCGTAAATGGGTGGACTATAAAGTCGATTCTTGGGTATGTAACGAATTATGCGGAGGATGTGAGTGATGTAGATGGGATCTATCCCTCCTATATGACGGGTGACATCGATATTCTTGATAGAGTGAGACCACGAAGTGCATGGTTATGCCCAAATGAGTCAATATGAGATATTGAGCTCATTTGATTAGAGTGAGTCTACTTGGAGTTCAAGATTTAGATTGTCGAGGATGACACGGTCTATGCCTCGATTGGTCAATCTAGATGTCAAGGATAGAGGGACATTGTCACATATTGTGAGAGTCACAATTAGTAGTCACAAAGGTGATGTTGGAGCTCAACATTCTTGTAACTTGGGTAGCAATGATGTGTTGCTAGATACCGCTCATTGCTTATGTTCCTAAATCGGTTTAGGGACATTGCCAAGCGTTACAAGAACCTATAAGTCACACACATGAGAGCAATTAGATGGAGATTAGGTTCATATGATGAACCATGAGGATTAGGTTCATGGGATGAACCAAATTGGATTAAGAGTAATCCAAATTAGACTAATTGAGTTAGACTCAAGTTGATTCAAGTGTTGAATGAGTCTAATTGAGATTTGATTCATCAAATCAATTTAAATTAATGAATAGAGATTCATTATATTAAATTGACTTGAGTCAAGTGGTTAGATTTGATCAACCATGGGAGATTAGAGGTCAAGTTTGACTTGACTTGAGAGGGAAGTTGAAAGGTCAAGTTTGACTTGACCAAATGCCATGTCATGATGATGACTAGGCATGGCCGGCCAATGATGATGCTCCACATCATCATTGACTTGGTCAATTAGTGCCACATCATGAGGGAGACCAAGGGTCATGGGAGTTACATGCATGCATGTAACTCCCCCTCCATGAAGTGGCCGGCCACCATTTGGGGGTTATGTGAGTGAAAATTCATTTTGTGAGTAATCACTCATTACTTCATCTTCTTCCTTGGGAATTTTCCTCTCAAGCTCTCCCTCTCCTTCCTCTCTTTGGCCGAACCAACCAAGGAGTGCTAGCACACTCAAGGTTGAGTTTTCTTCCACCTATTGCTTGTGTGGATACCATAGAGGAGTGTGCACTTGACACTCTCGAGTTCCGGCGGACTTTGAAGCGGATTTGCGAAGGGCATCGCATCAAGGGTAACATCCTTATCTCTTAGTTCTAAGGTAGATCTAGAGGATTTTGTAAGCACATACATGTAATTAGTTTTAATACTTCTTCGCACGGATCCGTGGCCGGGACTTCCGGGGTTTCCGCAACGCAAAAAGCGGTTTTTGCGGCCCGGAAAAGCCCAACAGTGGTATCAGAGCCACGTGCGAAGCATGTATGTGTTTCGTTTTTGTATTTTTTATATTAGATATAAAAATTACAGATTTTTATGTTTCTGTAAATTTCCTAATTTTATAGAATTTTTGGGTATTTTTCTCGTAGAGTCGAAGCAACGAGTGTTGGGACACTCGTAGGCTACAACCGTCGAGAAAAACTCTCCGAATCGGCGAGTTCTCGCTTTAGGTTTTTGGGACAGCGACTTAAGTCGCTGTAAGATCGCTGTAGGACACTTGCGAAGTTTATTTTGCAGTAGGGCGCTGCCCTATCCCCGAAGGGGCCATGTCCGATCGCGAAACCGCTTAAGCGACCGTTCGGAGAGTTGACTCATAAATTCGAAATAAATTAGGAAAAATTATAGAAATTTTCTGTAAAAAATACATAATTTTGAATTATGTATGATTCTGTGATTGTCATGGCCCAATAACCCAATAGGATTGGATTATGTGTGTTGTAATTCATAATCTGACTGCGTGCGTTTTGTGGTTGTGCGTGTTGTAAAATGTTTGCGACTGCAGCGTCGCACCTCTTCTTTAATATTCTAGTTGTAAATAGTTTTAGACTCGAATGTAACTTTCGAGTTTCGTATTTGTAATGTACAAAAATGGAGCGGTGGAAAGTCCACTTGAAGGCGAGCTTACGAGAAGGGTGTGCGACGACACATGGCGGTCAAAGGAAGCGCTTGGAGAAGCCGCTAGCCTTAGGTTGACCGTCCGATCTTCTCATTGGCTTGAGAAGATCGTAGTAGAACCATGACTATATCACATTTAATTATATATATATATATGTTGATATATATATATTTAATTGATTTATGCTTGTATGTATGTGATGCATGCTAGTGAAAAAAAAAATTGCTTGTATGTATATGATGCATGCTAGGTTAATTTTCTTGTATGTATATGATGCATGCTAGAATAATGAATGTATGTATATGATGCATGCTAATATAGGATAATAAAGGCCTAAATGCGTATAAGATACACATTACGATTAGATTAGATCATAATCGAATCAACTCGAAAATGCCTACCGAGCCTTGATACCCATCACTACCTCGATCATTTGTTGTTGTTGAATCACAAAGCAGAGCAACGCATATTATCTTGGTAGGGTGCGGAGGGACAATCTTGGTCCCGCCTATCACGACTCGGGTTAGAGTAAGCTCAATTAGATTGAGCAAAACTAGTTAACTCAATTGGATCGAGTAGAACTATAGGCATATTCCAATCGTTGGAAAGATAGGTTAAGATCGCATTTACACTAAATCTTGGGCGATTTAGCCAAAGCTAACTCAAGGTCTTTTGTAAATGTGGGTCTTAATCCTATAAACAAGAGTTGCATAGAGATGTAATCGGTAATGTGTTACCTACCGATCGTACTAAGTCTTGGGCGATTTAGCCAAAGCTAACTCAAGGCTTAGTATGATGTGGATCTTGTCCCACAAGAATTATAGCTAGTTTGTATGAATCAAGTAAATGTGGTTTGACCACATCCATAACTCGATTCTATAAAATTCCTATAATTCAGTGGGAGCATCATTTGATTAAAGGCCTAATTAAATGATAAAAGGAATATGATATTAATTCTCTGCATTGTATGTTGTAGATTACTATGTCAAACAACACGAACACTCTCTCTCTGCGATCTGTCCTTGAGAAGGACAAGCTCAATGGAGCAAATTTCTGGTGATGCAGAACACGAGAATTGTTCTCACCCAAGAAAGGAAGTATGCGTCTGGGCAGCCCATTCCGGAGGCACCTCCACGCGCCTCGCGGTGACAAAGATGCTTACAAGAAGCATCAAGATGATGCATTAGATGTGTCATGTCTAATGCTCGCGACCATGAACTCTGAGCTTCAGAAGCAACATGAGTTCATGAATGCTTATGATATGGTTGGACATCTTCGTCAACTATATCAAGGACAAGCTAGGCATGAGAGATATGAAGTCTCTAAAGCACTATTTGGGTCCAAAATGCAAGAAGGGACTCCCGTAGGTACATATGTACTCAAGATGATTGGGTACGTAGAAAACCTACAAAGGCTGGGATTCCCACTTGGCCAAGAGCTGGCCACTGACCTAATCTTGCAATCTTTGCCAAGAGCCTTCGATCAATTTGTCATGAATTATAACATGAATGAAATTGATAAGCCATCGTCAAAATGCTCGGCATGTTGAGAATCACTGAGCTTAACCTTAGTAGGGTAAATCGACACCATTTTGATGGTGCGAAAGAAGAAAGGCAGGGCAAGCCTAAAGGTAAGGGAAAGTCCCAAGCCAAGGGCAAAGGCAAAGAACTTAAACCCAAAGGAGGGGTAGCCAAGGAAGGGCTTGCTTCTTCCGCAAGGAAGCGGACATTGGAAGCGTAACTGCAAGGCATACCTGGAAGATCTTAAGAAGAAGAGAAGTGAGACTTCTACTTCAGGTATAAATGTTATAGAAGTCAATCTATCTATTTCTTCATCATGGGTATTAGATACCGGATGTGACTCTCACATTTGTACCAATGTGCAGGGGCTGAGAAATAGCAAGGCATTGACAAAGGGCGAGGTGGACCTACGAGTAGGCAATGGAGCAAGGGTTGCTGCTGTTGCTGTAGGAACTTATGATCTATCTCTGCCCTCTGGGCTTGTACTAGAATTAGAAGAATGTTGTTATGTGCCTGCTTTAACTAAGAACATCATTTCAGTTTCTTGTTTGGACAAGAAAGGGTTTTCATTTATAATAAAGAACAAATGTTGTTCAGTTTATTTAAATGATATGTTCTATTGTAGTGCACCTCTAATGAACGGACTCTACTTTCTAGACTTAGAGAGCCCTATCTATAACATAAGTACCAAGAGGTTCAAGTCAAATGAGTTGAACCAAACCTATCTCTGGCATTGTCGCTTAGGTCACATAAATGAGAGTCGCTTATCTCAGCTCCATAAGGATGGGCTGCTAGACTCATTTGTTTTTGAATCATATGAGATATTCGAGTCTTTCCTTTTATGCAAGATTACCAAGACACCCTTTAGTGGACATAGCGAAAGAGCAGATTTGTTAGGACTTATACATAGTGATGTATGCGGTCCTTTCAATGTTCGCTAGAGGTGGTCTGGTACTTCATTACATTTCTTGATGACTTAGATATGGTTATGTGTATCTTATGACACATAAATCAATCCTTTGAAAAGTTCAAAGAATTCAAGAATGAAGTACAAAACCGACTTGGCAAGAGTATTAAGATACTTGATCGGATCGAGATGGTGAATACCTTAGCCATGAGTTTCGTGACTATCTAGGCGAGTGTGGGATTCTATCCCAACTCACTCCTCCTGGAACACCACAGTGGAATGGTGTATCCGAAAGGAGGAATCGTACCCTATTGGATATGGTACGATCTATGATGAGTCACACAGATCTTCCTATATCCTTTTGGGGATATGCTCTGGACACAGCAGCCTTTACCCTTAACCGTGTACCATCCAAGGCTGTGGTAAAGACACCATATACGATATGGACAGGGAAAAATCCCAAGATGTCTTTTATGAGGATTTGGGGTTGTGAGGCTTACGTTGACGCCAAGTCTCGCATAAACCGGGACCCAAATCCGATAGGTGCTATTTTGTTGGATATCCCAAGGATACAAAGGATATTACTTCTACATTCCCAAAGGCCAAAGTGTTTGTGGCAGGGTTTTTCTAGAAAGGGATTTTGTTTCTAGAAAAACTAGTGGGAGTACCTTCGATCTTGAAGAAATTCAAGATAAGGACCATAGCACTGAGGCCTTGATGGAGGTTGAACAGGAACCACAAAGTGTTGTGGGTGATGAAGTTGTTGCACAAAGAGTTGTGGAACAACCACCTGTTCAAGTAGACCTACCTCTTCGCAGGTCTGATAGGGTACGTCGACAGCCTGAGAGATACTCATTTCTCTTGTCTGACCATGATGACGTTATGCTCATTGAGAATGAGCCTACCTCCTATCAGGAAGCTGTGATGAGCCCAGATTCTGAGAAATGGCTAGACGCCATGAGATCCGAGATGGAATCCATGTACACTAACCAAGTATGGACTTTGGTTGATCCACCTGAAGGGGTCAAACCCATTGGGTGTAAGTGGGTCTTTAGGAGAAAGACTGACATGGATGGACTTACGCATACCTATAAGGGCCGATTGGTGGCTAAAGGTTTCAAGCAAATTCATGGTATTGACTATGATGAAACCTTTTCTCCAGTGGCGATGTTTAAGTCCATTCGGATCTTGCTTGCTATTGCAGCATACCACGATTATGAGATCTGGCAGATGGATGTCAAAACCGTGTTTCTGAATGGAAACTTACTCGAGGATGTGTACATGACACAACCTGAGGGTTTTGAAGATCCACAGCATACTGGGAAGGTATGCAAGCTGCAAAGGTCCATTTATGGGCTAAAGCAAGCTTCTCGGAGCTGGAATCTTCGATTCGATGATGCGATCAAACAGTTTGGTTTCATCAAGAATGAAGATGAACCCTGTGTCTACAAGAGGGTTAATGGGAACACAGTTGTGTTCCTTGTATTGTATGTGGATGACATACTACTCATTGGGAATGACATCCCTTCGCTCTGATCTGTGAAGACTTGGTGAGGCGTGCTTCTCAATGAAGGACTTAGGTGAAAGCTTGCACGTATTCTAGGCATCAAGATCTATAGAGATAGATCTAAGAGATTGCTGCTAAGTCGAGTACATACATTGACACAGTATTACTTGGTTTGCCATGCAGAATTCCAAGAAAGGACTTCTGCCGATGTCACATGGTGTGAGTCTTTCGAAGACTCAAAGTCCCTCTTCTAGAGAGGAGAGAGACCGCATGGATAAGATCCCTTACGCATCTGCTATAGGATCTATCATGTACGCCATGTTGTGTACTGTCACGATGTCTCGTATGCTTTGAGCATGACGAGTAGATACTCAGATCGGTGGCGTCGATAGGATGGCGATCGAATATTCTTAAGTACTTGAGAAGGACTAAAGAATATTTCTTGATATTTGGAAGGCGATGAGGAGCTAGGTAAAGGGTTACAAACGATGTCGACTTCCAAACCGCACTGTGATGATTATAGATCGCAATCGGGTTCGTGTTTTGCTTGAATAGGTAGCATGAAATTTGGAAGAGTTCCAAGCGAGACGCTTATTGATTCTACAACAGAGGCCGAATATATCGGTGCTTCCATCTCATTCGAGAGATCATCGATAGAGGAGATGTGAAGATTTGCAGTACCCACGAGGCTAACATCGCAGATCCCTTGACCAAGGCTTTGGCACGAAAAGCATGATGGTCACACTAGGTCATTGGGTATTAGATACTACGGTGATTGGCACTAGTGCTAGTGGGAGATTGTTAGTGAAAGCCCTAGAGCCAATCATATGATGATTGTTGTATGGACTTTATTGTATCATATTCCTATTTATAAAGGCATGGTTATTATATTTACTTGTATTGGTGCCAAATAACTAAATATAATAATGTCCTTGAGTAGTAGGTTCTTATCTATATCAATCGATTGGTTGAATCGATAATGAGATGATATAGAGAACACTACTCTTAATCATTCCTAGTCAGTATTAACATTCAGGGACAATGTTAATGCGTAGAGACTAGCATGTAGGTCAACAAGATGACTTGATCTCACAAGTCATGGATATGAGATATCAAGTTGACACATGGGTATGCATTGGAGAATGTATCTTGAATGACCATGAGAAAGTATCATGGATCGTTATATGAGTGTCATATACTTTCTCATGTGGCTATTAGTATGACTATTAGTCCTTAGACCTGAAGTCACCATGGTTCCCTACATAAGGAGTTGCATACTTTGGCCGTCAGCGTCACCCGTAAATGGGTGGACTATAAAGCGATTCGGGTATGTAACGAATTATGCGGAGGATGTGAGTGATGTAGATGGGATCTATCCCTCCTATATCGGGGTGACATCGATATTCTTGATAGAGTGAGACCACGAAGTGCATGGTTATGCCCAAATGAGTCAATATGAGATATTGAGCTCATTTGATTAGAGTGAGTCTACTTGGAGTTCAAGATTTAGATTGTCACAGGGATGACACGGTCTATGCCTCGATTGGTCAATCTAGATGTCAAGGATAGAGGGACATTGTCACATATTGTGAGTCACAATTAGTAGTCACAAAGGTGATGTTGGAGCTCAACATTCTTGTAACTTGGGTAGCAATGATGTGTTGCTAGATACCGCTCATTGCTTATGTTCCTAAATCGGTTTAGGGACATTGCCAGCGTTACAAGAACCTATAAGTCACACACATGAGAGCAATTAGATGGAGATTAGGTTCATATGATGAACCATGAGGATTAGGTTCATGGGATGAACCAAATTGGATTAAGAGTAATCCAAATTAGACTAATTGAGTTAGACTCAAGTTGATTCAAGTGTTGAATGAGTCTAATTGAGATTTGATTCATCAAATCAATTTAAATTAATGAATAGAGATTCATTATATTAAATTGACTTGAGTCAAGTGGTTAGATTTGATCAACCATGGGAGATTAGAGGTCAAGTTTGACTTGACTTGAGAGTTGAAAGGTCAAGTTTGACTTGACCAAATGCCATGTCATGATGATGACTAGGCATGGCCAATGATGATGCTCCACATCATCATTGACTTGGTCAATTAGTGCCACATCATGAGGAGACCAAGGGTCATGGGAGTTACATGCATGCATGTAACTCCTCCATGAAGTGGGCCACCATTTTGGGGGTTATGTGAGTGAAAATTCATTTTGTGAGTAATCACTCATTACTTCATCTTCTTCCTTGGGAATTTTCCTCTCAAGCTCTCCCTCTCCTTCCTCTCTTTGGCCGAACCAACCAAGGAGTGCTAGCACACTCAAGGTTGAGTTTTCTTCCACCTATTGCTTGTGTGGATACCATAGAGGAGTGTGCACTTGACACTCTCGAGTTCCGGCGGACTTTGGACGAGCGGGATTTGCGAAGGGCATCGCATCAAGGGTAACATCCTTATCTCTTAGTTCTAAGGTAGATCTAGAGGATTTTGTAAGCACATACATGTAATTAGTTTTAATACTTCTTCGCACGGATCCGTGGCCGGGACTTCCGGGGTTTCCGCAACGCAAAAAGCGGTTTTTGCGGCCCGGAAAAGCCCAACACATCTGATTCCCATTCCCTCCACATGCCTATCAAAAACTCTCACTGGAAGGGCCTTAGTGAAAGGATCTGCCAGGTTATCCTCCGATGCAATGTTGGCCACAACTTCTCCTCTCTTTACGATTTCTCGTATCAGGTGGTACTTGCGTTCTATGTGTTTACTTGCCTTATGGGCTCGTGGTTACTTCGAGTTTGCAACTACACCACTATTATCACAATATATTGTGATAGATCTGGGCAAACCAGGAATCACATCCAAGTCCATCAAGAAGTTCCTGAGCCACACAGCTTCTTTGGCTGCCTCAGAGGCTGCCACATACTCAGCTTCCATGGTAGAGTCCGCCACGCATTTCTGCTTGACAATCCTCCATACAATAGGTCCACCTCCCAAAGTAAACACAAAACTTGAGGTAGACTTACTGTTATCCCTATCTTATTGGAAGTCAGAATCTGTGAAACCCACAAGGAGTAATTGGTCTGCCTGGTAAACTAGCATATAATCCCTAGTCCTTCTCAGGTACTTCAATATATGCTTTACCGCAGTCCAATGTCCCTGTCCTAGATTACTTTGATGTCTGCTGACCATGCCCACGGCAAAGCAAATATCTGGTCTTGTACATAGCATCGCATACATGAGGCTTCCTACTGTCGAAGCATAAGGAACCGCTTTTATCTCCTCTATCTACTCAGATGTTCTAAGACACATCTCCTTAGATAAAGGAACTCCATGCCTGAAAGGTAGAAAACCCTTCTTGGAGTTATGCATACTAAAACGATCTATAATTGTATCTATGTATGAAGCTTGAGATAAGCACAACATCCTTTTCTTGCGATCCCTTATAACCTTGATCCCAAGGATGTGTCCCACTTCTCCCAAGTCCTTCATATCAAACTGTTTGGATAACCATACCCTTATGTCCGATAACACCTTGATATTGTTTCCAATTAACAAAATGTCATCTACGTATAGTACAAGAAATACCACTACGTTTCCGCCACATCTCTTGTATACACAAGACTCATCCGGACTTTGAATAAATCCATAAGATTGAATTACCTCATCAAAGCGGATGTTCCAAGACCTCGAAGCTTGTTTCAATCCATAAATGGACCGATTAAGCTTACACACAAGATACTCTTTGCCCTTTGCAATGAATCCTTCTGGTTGCTTCATATAGATGTTTTTCTCAAAACTTCCATTAAGGAAAGCTGTCTTGACATCCATCTGTCATACCTCATAATCCATATGAGCAGCAATGCATAAGAGAATGCAGATAGATTTAAGCATGGCTACCGACGAAAAGGTCTCGTCATAATCGATACCCTCTTTCTAAGTATACCCTTTCGCAACAAGCCTCGCTTTGAAGTGTTGGTGCAATCGGCCCAGGTTGACTCGAGTTTGACTCGATCAGTACCTTGATAGGATTTTGATGATAGACAAAACTCATGACATGGGATTGTCATGGGAAAGTCCAACATGGGGTTGGCTTGGAAAATCCAAGCATGGAGCTTGGTGTGGAAAAGTCCAAAGCATTGCGAAGCCGTGCACTTGGTGCTTGGCATGGGAAAGTCCAAAGCATTGCGAAGCCGTGTGCTTGGTGCTTGGCATGGGAAATCCAAAGCATTGCGAAGCCGTGCGCTTGGTGCTTGGTGAGAAATGCATTGCGAAGCCGTGCGCTTGGTGCATGTGGGAAGTCTTGAGGACTTGGTAAGTTCACTAGGCTCGGGGTCCTTGAGTCGGTGAAGGATGGCATTGTGAAGCCATGCACTTGGTGCATCCGAGGGACCGCCGGACGGGGAGCGAATGGAGTGAGCCCAAAGGGAAGCATACTTCTAGGGCATGAGACGCGAAGGATGGCGTTGCGAAGTCGTGCGCTTGGCGCATCCGAGGGACGTAGGCCGAGGGAAGAGAGCTTCGGTGGGGAACTCCATGAGTGATGTGGACTTGGCCAAGTGGCTAAGACTGAGTGTCGGAGGCTCAAACAACTTGGTGTTTGAGGTTTTTCCTAACGGCAGTCGACTGGCATAGTTGCCGGTTCGACTGGTCCAAGTCGACTAGGGTTCGACTGGTGTAAGGTTGCGTTTTGGTGCTTGGCGATCCATGGCCATGGTAGTGATCGTGATGTCGGTGATGGTCGGCTTGCCGAGGATGGCATGATCGACTGGGAATGAATATCGCGAGCACAGAACGCTCCATAGACGACTGGGTAGTCGACTACTAGGTCACCAGTCGACTGATGAGGGTCATCAGTCGACTGGTAGGTGATCCGTTGGAACTTGTCCGACGTGGATCTGGCCGTTGTGAGATAACGGACTCATAATGGACCTTTTGGCGATCATTGCTAGCGCGAAGCGAAATAGCTTGATGCAGGTTATAAATGGAGCACGAGTTAGAGGATTTCGCCAAGACTTTAAGGAAGCAATTGAAGGGGATTTGCTGTTGCATTCCAGTCTTTCAAGAGCCATGCAAAGCAAGCAACAAGAAAATGGTCAAAGCAAAGATTTGTAAAGCGTTCTTTACTTGTATTTCTTGTGTCTTTGTATTTCTTGTATATTATTGTTGTAATAGCTTGTGAGTGGTTTCTCCACCTTCGATGTGTAGTTGAGAAGGAGTTTAGTTAGTGTCGTGCGCATAACTAGAGCTCGAGGAGCTCGCCCGTGGAGTAGGAACCATTCGGTTCCGAACCACGTATATCGTGTGTATTTGCACGTGATTGTATTTGTTGTTAGTATTCATATTTGCATTAGTATTCCGCTGCGCTAACAACAATCGTAGACAAGCACGCGACGAGAATGAACGAATTATGACATCCAACGAACGAGGGCTATTCACCCCCCTCTAGCCGGCCGTACCGATCCCCTACATGAAGGTCTCAACCTTCCCGTCTATTCCTCTCTTTCTTTTGTAGATCCACTTGCATCCAATGGTTTTTACACCATTGGGTGGTTCTACTAGCACCCAGACCTTATTTGAATCCATAGATTAAATCTCAGCATTCATTGCACTTTGCCAATATACTGTATCTTTATCTTGGATTGCCTCATCATATGTCTAGGGATCAGGTTCATGTTCACCAGGGACAAAATCAGAAGATTCTCCCAAGAAAATGAATCTATCAGGCTGTCTCACAACCCTCCCACTACGATGAGGTATCACCTATGTATCCTCTGTGACACGTGGTGCAGTCACTTTTGGTATATCCTCTTGTACTAGTGGTACTGAAGTAGTGACTTCCCCTTTCAATTTCTCTAGAACAATCTTACTCATGGGCTTGTGGTTCATCACATAGTCTTCCTCTAGAAATATGGCATTCGTGCTAACGATCACCCTCTGATCTCTAGGACTATAAAACAAACCACCTTTCGTTTCTCTAGGATAGCCAACGAACATGCGTACTTCTGTACGAGGATCCAACTTACTAGCATCTGCCTTCAGCACATGTGCTGGACTCCCCCAAATCCGAATATGTCTTAGACTAGGCTTTCGCCCAGTCCACAATTCTATGTGAGTAGAAGACACTGATTTAGATGGAACCAAGTTCAGAATATATACTGTCGTATCTAGAGCATATCCCCAGAACGAATCTGGCAACTCAGAATAACTCATCATCGATCTAACCATCTCCATAAGAGTCCTATTCCTTCTCTCTGCTACACCATTCTGCTGGGGTGTGCCAGGTGCAGACAATTGGGATTGATCCCAGCCTCTGATAAGTAATTCCTAAACTCTCCCAAGAGGTACTCACCACCACGATCAGATCGTAGCGTCTTGATACTTTTATCCTGACGTTTCTCCACATTAGCCTTGAATTCTTTGAACTTGTCAAAGCATTCAGACTTGCGGTGCATCAAGTAAATGTATCCATATCTCGAATAATCGTCTACAAAGGAGATGAAATATTCAAAACCACCTCTAGCCTGGAGAGACATAAGACCATACAAATCAGAATGAACCAATTCCAACACATCTTTGGCTCTATACCCCTTGGCCTTAAAAGGCCTCTTGGTCATTTTACCCTCCAAGCAAGATTCGCAGGTTGGGAAATCTTCCACCACTAATGAACCCAAAGTTCCATCAGCTATCAACCTTTGAATTCTGCTTAGGTTAATATAACCAAGCCTTAGATGCCAAAGATATGTTTGGTTCATCTTCGAAGGTTCTTTTCTCTTATTGGAATTAGAAGATGAGTTATTCACTTTTATTTGCATCATGGGAGCTTTTGGTTCAAGTGTATATAAATTTCCTATCAATGCACTAGAACAGATAATCTCCCTATTCCTTTTTATAACAACTCTGTCATTAAAAGAAATACAATATCCATCCATAAACAATTTAGAAACCGAAATCAAATTCTTTCTAAATAAAGGTACATAAAGGCAATTTTTCCGAACCAAAATTTTATTCCTATCAAAAGATAAACATCTCCCACTGCAACAGCCGCCACCTTCGTGGCATTGCCCAAGTAAATGGTAATATCCCCTTCTTCTAGTCGTCGAGTTTCCTAGAACCCCTACAAAGAATTGCAGACATGATCAATGGCTCCCATATCTACACACCAGGTGCCATTAGATAATACCGCTAAACATGTTTCAATGACTAGACCAAAGGATATACCTTTGTTCTGCTTTTGGTTGGGGCAGTCCTTCTTCCAGTGTCCAATCTGCTTGCAAGTGAAGCACTTGCCTTTCGGCTTCTTCACTCCTTATGCCACCTTTGCTTCGCCTTGTTTCTTCTTCTTCTTGCCTTTCAGCTTAGAAGTAGAAACCTTCTAAGCAACCATGGCTTGAGCCTGAGCAAGCCCTTCTGTCGCCTGGAGTTTTGTCAGAAGCTCTGCTAATGAATACAACCTCTTGTTCATGTTGTAATTCTGGTGAAACTGCTCAAAACTCCTAGATAGAGACTGGAGAATGATATCAATCTGGGTTTCCCGATCGATCTCAGCTCCAATGACTTTCAGCTCATTCGGAGGCTTAGGAGGACACTCTTCAAAGAGTACATACTTGTACTTCTCAGTAGTTAAAACAATATCTAGATTCCTTTTCCAATCAACATATTTAGGTACAGTAAGTTTATTTTCCTTTAGTATCATAGCAAGTGGGTTGAAAATCATTTTTGAAAAACCTAAGAATCACATAGATCAAAACTTTAGATTTCAAAAAATTTATTGATTCCTCAAACAATAAAATTTCAAAATCAACCAATACCTCAAAACATCGAGAATATCATATGCCATGATCGTGTGGACGTATACGAATTCTACATTTATAAGAGGAGGTTTTACCCTTTAATTTTATTATCTTGTCAACCTAACTTTTTGAAAAATAAAATTAATAGTTGGTTCCTCTTCGGCCCTACAAAGAAAAGAAGTGACTCCGATGGGGAGGATACTTATATTTGTATCTAAGTGTTCACCATTACTCGGTACAAAGGTAATTATCTCGAGTTATGTTCCTTTCGATGGGGAAGTACACACGCTCCTTAATAATTTTCTATAATCATATTCGACCCTGTGATCTGTAAACAAACTCATCCGACGGGGAGGAAGGCACTCAGAGCCGACGTGCAAGTTTGTTTGCATCACATGTCAAATCGTAATGGAGCCCGTGGGAATTTATAAAAATATCCCTCTCCCAATTAGTAATTTAAAATTGAGAAATTTTCTAGCTTATGACATGCATATCAAACAATAAGCAATAAATATAAAAAAGAAATATTTTCCAACTATTATGGCTTTTGTCTCCAATATGCCTCCCGTCGTATCGCCATCTCGTCCGCTCCTCCCTACGCCATGTACGAGCCATCCAGAGATCTGAGCTGAGACTAACTATTTTAATTTACATCCATCGATCCTATACACCACGAAGGAGTGTACATGAAATCTAGATCGATAGTAAACTAAAATAAAAAGAGTGGATAAACAATGTCGTATCTAATTAAAAAAATTAAATACTAGCCTCGTCAACCCCGAGGATTCAAAAAAATATATATACAATTACGCACATACAGTCACATACACACATATGGCCATAATAGTTGGATCCTATGCTTGCAACCAAAAAGTTAACCTATGCACATCCTACTATTATCCGACACATATTATATATTAAAAGTGCATAAAAGTAACCGAATCCTAAAGACACAAAACTGGAAACCGTGGCTCTGATACCACATGAAGGGAGGGAAACATCGCTTCCCACTTCAACTCGGCCGCTTGCTCATGGCGATCCCTTCTACGTCCCCAGATAAAAAAAAAATTATCCTTGACAAGGAGGGATTACCCAAGCTACCATTTCATCGTCGTGCTATTTGATTAGAGTAGTCACTTGAACAAACTTGTTGTTCATGCAACCAACCTCTATTTTACGATTAGCTGCGGAATAGACGATGTACGGATCGCCGATTTTTGTGTTTGCATTCGGGGTCCAAGTAAATTAGCCACAAACAAAACATACAACATGCATATAATTGAAAACAATTATAGACATAATACAATAGAATATAAACAAGCATTATACCTCTCGATCTTCTATTGTATGTCCTTCCTCCTTTTGGACGTCGTGTGGGCGACGATCTTCCAAAAGTTGAAGCCTTCTAGATCACCAAACTTCCTTTCTTTGTTCAATCCGAACAAGAGGAAGTATAGAAACGAAACTCTTCTCTTATCTAGGACCAACCATCAAGCTCCAAGCTTGATGCTTGTCGCCGGCCCAAAGAGAGGTGTAAGGAGTGTGGGCCCCGGCCAAGAGCTCCAAGGTAAAAACCCTAGCCCTTGTTTCCACCGGCAAAGGAGAAGAAAAGGAATAGGTTGAGCGCCGGCCAAGGTAGAGGGGAGAAATATGGGCGTCGGCAACACCTTAGGAAGAAGAAAGGAAGCCCGCCAATTGTTGCCGCCCAAGCCACCTCCCAAACCCTAGCCGCCCAACCAAAACCCTAATCATCCTAGGGTTTCTTGCCGCCCAAGCAAAGGGAAGAAAAACCCTAAACTCCTCTAAGACATCTTGCCACCCACCTTAAGCCTCCTTTTATAGATTTAGGCTTAAGCCTTGTTTTAATCTTCACCGTCGGATCTAGGGATTTAATCTCAATCGTCGGATCTAGAGATTTAATCTCCACCGTCGGATCTAGAGATTTAATCTCCACTGTCAGATCTAGAGTTCCATTTTCCACCATTGGATCTAGGCTTCATGAGGGTGTTAATAGGCTACAATAGGGACCATGAGGAGGAGTTGGATCTTGGCCACCCAATAGATCAAGCCCATATAAAGTCCGATCCATTAATGATAATCCATTCTACTAGAGGATTATCATTGATCTACCTCACCAATCCCCATAAATTAATATAGGCTCCATATATTATTTGTACATTTATCTCCCCGTGTTTAAGATCTCGAATGTCCGTCGATTAATTAATTTACTGACAATTAATTAATCAACATCTAACTCCATGAGTAGTACCACTCAACCTTATCTTCATGCCGGACCAAGTCCACCTACAGGGTTTACATGATGAACCTTATGAGCTCCTCAAGGGGACATCATCATCCCAATATATAGGACACGATTTCCTCCTATAATCAATGGCACACCATATAAATAATATCATTTCCCAACTTACCGAGCCTATCGATTTACTCTATAAATCTTGCCCATTGGTAAATCAAAGAAATGAATACTAAGTATATGTGCCCGTTATTATATCGGGATTAAGAGCATGTACAATATAATATCTGAGGTCTGATTCGATTATGTAGTCAGCAATAAATCGAATCACCTCTAAGTCGGTCCTGCTCAATACACACAAAGTGCACTAATGTGATTGTATGGTCAAGACAAACCAATACCAAATCACACTACAACCATTCCAATGGTTTGTCCATAACCATCTCGGTTGTGAGCCTTTGCTTATGATTTGCAATGGACTGATAATATGATCTCCTGTGTGACACTACACACCGTGTTATCTACAATGTAATGTATCATACAATATGCATAACCATAAATATGCAAACAATGATCATGTGATTCTTATTTCAAAAATAAAGATGTTCATACAAAAGATAGACTTTTCAGTATACATCCCAACATGCAGACTTCAACGCACATATAAATCCATAACAACCTAATTTAAACCTTTTGCCACACACATCAAAACCACATCACATGGGTTGATTGCCCTAACAATCTCCTCCTTTTTGATGTGTGGCAATCCGTTTAAGTTAGGTAAAACAATTTCAAAAATACATAAGGCAAGAATGCATGTAAGTAAACATGAGTATCACAACTCCCCCTTAAGCATGCAACTCCCACTTAAGATTAACTAATTCTCCCCCTAGCATGATTAACTTAAACTCATCATTTCTCCCCCTTTGACACCATCAAAAATGTTATACAAATGTTATACATGCATGACATTCAGTCTATGGAAAAAAATTACCCAAAACCAACTTTAAAACCTGATAAAATAGGTTATTGTTCTCGTGCACAATACATCAATCGACTAAATCTGAGCATCAGTTGACTGGCACCTAATTTTCAGAATTTTCTAATTTTTCGAATGAAGTTCAGAAATGCACTAGAAATTATAGAAAATTCAAAAACTCATGAAATTTGGGGAACATAATTATAATGAGTTCCTCTATCAGTGAAATTTTTTTTCATGAAAATTCATTCTATTTTCGAAAATTAGGCAAAAATCAAAAGTTGTAAAATGTCTAAAGTTTGTATCAACTTTAAAGCCTAGTTTTGCCTTGAAACTTTTCAAAACATGAACTTGCAGATTATCAAACATAAAATTTTTTTGAAACATTTAAAATATCCAATTATAATCTATGGGCAATATGTCCATTTATTAAACATTTGCTTTCCCCATAGTTGGTCTATGATTGCTCTATTGATACACTTAATGACTCATCTAAATGCCATAAGCATTAGTGGACCATTTGTATCATCCTATTATCTCACCCATTGCTATGTTCTCAATCAAGTTAGCCTTATAGTGAGTGTGAGATGTGACTAAGGTATTTATACTTAACCATAATTTTCATGTAATTCTATCAAGGTTAAGTATCATCCTAAAAACCCAATCATGAACATGCATTAAGAATTATCAATCATGATCATAAATCATCAATTATTGCATATCATGATTATAAATCACTAATTACATATCATGATCATAAAACAAAGATTATACATAATTTCATGTTATGATCACAATATCATCGCCCAAAACTTAATTAAAAAACTACCACCCTCATCATCCTAAGTCAACAAATTAACACGATATAAGTTAAGTCCAAGTATGGTTGACTAACCTAGGGTTTTTCCAACCCTTAAGGATGGATTTGGGAACCCAATATAAATTCTTTCCTATAGAGTTCACCAAGTATTCTTTAGGGATAAATTTCCTAGCTACCATTGTATTTTTAGCTTGACCCCTAGCAATTAGGCAATGGTAGACTTTTTTATTTTTGTTTCCCTTGTATCCTAGGCCTTTCTTATTAAAGCTAGCCCTTTGGCTCCCAATGATCATATTCAATGTGTTGGAGCCTATGGTAAATTTCTCTAGGGCCTTAGTTAGATGATCTACCTATTGGTGCAATCGACCCAGGTCATGATTGACCAGACTCGAGTCTGACTCGAGCAATGTTTTGATGTTCGACAAAACGTATGACAATGTGATTGCCATGGTAAAGTCCAAGTCATGGGTACTGGCATGGAAAGTCCAAGTGGGACACATGGCATTGGGAAAGTCCAATTCTTGAGTACTTGGCATGTAAAGACAAAGCATGGGTCTTGGCATGGAAAGTCCAACATGGGTTGGCAAGGAAAAGTCCAAGCATGGGTCTTGGCATGGAAAGTTCAACATGGATTGGCAAGGAAAAGTCCAAGCATGAGTCTTGGCATGGAAAGTCCAACATGGATTGACAAGGGAAAGTCCAAGATTGAGTCTTGGCATTTGGAAAGTCCAAGGGCAATATTGGCGGCGTAAAGTCCAAGCAGGAGTCTTGGCAACATACATCCAATGGTTGGCGGCATAAAGTCCAAATAGAGTCTTGGCAGTGTAAGTCCAATGTGCCTTGGCGGTGTAGACATCGTTATGATAATAGCTGATGGAAGCACTTGAAGGCTAGCATATGGATGAACAAGTCATGGTTGACTTGGAGGGATCCGATAGGCGCGAGGCTGACGGAGGTGGCTAGAAGGCTTAGGTCTAGGCTAAGAGTAGTCTAGCAAGTATGGGGGCACCATACTTGGGTTAAAACCTCATGTTTGAGGTGTATCAGTCAACTGGGACCATGGGTCAGTCGACTGGTGGGAGTCAACTAGTGTTTGATTGCAAGAAGTGTCCTGGCGATGATTTGCCGAGCTTGGCGATCGACTCGGCCCAAGCGACCGATCTAGTGATCGATCCAGCGACTAGGATCTCTGGCATAGAAGGTTCTTCAGTCGAGTGATCAGCTCGACCGCTTGACTGATTGAGCCATCATTCGACTAATAGGTATGATCAGTCGACTGATGGTGTATCTATTGGACTTATCTAATGTGTTTCATGCCATTGTGAGACAACAACTACAGGGTCAGCCGACTGATGGTCTCGATCAGTCGACTGCTAGGCAAAATCTAGCCCAAGGAGCATCTTTAAATGGAGCTCATGGAGGAGGGATTTGGCTATGGTTCTTTGAGGAGTTTTGGGCTGAATTGCTAGTGTAATTCAGGGTCTCCAAGTGCAACTTAACCAACCAAACAAGCAAGCTTCCAAAAGATCTATTGTAAAGTTTCTTTTGCATTTCTTTTGTTGTATTTACTTGTATTTGCTTGTTGTATTTTGTATTACTGTTGTAATCATTTGTACGAGGTTTCTCCACCTCCGGATTGTTACGAGGAGTATTTGTGATTAGTGGTGCGTGTTTGCATTGCTAGGGCTTTTAGAGCCCAATTCGTGGAGTAGGAACCATTCAATTCTGAATCACATTATATCATTATGTAATTGTGTGCTTGTCTTTTGTTATTGATTTATTACTTCCATTGTGCACTAATCAATTTGTAGCAAGCACGCAATCGCAAAAGATTTCCTCCATCTACGTCATACGATCTATTCACCCCCTCTCTAGCGAGCGCAACATTCCTAACAATAGGTATCAAAGTGGGTCGCTCTTCACCGTCTTCACATCTGAGGGAGCAAGCATGCTAAAGGGAAGACGATGGATTTCCAAGAAAGATTGGGTGACGACGTCAACATTCCACCATCCTTCGACTGCGAAGATTTCACTTATTGGAAAGGTAGAATGATGCACTTTCTAATGTGTGACTTTGAAAATTGGATTAGTGTCTTAGTAGGCTTTGACACTCCAAAAGATGAAGAAGGAAGAAAATTCAAGAAGAAGAATTGGAGCCAAGACCAACTCCAATATTACAACATTAATAATAAGGTAATGGGTATTTTGCTTAATGTAATTCCTAATGATATTTTGATCAAGATAGGAGATTGCAAAGATGCCAAAGAAATATGGAACAAATTGGCAAAATTCCATGAAGAGCCTCACTCAATCCAAGAAGATAAGGAAGAGGAGGAAGAGAGCTTATCCTCACAAGAAAGTGAGGATTCAGAAGTTGAAGAGGAGTCAACTTCTGGATTGGTGGAAGAGGAGGAAGAAGAAGTAGGAGAAGCCTCCACTTCAAGGTTTGAGGGGGAGGAGGAACTGTCTACTCCGGAACAAGGTCAAGAGCAAGGAGAGCCATCTACTTTCTAGAGAAGTGATGAACGAGCTCAAGAGGCCCTTTCCACCACCGATGACCTAGGTAACTCAAGCATTTCGATTAATATTAAAAATCACATTATATGCTTTGAGTGTAGAGAAGTAAGACATTACAAGAGTAAATATCCTAAAAGAGTTAATAAAAATCTTCCGGCACCAAAGTCAATGAAAAAGTCAAGGATGCCGGTGCCCTTACTAAAAGAAGCAAGGAGCACATCATTTACTTCAAGTGCCATCAAAATGGGCATTATAGGAGTAAATGGTCTAGGGAGAGCAAGAAGGTCAAAGAAGGAGCATCACAAGTAGGGGGAGCCTCAAAGGTAAACCCTAAGGTAAATTTTAATAATGCTCATTCTTTAAGTTATATGCAAAAGCATGCTAGAAATAATTTTAGCAATCTTGAAATTTATCATAAAGAGCATGCTAGAAATAGGAAGTATTGTTTAGGAGATAAGAATGTCAACCTTAGGAATAAGGAGAAATTTGGGACTAATGTCCCTAAAAATATTTTTCCTAAGGAAAGCATTAGGAAAATAGAAAACCATTTAGGCATTAACCCTAAGAAGGGTAAGCATATGCCTAGAGGAAATGATAATGCCTAAAGGCCAAATCAAAAATAAAAAATTGGACAATTAGAGTTGGAAAATCAAGTCTTGAGGTCAAGCCTTGAGAAATTAGAGAAGACCCTTGCAAAAATGCAAAATTCAATTAAAGGGTCAAATAGTCAAAGCCTAGGGTCTACGAGTCAAAGTCAAAGACCTAGAAATCAAGAACCATCAAAGGGCAAGCTTAAGCCCAAAAAGACCTATCACAATGTTCCATTGGATTATGAAACACAAATTAGGTCTAGGAAAGCCAAGGTCACAAGGGAAGTCATCCCTAGAGTTGACCATGGTGTGTGCCTAGTAGCTAGGATTTCGAAGAAACCTAGGGAGACCACTAAGAAGGTTACAAGAGGAGTCACCCCTAGAGCTAACCTAGGCAAAACCCAAATGACCAAGGCTAACAAGCCTAGAAGGGTCATTAGGAGGGTATCTAGGGAGGTCATCCCTAAAAAATACCTACTAAACCCAAGGAGCTCAAATAGATTTTGGGTTCCTAGGAGCGTGATCGATTCACGCTAGATGGGTTTAGGTGTGTCAACCTTGAATGGATGGGTAGTTAACCTAACCATAGTAAAGGTGACACTTTAGGTTATTTTCAAGGTTATGGATACCTTGGAAATAAGTTTGATCTTTAATCCTAAAAGATTTTAGGATGTGCCAATATCATTTAAGAAGTTTGATAAATCAATCAAATTGGCACAATTTAGGTTTAGAGGTCTTAGTGTGTCATTTTAGGTTTTTTCACACTTTGGGAGATAAGTAAAAATATGGCAAAATGGACAAAATAATATCAAATGGCAATTAATGCTAAAATTTAGGTATTATATACCTTATATTTTATTTGTCATGCTTGATTTGTCATATAACATGCCATGACATCATATATACTTTTAATCATTTAATATGTCATGATCATGTGTAGGATTAAGGTTAAATGTCATGTATGCTCAAATTCTATCATATGTCATGACATCATGATCATTGGACATGCTTAATTATGTTATCATTTATGCCATGATCATTCATGCATTTAATTTGATTAAAATTGAGTTAAGAACAATGACATGACTTGAAGTCTCATTTATAAGGGAATCAAGTAGTATTGCCTTAGAAAATGCATGAGGCTTTAGTTTAAGATAAACCAAAACCCACATCTCACATCTAAATTGACACGTATATGTATTTTTACACCCTAGATACATGTGAGATGATAGGATATGAGTTGAGTTCAAGGTGCATAGTTTTTGCATCTAGATGAACTAAAACTCATCTTATATTATGTTTGGATCATTGGGAAAGCTTATGTTCAAGCCATGTACATTAAGCTCAAAGAATATGAACCAATATATGATTTTAAAATTATTTTAAAATCATTTTGAAAAACTTTGGTGAAGTCTATCTTTTGATAGCAATCACCATTGATGAAGTTGATACAAAGTGAGCTAAAACATTTAGTTTTTCTTCACTTTTGAATTTTGTGTTAATTTCGCTATTTTATGCATAAAATATTTTTCAAACATTTTTCACCCATTGTAATGGTCATAAGTATTATACGTATGGAGTTTCATGAATTTTCAAATTACGTATAATTATTTATGCATTTCTGAAATTTGATTCTAATAATTGAAAATTGGATTTTTCAGTTATCGATCATTGCCCTTGTTAGCGATCTTGACGATCGACAGATTGGTGATAGAGTTATTTATTGGTGATAAATCGTATCAATCAAAACATGATATGTTTAGCCCATTTTCAGCTATGGTAAGGTTCCCTAACCACTCCTAACCCTAGGATATGCTTTGGGAAGTATTATAAAGGGTGAAAATCCATTGGATATGGATTAGGAGAGTTGTTAGGGTGATGTATCAAATTTAAGGTATGGGAAAGTTCAATGTTGAATTTTTAACCTTAATTTTAATGGTTTAGAGTTCCTATTAGCTTAGGGACTTCTCAAGGACATTGTTGGTGCAATGGTCAAAGGGGAGCAAGCCTTTAGAGGGAGGTATCCATGATGGGATGATGGATGTTATTTTTCCTCATGAGGGGGAGAAATGGAATATTGAGATACCCACTTTGGAAATTGGGAGAGATTGTAGGATTGTCTCTCTTGAGTGATATGGGACTTATCACTAGGAAGATTGTAGGCATCCTAGATATTGGACCAAGGGAGAGATTGTAAGATCTCATTGGGACATGAGACATTGCCCTCCTTGGAGAGAACCTTTTTGATGTTAGTCAAAAAGGGGGATAATTTATGGGATTACCAATTTGGGATAATTGGTAAGGAGATTTGAGTTAGTGTTCTAACTCAAAGGTATGTGGTTTTGTCAAACATCAAAAAGGGGGAGATTGTTGGTGCAATCGGCCCAGGTCACGATTGACCGGACTCGAGTCTGACTCGAGCGATGTTTTGATGTTCGACAAAATGTATGACAATTTGATTGTCATGGTAAAGTCCAAGTCATGGGTACTTGACATGAAAAGTCCAAGTGGGACACTTGGCATTGGGAAACTCCAAGTCTTGAGTACTTGGCATGTAAAGTCCAAGCATGAGTCTTGGCATGGAAAGTTCAAACATGGGTTAGCAAGGAAAAGTCAAAGCATGGGTCTTGGCATGGAAAGTCCAACATGGGTTGGCAAGAAAAAGTCCAAGCATGGGTTGGCAAGAAAAAGTCCAAGCATAGGTCTTGGCATGGAAAGTCCAACATAGGTTGGCAAGGGAAAGTCCAAGATTGAGTCTTGGCATTTGGAAAGTCCAAGGGGAATATTGGGGGCATAAAGTCCAAGCGAGAGTCTAGGCAGCATAAGTCCAATAGTTGGCGGCGTAAAGTCCAAGCGGAGTCTTGGCAGCTCAAGTCCAATGTGTCTTGGTGGTGTAGACACCGTTAGCATGACAATAGCCGATGGAAGTACCTGAAGGCTAGCTTATGGATGAACAAGTCATAGATGACTTGGAGGGATCCGATAGGCGCGAGGCTGACGGAGGTGGATATAAAGCTTAGGTCAAGGTTAAGAGTGGTCTAGCAGGTAAGGGGGCACCATACTTGGGTTAAAGCCTCATGTTTGAGGTGTATCAATTGATTGGGACCATGGGTCAGTCGACTGGTGGGAGTCAACTAGGGTTTGACTGCGGGAAGTGTCCTGGCAGTCGACTGTCAGAGCTTGGAAGTTGACTACTGTCCTGAGCAGTCGACTAATCTGGTGATCAGTCGACTGATGGCCGGGATCTTGGGCATAGAAGGTTCTCCAGTCGAGTGATCGACCCGACCACTCGACTGATTAAGCCATCAATAGACTGATGGGTATGATAAGTCGACTGATGGTGTATCCGTTGGACTTATCCGATGTGTTTCATGTCGTTGTGAGACAACGACTACAGGGTCAGTCGACTGATGGTCCCCATAAGTCAACTGCTAGGCGAAATCCAACCCAAGGAGCAGCTTTAAATTGAGCTTATGGAGGAGGGATTTGGCTATGGTTCTTTGAGGAGTTTTGGGGCAAATTGTTGGTGTAATTTAGGGTCTCCAAGGTCAACTCGACCAACGAAATAAGCAAGCTTCCAAAAGATCGATTGTAAAGTTTTCTTTGCATTTCTTTTGTTGTATTTACTTGTATTTTCTTATTGTATTTCATATTACTGTTGTAATCATTTGTACGAGGTTTCTCCACCTCCGAATTGTTCCAAGAAGGAGTATTTGTGATTAGTGGTGCGTGTTTGCATTGCTAGGGCTTTTAGAGCCCAATCCGTGGAGTAGGAACCATTCAGTTCTGGACCTTGTTATATCGTTGTGTAATTGTGTGTTTGTCTTTTGTTATTGCTTTATTATTTCTGCTGCGCACTAATCAATTTGTAGCAAGCACACAATCGCGAAAGATTTCCTCCATCTACGTCATACGCGCTATTCACCCCCCCCTCTAGCGGGCGCAACGTGCCTAACATTACCTTTTCCCTTAAGGCCTTGTTTTCTTCAATACATGCATCATTAACATCAAAAGGAACATAATCATCATGTGAGCATGCATTTGCTAGTTTTTCTTCTAGGGCATTAATTTCATTTTGCATGCATTTATTTATATTTTTCATTTTAAATAAGTCCCTAGTTAAATTTGAAATCATGGAAATAATTTTCTTAGGGGAAAGATTTGTTGCCATAGTTTCCATATCTTCTTCCTCCGATTCCGATGAGGATGAAGATGAAGCTCCCCCTTCACTTGAGCTCTCCTCCTCACTTGTGTAGGATATTTGAAGCCGCTAGACGGGGGTGAATAGCGACGTGTCCGTTCGTAGATGGAATTCATTTCGCGTTTGCTACAATTCTTGTTAGTATGCAGTGGAATAAACAATAATGAAAATACAACAAGAACACAAGCACAACACGAGATATAACATGGTTCGGAACCGAATGGTTCCTACTCCGCGGATCGAGCTCTAACGAGCTCTAGCGACGCCAATGCAATCACTAATCAATAAACTCCTTCTCGATAACAAGTCGGAGGCGGAGGAACCTCGTACAAACGTTTATAACAATAAATGAAAGAAATACAAGCAAATACAAAGGAAATGTAAATAACACTTTACAAAACTAGGGTTTCAGTGCTTTGCTTGTTGGTTGCTTGGATGAGGTTGAAGGGCCCTGAAATGCACCTGCAAATCGCCTTCAAATCTCCTCAAGAAAGCTCCCCAAGAACTGATGATGAAATCCTCCACGAGCTCCCCTTTTTATCTTGCGTCGGGCTAGATTTCCGCCTGACAGTCGACTGTCATAAGTCCCCAGTCGATTGCCAACACTGTAGCTGTGAGACAACAGCTCAATCCACGTTGAAAAAGTTCCAACGAGACTCTCACCACCGATGCCAACATTGGCGATCGGCGCTAATCTGTAGTCGGTGACCGATCGGCTCACGGAGCTGTCTCGCAACTCAAGCGCGATCATTGCCATCCCTTAGCGATCGGACATCGATCAATAGTCGAACTCAAGTCGACTCATGACAGTCGAACCAGCCATAATGCCAGTCACTGTCAACCTCAAAGATGAGGTTTTAACCCAAGTATGGTGTCCCCATACTTGCTAGACCACCATTAGCCTAGACCTAAGCCTTCTAGCCACCTCCATCAGCCTTATGCCTCTCGGATCCCTCCAAGTCATCCATGACTTGTTCATCCATCGTGCTAGCCTTTAGGTGCTTCCATCGACTATTCCATGCTAACGGTGTCTACACCGCCAAGGCACATTGGACTTACGCCGCCAAGACTCCGCTTGGACTTTACACCGCCAACCATTGGACTTATGCTGCCAAGACTCCACCCTTGGACTTTACGCCGCCAATATCAATCCCCTTGGACTTCTCAAATGCCAAGACTCCAGCTTGGACATTCCTTGCCAAGACCCATGCTTGGACTTTCCATTGTGCCAAGTACTCAAGACTTGGACTTTCCCAAATGCCAAGTGTCCCACTTGGACTTTCCATGCCAAGTACCCATGACTTGGACTTTACCTTTCCAAGACCCATGCTTGGACTTTCCCATAATCACATGGTCAACCCTAGTCAACCATCAAAGTCTCCCTCGAGTAAACTCGAGCCTAGTCAATTATAACCTGGGTCGATTGCTCCAACAATCTCCCCAACATATTAATCGACATTAATGTCAAACATACTATGTCAAACCACTTTGTCAAACATCAAAACATCACTCGAATCAAACTCAAGTCTGGTCAATCGTGACCTGGGCCGATTGCACCAACAATCTCCCCCTTTTTGATGTTTGACAAAACAATCCTTGAGTTAGGCCCCTAACTCAAATTCCCTTACCAATTTCCCAAATTGGAAATTCCAAACACTCTCCACAACTTCTCCCCCTTTTTGACTAACATCAAAAAGGTTATCTCGCCAAGGAGGTCAATGTCTCATGTCCCAATGAGATCTTACAATCTCCCCCTTGATCCAAAAATACCTAGGATGCCTACCATCTTTCTAGTGATAAGTCTCATATCACTCAAGAGAGGCAATCCTATATTCTCTCCCAATTTCCAAATTGGGTTTCTCAAAATCCCATCAATTTTCCCAATTGATGATACTCTCCCAATAACTTCTCCCCTTTCAAGAAGAGAAACACATCCATCATCCCAAGATGGATAACTCCCCCTAAAGGCTTGCTCCCCCTTGACCATTGCACTAACAATGTCCTTGGGAAGTCCCTAAGCCAATAGGAACTCTAAACCATCAAAAATAAGGTTAGAAATTCAACATTGAACTTTCCAACACCTTAAATTTGACACAAACCCTAAACAACTCTCTTAATCCATATCCAATGGATTTTCATTCTTTCTAATGCTTCCCAAAGCATATCCTAGGGTTAGGAGTGATTAGGAACCTTTACCAAAGTTGAACACGGGCTAAACAACCTTGTTTTACCTGAAATCAGCTTGGTAGTCGACTACTTACGATGTCGATCATTGCCACTCACATCGATCGGCGCCACCAAGAGCGTCGATGATAATCAAATTCTTGAATTTTAGCTATAAGAAATGAATTTTGCAAAGTCATAAGTAATTCTACGTATATAAAAAAATCACGAAATTTGATACGTATATTACTTATAGTCAATACAATGGGTGAAAAATATTTGAAAATTATTTTACCCATAAACTATCGAAATTGATACAAAATCCAAAAGTGAAGAAAAACTTCAATATTTTAGCTCACTTTGTATCAATCTCATCAATGGTGATTGCTATCAAAAGATAGGCTTCACCAAGGTTTTTCAAAATGATTTTAAAATGTTTTCAAAACCTTATTTTGGATCATATTCCTTGGGCTCTATGTACATGACTTGTACACATGCTTTCCCAATGATCCACCATTGAAATTAGATGAGTTTTAGTTCATCTAGATGCAAAAACTATGCACCTTGAACTCAACTCATATCCTAGCATCTCACATGTATCTAGGGTGTATAAATACACATACATGTCAATTGAATGTGAGATGTGGATTTTGGTTCATTTAAACTAGGGTTTCATGCATTTTCCTAAGGCAACTCTACTTGATCCCCTTATAAATAGGACTCCAAGTCATGTCATTGTCCTTAAATCAATTTTAATCAATTAAATGCATGAAATGATATTGACATAATGATAGCAAAAATAAAACATGGCCAATGATCATGATGTCATGGCATATGATATAAAACTAAAGCACATGACATTCAATCCTAATTCCTAAACATAATCATGACGTATAAATGATAAAGATAAACATGATGTCATGACATGACATATGACAAACAAGGCATGACATATAAAATATATAGGTATAATGATACCTAAATTTTAATATTTGTTGCCATTTCATATAATTAATTATATTTTTCCATATTTCTACTTTTCTCCCTAGTATGCCAAAAACCCAAAATGGCACACTAAGACCTCTAAACCTAAAATGTGCCAATTTTAATTGATTTTTCATAATTCCAAAAATGCATTGGCACATCCTAAAATCTTTTAGGATATTGATTTAAATCTATTTCCAAGATATCCATAGCCTTGGAAATGACCTAAAATGTCAACTTTGCTATGGTTGAGTTAACTACCCATCCAATCAAGGTTGACACGACCTAACCCCATCTAGCGTGAATCAATCACGCTCTTAGGAACCCAAAACCTATTTGAGCTTCTAGGGTTTACTAGGTATTCCTTAGGGATAACCTCCCTATATATCCTCCTAATGACCCTCCTAGGCTTGTTAGCCTTGGTCATTTGGGTCTTGCCTAGGTTGACTCTAGGGGTAACTCCCCTTGCAACCTTCTTAGTGGCTTTCCTAGATTTCCTTGAAACTCTAGCCACTAGGCACACACCTTGGTCAACTCTAGGGATGACTTCCCTATTGACCTTGGTCTTCCTAGACCTAGTTTGTGTTCCATAGTCAAATGGAACACTATGATAAGCCACCTTAGGCTTAGGTTTGTGACCCAAACCTTGTTTGCCCTTGGTTGACTTTTGACTCTTAGGTCCTAAGTGTTGACTTTGAGATTTAGAACTAGACTTTTGATCATTTGACCCTTTAAATTGATCTTGTATGTTTCTAAGGGTCTTCTCAAGTTTTTCAAGCCTTGACCTCAAGGCTTGGTTCTCTAATTCTAATTGCCCAATTTTAGAATTTTGATTTGGTCTTTGGGCATGGGACTTCCTAGGCATATGCCTAGTCCATTTGGGATTCAAACCTAGGTGCTCTTGTATTTTCTTGATAGATTCCCTAGGTAAGGTATTTTTAGGGACATTAGTCCCAAATTTCTCCTTATTTCCTAAGTGGACACTTTTAGCTCCTAAACACAAGTATTTATTTCTATTAGCATGCTTTTCATAAATTGCAAGAGAATTAAAATTCCTAGCATGCTTTTGTCTATTGACCAAAGAAAGAGCATTATTAAAATATACCTTAGGGTTTGCCTTAGTGGCTCCCCCTACTTGTGATGCTCCATTTTGGGTCTTTTTGCTCCCCCTAGGACATTGATTCCTATAATGTCCTTTTGAATTGCACTTGAAGCATATGATGTGCTCCTTGCCTTTAGGTGATGGGGAACCGACATCCTTGACTTTTGGTGCCGAAGGAGCATTTCTGACCTTCTTTGGGCACTTGTTCTTGTAGTGCTCATACTCCTTACACTCAAAACACATTATATGGATTTTATTTGAAATTAGAGTGTTTGAGTTACCTAGGGTGGTTGTGGTGATTGAAGTGGATTCTTCATTCCTCTCGGAGGTTGAGATTTCTTCTTGAATTGGTTCCGGCTCCGGTGTGGATGGTCTCTCCCCCTCAATCCTAGAGGTGGATGCCTCCTCCACTTCTTCCACCGCTTCTCCCTCTTCAGATCCGGATGTTGATTCCCTATCAACCTCCGAATCCTCTAGCTCTTTGGATGTTTCTTCTTGAGCTTGAGAGGGTGATGGTCCTTCTTCTTGGACGGATGATAGACTTTCATGGAGCTTGGCCAAATCGCTCCATAGCTCCTTGGCATCCACATAGTCACCTAAGCTACACAAGAGGTCATTAGGAATTAAATCAAAAATGAATTTGATTACCTTCTTGTTTTTATTGAATTGTTGGAGTTGCTCCTCAATCCATTTCATCTTCTTCAGAAACCCTCCCTTTGGTCCCTTAGGATATTCAAATCCTTCCATCAACGCGGACCACTCCTCAAGGTCTCTCATCATCAAAAAATCTTCAATTCTCGCCTTCCAAGAATTGAAACCTTCTCGTCCATAGAAGGCATACGGAATTGGAGTGTTGATATCCCATCCCAATTGTCCTTGGACTTCCATCTTTCCCTCTAGTGTCTTGACTCCGGGTTGTTAATCCGTAGAAGAGCCCCGGGCTCTGATACCAATTGTAGGATATTTAAAGCCGCTAGAGAGGGGGGTGAATAGCGACGTGTCCGTTCGTAAGGAATTTGTTTCGCGTTTGCTACAATTCTTGTTAGTACGCAGCGGAATAAACAATAATGAAAATACAACAAGAACACAAGCATAACACGAGATATAACGTGGTTCGGAACCGAACGGTTCCTACTCCACGGATCGAGCTCTAACGAGCTCTAGCGACGCCAATGCAATCACTAATCAATAAACTCCTTCTCGACAACAAGTCAGAGGCGAAGAAATCTCGTACAAACATTTACAACAATAAACAAAAGAAATACAAGCAAATATAAAGGAAATGTAAAGAATACTTTACAAAACTAGGGTTTGAGCGCTTTGCTTGTTGGTTGCTTGGATGAGGTTGAAGGGCCCTAAAATGCACCTGCAAATCGCCTTCAAATTGCCTCAAGAAAGCTCCCCAAGAACTGATGATGAAATCCTCCACGAGCTCCCTTTTTTATCTTGCGTCGGGCTAGATTTTACTTTGTGATCGTACGCCATAAGTCCTCGATCGGCCCGCAACACCGTGGTGAGACAACGACTCAATTCACATTGGACAAGTTCCAACGGGACTCTCACGATCAGCGCCAACATTGGCGATCGGAGCTACGCCCGTAGTCGGCCGCCCGATCGGCTCACGAGGCGATTCTTTCGCACCTCAAGCTGGCGATGTCGCGCCGCCGACATCGATCATTGCTCCAATGGCGGTCATTGCTAAAGCTCATTCATCTCTTAAGCGGCGGTCGAACTAAAGTCGACTCACGGCGAAGACCATAATGCGGTCAAGATAAGGTTTTAACCCAAGTATGGTGTCCCCATATTTGCTAGACCACCCTTAGCCTAGACCTAAGCCTTCTAGCCACCTCCATCAGCCTTACGCCTCTCGGATCCCTCCAAGTCATCCATGACTTGTTCATCCATCGCGCTAGCCTTTAGGTTCTTTCATCGACTATGTCATGCTAACGGTGTCTACACCGCCAAGGCACATTGGACTTCCGCCGCCAAGACTCCGCTTGGACTTTACGCCGCCAACCATTGGACTTATGCTGCCAAGACTCCACCCTTGGACTTTACGCCGCCAATATCAAACCCCTTGGACTTCTCAAATGCCAAGACTCCAGCTTGGACTTTCCTTGCCAAGACCCGTGCTTGGACTTTCCATTGTGCCAAGTACTCAAGACATGGACTTTCCCAAATGCCAAGTGTCCAACTTGGACTTTCCATGCCAAGTACCCATGACTTGGACTTTACCTTGCCAAGACCCATGCTTGGACTTTCCCATAATCACATGGTCAACCCTAGTCAACCATCAAAATCTCCCTTGAGTCAAACTCGAGTCTGGTCAATTATAACCTGGGTCGATTGCTCCAACAATCTCCCCAACATATTAATCGACATTAATGTCAAACATCAATGTCAAACATACTATGTCAAACCACTTTGTCAAACATCAAAACATCACTCGAGTCAAACTCGAGTCTGGTCAATCGTGACCTGGGCCAATTGCACCAACAACTTGTGCTTCTTTCTTCTTGCTCGGAGGATGCGGTGGAGTCCAAGTCTTCTATTGCCATTAGGGCAAAGCTTGTGAAGGCTTTTTCTTCTTCCGATGAGAATAATGGATTATCCCATGTGGCCTTGTGTGCCTTAGCCTTCCCTTTTTCCTTGGTTTTATTTTCATCCTCCTTCTTCTTGTTCCCTTTCTTCTTCTCTTCTTTCTTTCTCTTTTCCTCTTTGCTTTTGTTCAAGAGGGGACAATCATCTCTTATATGTCCCTCTCCTTGGAAATTGTAGCATATTATCTTTCTTCTTGGCCTTCTTCTCCTATCATTGGATTTGTTAAACTTAAAATTTTTCAATGCACGTCTTACCTTCCTTACCATGTAGGCCTCTTCAATGCTATCCATGGAGGAGGAGGAATCTTCATCCGATGAGGAAGGTGGCGTCTCCTTCTTATTCTTCCCTTTGTTGGCTATGAGCGCTACTCCCCTTGATGGCTTGATTGACTCTTCTACTACTCCTTCAAGCCTAGACTCATGTAATTCCATAGTGGAGATAAATTCTTCTAGAGTACTTACCTCTAGATTCTTTGAGATATAAAATGAGTCCACCATGGAACTCCACCTTGATGATCGAGGGAATGCATCAATTGTCTTCATGATCATGTCCCTATTGGAGAGATTCTCCCCTACACTAGATAAACCGTTAAGAATTTCTTTAAAATGAGAATGTAAAGATGTTACCTTTTCCCTTTTATCGAGTTTGATATTATTGAGTTGGGAGCGGATGACATCTCTTCTTGCTAGCTTGGCCTCGGATGTGGCTTCATGAAGTTCTATAAGCTTCTCCCACATCTCTATGGCGCTAGCACATTCTCCTATTCGATTTACTTCTTGTTGAGGGAGCACATTGTACAAATGGTTCTTGGCCTTTGAATTCGCCAAGAACTCCTCTCTTTGCTTCTTTGTCCATCTAGGTTTCTCCAATGGCTCCCCTTCTTTATCCCTAGGAACTTCAAAACCATTTTCCATGATTAACATTATTTCAAAGTCGGTCTCGAAGAATTCCTCCATTCTCTTCTTCCACCAAGAGAATTCCCCCTCAAACTTTGGCGGATGGATGTTTGAGCCAGCCATTGTCGATGATTGTGTGGCGGTGAGTCCGACGACAATCTCCTCACTTTGATACCACTTGTTGGAAGATCGATGGCAGACTAGAGGAGGGTGAATAGCTTTCTTAGTGTAGACGATGGACGTCGTTCGTTCTTGCGTGTCTACGATTACGGTTAGCGCAACGGAATAATAAAGCTAAGGACAATTAAGAACAACACAAAGTAAAGAGCAATGCTAACAAAGAGATTTAACGTGGTTCATGACCCATACCGCTAATCCACGACCCAATTCGTATGGTGAATCACTCCCTTAACCAAATCTTCACTAGTCTCTCCTTAGCACTAAGCAAGGTGGAGGTAAACCATTCTTACAATCTCCCTCTTTACAATATGATTGAAATAATAGCAAGAAAGAGGAGTAAAATTGTTTGGGCACTTTGGCGGAACTTTAGATTAGAAGCATTAACCCCCCAAGATGACCCAAGGCCTCTTCTTATAGGGAAGAAGTCATTCTTCCCGTTCGTTGTTAGCTGATCGATGCGACCATCATGACTACAACTATAGTTGTTGCCTCACAACAGTTTCTTCCATGTTGGATTCCAACCAACGACTCCCACATCAGTCGACCGATCTTCCCATCAGTCGACTGATGGAGCCAACAGTTGAGTGCTTGAAGTGAGCAATCGACTCTCCAACATTCTGTGCTCGAAACCATTACGACCCGATCATTGCGCCATCGTGCGGTCGCGCCATCCTCCTACGATCGTTATTGCCAGAAACCAGACTCGAACACCAGTCGAGTCTCCAGTCAACTTCTACCTATACCAGTCGACTGGTGTCGGGTAAAACCTCAAACCAACCTTTGGTTTGAGCTTACGACACTTGATTTAGCCATTCGGCCAAGTTCACCTATGAGCTACCCCGAGCTGGGTTACAATCCCTCACTCTCATCTCCCTTGGAGTCCCTCGCCTTGAAGTTCTCTTTGTCTGGCCATGTCCCTCGGATGCACCAAGCGCACGGCTTTGCAGCGCCATCCTTCACATCTCGCCTTGAAGTCTACTTCCTTCGGCTTCACTCCAATGCTCCTCGTCCGACGATTCCTCGGATGCACCAAGCGTGCAGCTTCCGCAATGCTATCCTTCACCGACTCAAGGACCGAGTCATGAGATGGTGAATCTTGCCAATGCTATCATCAAGCCATCCATGTGCGAATTACTAAGTCATGCATGACTTCAATGCGCATATCAAATCCATAACAACCTAACTTAAACCCTTTGCCACACACATCAAAACCACATCACATGGGTTGATTACCCTAACAACGATTTCTATTTAATCAGGAAATAGAAACAATGTTTTATATTAGAGAAGAAACATAATAGCAATCGTCCAATTCTAAGACTAGTCCACTAGGGAGCTTTAGCAAATAAGTTCCGATGGCGACCGCAGCAACCTTTGCTCCATTGCCAACTCACAAATTTGACTCCCCTTTGATGAGTCTTTTTCTATTCCTTAGCCCCTTTATGTTATTACATATATGTGAGCCACACCCAGTATCCAATGCCCAAGTGTCTAAGGAAATAGAATGACAATCAATAACGAAGATACCTGAAGAGGATGGGGCATTGGATGCCTTCTTCTTCACGGACTCAAGATAAATCTTGTAGTTTCTTCGCCAGTGGCCCTCCTTGCCACAATGATGACAAGTGCCCTTTTATGCTGGTTCTGCCTTCTTAGCCTTTTTGTTCATCCCTTTCTTCTCTTCCTTTGACTTCCTCTTAGAACCTTTCTTTGAGGAATCAACTAACAGGACCACCTTCTCCTCATGTTTCACAGAAGGCTCCACAGTCTTCAGCATATTGAGGAGCTCAGGAATAGTAGATTCAAGTTTGTTCATTTGGTAGTTCATCACAAATTGTTAGAAACTCTTGGGAAAAAAATACAGAATTAAGTCAATACTTAATTCATGATTCATCACAAACTTGAGGGTAGCCAGCCGCTCGATGTACCAATTCATCTTTAGCACAAACTGTACTACAGATGAACCTTCTTTCATCTTAGAGGTGAAGAGGAGCCTGGAGACTTCGAACCTTTCGGATCTCGCTTGCTCATAAAACAACTCATGAAGATGGAAGACTATGGTATTAGCATCTATATGCTCATGCTTCTTTTGCAGCTCGGGTACCATCATGGCTAGCATGATGCAACTCGCCGATTAGAATCACCACATGTTTCTCATAGGCAATAATTGGTGCAGGTTGCATTGTCCTTAGGACGGTTGGGAAGAGGCACTTCGAGGACATACGCGAGTTTTTCTGCCTTGAGAATAATTCTCAAGTTTCTAAGCCAATCTAAGAAGTTAGGCCCAGTCAATTTGTTTGAATCCAAAATAGAGCATAAATTCAAAGACGTCATGATCAATCGATTAACCTAGACATACAAAATGAGCATATATGAGAAAGATGATTTAAAATGTACCAACATACATTCATAAATCCCATTCATTTTTTGAATTTCAAAAACCCCAAAATCACTTCGGGAGATCATAGGTCCATCTCCAAATGGGTTGATATCCAACATAGATATGAACAACCTTGGAGAGAGTCCAACAAGCCATTCATAGCTACAATGGTAGGTATCATGTATACTGATTGCATATCACATATATGCAACTATCAAAATGTGCTATCAACTAATTGAATGATCACACATACATCGGGTTGTTAACTCATTAACAAGTATGCATCATATGCATAGCACCCAACTTCACCTCCCTTCACATCGACCTTGGAGAGAGTCTAACAAGCCGATGCTCCAGGTTAAAGCCAACCCATTAATCAAGAAATAGTTTTAATATGGTTAGATCACATTCAATCAATTAGCCCAACTTGGAGAGAGTCCAACAACCAAAGCTAATGATTGACCTCTGACTCTTACCATATTAGTATTAAACTATTCCATGGTTTGAACATGTTGGGTTAGCGGGCTTGGAGAGAGTCAACAACCCAAACAAGAAGCAAAACTCTAGTTCTAACCATATTAATGGAAGGTGTAGGCTTTAATATTGAGTAAGGGTTTTTTATGTCTCATCCTCTTTTGCATGCAAATAACTATTATCTACATGGCATGACATACATGGCATACATCTACATGTCATGACACGCATTACATAATGATATGCATCTAATGCAATTACAAGACATAGAATTATGACATGTACAAAATTTCCTTATATGTCATAACTATTTATGGAAATAAAATATGTTTGAGATTTGATTCCCCAAATCAAATCAAGATTAAATTAGGAAACAAATTTCCAAATCTAATCACATATTTTATTTATGGAAAGTGTTAATTAAAGGAAGTCAAATTTAATTTAGGAAATAAATTTCCTAAATTGTCAAAACTATTTATGGAAATAAAATATATTTTAGATTTGATTCCCCAAATCAAATCATGATTAAATTAGGAAATAAATTTCTAAATCTAATCATATATTTTATTTATGGAAAGTGTTAATTTACATAAATATTCTAAACTTTCCAAAAGTAGAAGATTTCCATAAATACTTCTAAACTTTCCAAAAGTAGAAAATTTCCATAAATACAATTATGACTATCGCAAAAAATATTTTACAATTATGTCGAAACACAACAGGCTCTAATATCACCTTTGTTGAGTTTACATGCACATGAGTGTATGTTCGAACATGTTTCGTAAATATTTGCACAACGGAAGAATTAAAAAGTAATAAATCTAATTTATTACAACACACACACCACAGGCATGCAAAGTACAACATGTGTAGACATAATCGCAATTTCAAATTTTGCAATAAAAGAAAATTACGCTAGTTATACCGGCGTATCACGTCTGTGGAATGACATAAACCAGAGCAACTCTCGCTAGAATTGCCTCTATCAATATCCACGTTGAGTACCGTCGGGATAGCTTCGCCAAGCTACAAGACTCGTCTTCGTAGGAGTCACTAGCCTAGTGTCAAAGATGATGTGATCGAGAGAAGATCACAATCCGAATCAAAATTCGGATTCGAAAATGAGTCCCCAAAACTCGCTTCTCCGGAGAGGTATTCGTCAATCGATTGACGAATCCTTGGTCCTCCACCTATGAGGATTGTCGGAGATCGAATCCCCGGCAAGGTAGCCGCTGTCGGAGCTTCAACCATTGTCTAAACAATGCTCCGACATGAAAGGAAACAAGCTGGACAGCTTGGTGGAGAATTTGCGCCAGCCCAAAGAAGGAAGGTCGGCTCCACCTTGGTCACCGGAGCCAAGGGATGTCACCAAAGGGTCGCCATGGCTAGAGCATGGTGGTGTTGGCGGCGGGGCTAGCGACAAGGTGGCGGCAAGTCTTGAAGCGGCGGCAAGGAGAAGAGAGGGAGAGGAGGAGAAGAAAAGTTTTCCAAAATAAACTTAGGGCTCTCCAAAACTCTAACCGCATTTTTATAGAGCACGTGTTTCTTAACCATTAAGAAAACTTCTCGTTAGGGTTATTGGTTCATAACTAAAATCCATTAACCCGCTCCAATAACTTAAGTTAAAATAAACCAGACCGTGTTGGTCTATTTTAAGTTAAAATGAACCGAACCAACATTGGTTCATTCGTTTAAAACAAACCAAACCCCTTTGATTTATTCTTCACCATTGGTCCATGCTTCCATTGCGACTGAAACGATTTCATGCTCGCTCCTTGTTTGGTCCAACAAAACCTAGTTTCTCTCAATCTGAGAATCTCATTCTCAAGCTCATTTTAAATCCTTCGGATTACACTCATTGCGCGTGTGACCAAATAGGTTCCCTATTTATGTTGGCCGTCTATAATTAACCATTAATTATAGAACGATCATTGTTGGTGCAGCAGTCACCTAAGTCGAACCTGAGTTTTAATTATAGCAAACGATACAAAGTTAAGCTCATGTCGTTATCTCACGAGCTGAATCGAGTGTGCAGAAAATTGCTATAGCTGGAGCTAAAGGCTAGAACACCCGGAGGAAGCCGCGGTGGTCGGGAGACACTCGAGTGACTTCGGAGGGAGCCAAAGGAATCGAGTGAAAGGCCGGAAGAAAAAGTGACATAGTAAGTATCGAGGTAAGCTCGTGTGTGTGCGAGTGTAAGTGAGGTCGTATCCTCTTTACGGGGATAGACTTAAGCGTAGATCCAACCCAAGACATCACATCGGTGGTCTAGGTCGAGATCGGACGGTCGGAGGACATCGAAATAATGTTATTGTTCAGCTAACTTGTCATTTCAGCTAGCATCACGATCACGGCTTGGAGGACTCGGATCAGAATCATTGTCTGCGGTCATGATTCGATCTTCGCCATCAATTGGGATGATGGATATCATTCGACTGATGGTCAAGGATCAGCTTTGAGGAGTCAAGGCTTATCACCTCATTTCAAGGGGAGTGGTGCTCAATTGTGATTGGCTAAAGTTCCTCTCGAAAAGGGGCTCAAAGGCTATAAAAGGAGGGCCTATCCTAGGGTTTCATCATCAATTCTAAGCTTCCAAAAGCCTCCGCAAAGCTACAACTCTCTAACAACGAAGTGCTTCTTCTCTGACGTCTAGGTTTAAATTGTTTTTATTTTATTATGTCGGTATAAGTTTTATCTCAGTTTATTGCTTTACTTTTTCGGAGTTTTTATCGTAACGAGGAGACGGGGAGTGTCCCTTTACCTCATGCTTTGTGATTTTTTGTATCGATTAACTCCTACCTTTAACGAGGAGGAGTTCTTTAGTGTTTTGCCCTCCGTGTGTGGTCAAGGACCACTAGGGACTTGGAGTAATAGTCGAAGGCTATGAACCAAGTAAAATTCTCTTGTCTCATTTACTTTGCATTTATTTTCTGCTGCGTTTAATTGTTTTTGTTTTGAGCGAAATGAAGAAAAGTTTTCTATCGCTATTCACCCCCCCTCTAGCGATCCTCTTCGATCCAACGATTGGTATCTGAGCCGGGGGTGCTAAGATTTGGTGAAACCACCGATCTAGATTTTTACAGATTTCTTTTTTTTCTATTTATTTTGACTATATTTCATTTGGTTAGCCTTTTTCTCGCACTACTAATCCAAGACGTGAGTCTTGGTACATTTCGTGTGTTTTTTTTTCGTTGTTAGGTTTCTCGTCTTCATCTCCTTGTTTATTTTGTATCAATGGCCCATCTCGAGGGTTTTAGCACCGTCCGACCTCCATTTTACAACGGAGATGACTTTCGTTATTGGAAGGGTCGGATGGAATGCTTTCTTAAAACTCAAATCGAGATGTGGATCATAATCCAAACGGGATTCACACTTCCGACTATCGAAGTGGGTGAATCCTTGGATTATGACCAATGGACCATTGCGACAAAACGACAAGTCGAAGCCGATGCCAAGAAAACTCAAATCCTCCAATACAACTTGTCCAAGGAGGAGCTTTAATCGCATCAACCCCTTCATCAGCGCAAAAGACCTTTGGACAAAGCTAGTGGAGCTACACGAAGGGACCGATGAAGCCAAGGTATGTAAGCGCGATCTTTTGTTTAATAAATTATATAATCTAAAAATGCAGGAACACGAAACGACAACGCAAATTCACACCCGCGTTCAAGACATAGTCAATAATCTACACACGATCGGGCAAAAGGTCGAAAACCGCGACCTTATAAGGTATGTTCTTAACTCCTTTTCGAGGACTACCTTGTGGGCATCCATGTTCGATACCTACAAGGTCTCCAAGGATCTTTCGAAACTTAGGTTAGATGAATTATTTTATAATTTTGACTTCATGAGCAGTCTAACTCGGAACCCGAGAAGGGTATAGCACTTTTTGCAGGTTCGAGGAAGAAAACCGCAAGCAAGCCACCCCCGAAGGAAGAAGAGGATGAGTCCGATTCGGAGGTCGACTCGGAAATGGAGGCCGAACTAGTCAACCTAGTTCGACGGATAGTCAAGGGCTGAAAATGAACCGCCACTCGACCCAACGAAGGTAAGCCTAAAAGTTTGAATATTAGATGTTACGAATGCAACAGGTTTGGACACATCAAGTCCGAATGCCCAAAACTCAAGAGCAAAGCACCAAAACACAAAAAGGCACTCAACGCTACTTGGGAAGATGCATCCGAGGAAGAAGATAATGATCGTGTTCTCATGGATAAAATGGTGGAATCGGAGATGGAGTCAGAACCAAAACATGAATCGAAAACCGAAGACGAGTCGGACTACGAAGCACTATTCAAGACAAGCCACGGATACGCATCCGGTTCAAAAGATACACTCAAGGTAAGTCGATCCCTCATTAGTACACTTTATAGTGCAATTAAGTTTTTAACTAGAAAATTAGCTAAGTCCGAGTACAAGGTCGAGACCCTGGTTGAGGAAGTTAAACTCCTCAAACATGAGGTCTCCCTAACCTCTTCGACTAGTCGAGTTCGAGAGAAGGACTCAACTCGGGTTGAAAAACTTGAAGTTGAGAACTCACTCTTGAAGAGTCAAGTTGAAGATCTTAGGAACACGTTGGAAAGGTTTACTTTGGGATCCAAAGAACTTGACCTCCTACTTGGATCGCAAAGGGCCGTGTACAACAAGGTCAGGCTAGGATTTAGCTCAAACACGACCAACAAGTCGTATATGTCGATTGTAAGTCAACATAAAAAATGTGTCCAAGCATCAGTCCCTAAGACCACCTTGATTTCAAACTTAGGATCGAACCAGTACTGGATTTCCATGGACCAAATCCACTATGTGGAGAGACCGAACTGACTCAACGGTCCAGGGAGAGCTAGTACGAAACTTGTTTGTATTTTAACTTAGAAATTGCATGCTTAGGTTCTTTATTTAGTTTGATTTTTCTTTTTAGAATGGCTAGATAGGACTATAACTTATCAATACTTGATAACATAGTACCAGGACGCGGCGAGATGATAGTACGCTAGGAAAATAGAGTCTTGTGTATTCAGGCTAGATAAGGCGTATCTAGTTCGATGCACTTGACTGAGTGGAACTAGCTGAAGCTACCTCGCCGTATCCTAGACTAGTTAGACCAGGAAGTGGTCTTAGGTAAGTCAAGTTTCTATTTTCTTGAAAATGGCTTTGTCTAAGGAAGTGGTTGTTGTTCCGATCAAAGAAGGCCTTTGTGCCTCGCCACAACCTGGAAGCCATGATCTTGAAAAGGTGACTTGATGAGCCAAAGGTCAAATCCGAATCTAACGCAAGGTTGACAAGTGTTCAATTCATTAAATTCAAATCAAGTAAAATTGGAAGTCATCTCACAAGAACATATAGGGTTAACATATTTGATCATGTAGACATGGGTGAGATGATTTAGGTTAATAAACTTCAACCAATCTTTAATAAATCCAATATCCAATCCAAATACCTTGCATGTAGGATCAATGGATGTTGGAAAGTGGTTTCTCTCGACACATGACCGGGGATCGACTCAAGTTTTGAAGCTTGATTCAAGCGACAAGGATCGGTAGCCTTGAAATAAGCGGCAAGCTCAAAATCATCGGATCAGGTGATATTGAGCTCAACTCTAACTTTATTATTCAAAATGTCTTATTGGTAGAAAATTTTTAATATAATTTACTTAGTGTAAGCCAATTGTGTGATAACAACTATAAGGTCATATTTCTAGAAAATGAATGCGTAATTAATACAAATGAAACCTCTTAAACAATCGTTAAGGGAACCAGAAATAACAATATTTAAACTATTAACTTAACTAACTCCTCAACTAAGTGTCTTATGACACGACAAGAGGAATCATGGTTGTGGCACTGACGACTCGGTCACTCACACCCAAGACTCATCCACAAGATGAGTCAGAGTGACTTAGTCAGAGGTTTGACTAACCTCAATAACTTGAATAATAAAATATGTAATGCTTGTCAACAAGGTAAACAATCTAGGACACAATATCAACTAACTAATCAAGAACGAACCAAAAGTGTTCTTGAGCTCCTACACATGGATCTATTTGATTCACACGGAGCTAAGTCACTTAATGGAAGTAAATTATGTTTAGTCATAATTGATGACTACTCTAGATTTACTTGGGTTAGGTTCATCAAATACAAAAGTGACACCCTAGATCAATTAATCAACCTATTTAAACTAATAGAAAATCAACAAAGCATTAAAATCAAAAGACTTAGGACTGATTGTGGTGGTGAATTCGAGAATCACAAGTTTATAGAATTCTGTAACTTAAATGGATACCACCATGAGTTCTCTTGTCCTAGAACCCCACAATAGAATGACCTAGTAGAACGTAAGAATAAAACCCTACAAGAAGCCACTAGGACAATGTTAAACGAGTATAACCTACCCGATAGGTTTTGAACGGAAGCCGTGAGTACGACATCCTATGTCCAAAATAGGATCCTTATGGTAAAGAGGCACCTTAAGACCTCATACGAGATTTATCACGATAAAATACCTAACATCAAGTACTTTAGGGTATTTGGGTGTAAGGTACATATCCTAAACACTAAGGATTACCTAGGGAAATTTACATCCAAAACCTCGACTGGAATCTTTCTAGGATACTCGACTACGAGTAGAGCGTATAGAGTATATAATGATGACACCCTTAGAGTCGAGGAAACTATCAATGTAGTATTTGATGAAGGACACGAACCTACAAATCCCTCGGCAACCCCAATTAGCGAGCTGATTCATACCAGACTCAACTCCGATCCGGAGATCAAGTCTAGTCCTAACCTAAGTCAACCAAGTCAGCCTATCGACCAAGTGATAGATGACTCTAACCAAACTAGAACTCAAACGAGTCATCCTATAGACCAAGTGGTAGACTCAAACCAAAATCCAACTAGGACTCAAACGAATCATCCTATCGACCAAGTGATAAGTGATCCAAGTCTAGGAGTTCGAACTAGAGCCTCATACAGAAACCTTAGTCAAATCTCCTTGATTTCTAAAATTGAACACAAAACTATTGACCAAGCTCTTCTTGATCCTGATTGGAATATTGTAATGCAAGAAGAGCTGGCTCAATTCACTAGGAATGAAGTATGGGAATTAGTACCACCACCTAAAGATAAAATAATCGTTGGAACAAGGTGGGTGTTTAGAAATAAACTTGATGATAAAGGTGAAGTAGTTAGAAATAAAGCTAGACTAGTCGCTAAAGGGTTTAGTCAAGTCGATGGTTTAGATTACGACGAGACCTATGCCCCAGTAGCTAGATTAGAGTACATTTGAATGCTATTAGCGTATGCTGCACATCGAGGATTTAAGTTGTTTCAAATGGATGTGAAATCAACATTCTTGAATGGATACATTAAAGAAGAGGTTTATGTTAGTCAACCCCCCGGTTTCGAAAGTTTTGATAAACCTGACCATGTCCTTAGGTTAAAGAAAGCCCTCTATGGACTTGACTTAAACAAGCTCCTCGAGCTTGGTACGAGAGACTTTCGGTGTATCTTAATTCCAAAGGATTTAACCAGGGTGTAGTTGACCCAACTCATTTCGTAAAAACCTTAGGTAAAGACATATTCATAGCCCAAATCTACATAGATGATATTATTTTCGGAACCACCAACTCGATCCTACTGAATGAGTTCATTTCACTTATGGAAAGTGAATTTGAAATGAATTTAGTAGGCGAGTTAAGTTTCTTCTTAGGTCTACAAATTAAACAAACTAAAGATGGAATATACCTACATCAACGCAAATATACTAGGGAATTAATTAAACGCTTTGGAATGCAAGACGCTAAAATTATTAATACCCCAATGGCAACTAATGTGAATATAGAAGATGTAATCGGAAACTCAATTGATTTAAAATACTATAGAGCATAATAGGAGTCTTCTTTACTTAACCGCAAGCCAACCTAATATCTTATTTGCAAGAAGTATGTGCGCAAGGTTCCAAACCTGTGCCAAGGAGTCTCACCTAACTCTAGTCAAGCGTATCCTTAGATATCTAAAGGGTACACTTAATGTCGGTATTTGGTACCCTAGATCTACCGAGTTCGAACTAACCGGCTACTCCGATTCAGACTATGCCGGTAGTAAGCTCGATAGAAAGAGTACGAGTGGTTGTTGTCAACTTCTACCGAGTCTAGTGAAGTTGGTGCAGGGAAGCAACACCGTGTTGCCTTATCTACCACCGCCTAATACATCGCGATGGGTGAGTGTGTCACTCAGCTTCTTTGATGAAGCATACTCTCCGTGACTTTAAGTTAGACTTTACAAACACTAAACTTCACGAGATAACATTAGTTCAATTAACCTTACTAAGAATCCATATGTCACTCTAGGACCAAACATATAGAGGTCAAATACCATTTCATTCGAGAACATGTGGCCAACGAGCATACAACTCAAATACGAATCAAGTCTAACTTAGACCTATTTACTAAACCCCTACCCAAGCCGAATTTAGTCTATTAAGATGAAAATTGGGCATGTGCGTAGTAGAATAGGAACTTACAAATTATATTTTCTTACTATTTTCTTACTTTTCATTTTCATGGAACTAGCATAGACATACCTTAGATATCATGCACCTATAGATTTAATGAGCCAATACATCTCACAACACATAGGACTAATGTGTTTGTGTACTTAGCCACGAGATGGGCGTGAGATGTTAGGACCTTACTCCTAGTTCCAGATGTAGAGCTAGTGCATCGCCATGAACCATAGAGTATAATCATACATACGACTAACCGACTTCAGATCAAGTTGATCTTTCATATCAATCAAGCCAAATATGAGTAACATTTTATAGATGAACTTATTTTCAGTATATTATTTTCAAAATAATATGGAACATGCTTGGACTTTATTCACTCTTGATATATGGCAAAATGGGGAGAAAAAGGCCAAAGTTAAGGGATCAAAATTTTTTGATAACTTAACTCACTTCATATTTATTCATGGCCAAAAGTTAAGTAAATATTTACTTAACTTTAAGTTTTGAAACTTATTCACTTAACTCATTTTTGTTAACAAAAGGAAGTAAAGGCTAAGTTAAGAGAATTCTTAACTTAAAACTTATTCTTAACAAAAATGCGTTAATGTTTTACTTAAGGGGGAGAAAGGGCCAAGTTAAGAAGTCCTCTTAACTTAAAATTTTACTAAGGCCAACTTTAAGTATTGTTAATTACTTAAACTCTTCCTAAATAGCAACCTCAAGAGGGAGGACTAAGGTCTTTTCAAGACTCACCCTCGGTCAAAGGGGAGGTTTCCTCAAGGGGGAGTACTTGAAGAAAATCCTTACTACTCCTACTAATCTTTATTATTATTGTTTCTCATGCACATTATTATTCTTCATGCATGTTATTTTCTTAACTTTATATGTGGGTTTGCCATAAATCAAAAAGGGGGAGATTGTTGGTGCAGTAGACACCTAAGTCGAACCTGAGTTTTGATTACAGCAAACGATATAAAGTTAAGCTCATGTCGTTATCTCACGAGCTGAATTGAGTGTGTAGAAAATTGCTATAGCTGGAGCTGAAGGCTAGCGACACCCGGAGGAAGCCGCGGTGGTCAGGCGACACTCGAGTAACTTCGGAGGGAGCTGAAGGAATCGTGTGGAAGGCCGAAAGCAAAAGCGACACAGTAAGTATCGAGGTAAGCTCGTGTGTGTGTGAGTATAAGTGAGGTCGTATCCTCTTTACAGGGATAGACTTAAGCGTAGATCCAACCCAAGACATCCCATCGGTGGTCTAGGTCGAGATCGGACGGTCAGAGACCATTGGAATAATGTTATTGTTCAGCTAACTTGTCATTTTAGCTAGCATCACGATCCGCTACTTGAGGACTCGATCACAGAATCACCGACCGTCTCAGGTCAAGATTCGATCGATGCGCCATCACCGATCGATGATGGATCACGATCGATGGTCAAGGATCAGCTTCGAGGAGTCAAGGCTTATCACCTCATTTCAAGGGGAGTGGTGCTCAATTGTGATTGGCTAAAGTTCCTCTCAAAAATGGGCTCAAAGGCTATAAAAGGAGGGCCTATCGTAGGGTTTCATCATCAATTCTAAACTTTCAAAAGCCTCCTCAAAGCTACAACTCTCCGACAACGAAGTGCTTCTTCTCCGACGTCTAGGTTTAAATTGCTTTTATTTTATTACATCGGTATAAGTTTTATCTCAGTTTATTGCTTTACTTTTTCAGAGTTTTTTTCGTAACGAGGAGAGGGGGAGTGTCCCTCTACCTCAAGCTTTGTGACTTTTTGTATCGATTAACTCCTACCTCTAATGAGGAGTTCTTTAGTGTTTTTCCCTCCGTGTGTGGTCAAGGACCACTAGGGCCTTGGAGTAGTAGCCGAAGGCTATGAACCAAGTAAAATTCTCTTGTCTCATTTACTTTGCATTTATTTTCTGCTGCATTTAATTGTTTTAACGAACGAAATGAAGAAAAATTTTCTATCGCTATTCACCCCCCCCCCTCTCTAGCAATCCGCTTCGATCCAACAATCATGAGTAGCACTTAGTAGTACATCATGATCCCTAATTAACCAGAAAATCAATGGTTGATTCCAGAAACATTTCTGAAACCCTTCAGCAGCTACATTGAATCGTGTCCCATTCCCTTCACTCATCTTATACCCTCTTGGTTCAGGACATGGTCTATAGTGTCAGTGCCCACTAGGTCGACTACGTCACACCTAGCCCAAGTATCATTTTTTCTTCCTACGGATTCTAGTTACTGCACATGTATCCAAGACTACCTTACTCTAAATATGTAATGCTTTGGCCAAAGACTTTAGTAAAAATCCGATGAGAGACCATGGGTGTACATCTCCTTGCAAGGAGTGGTGAATCCTTTATAGGCTATTCAAACACCTTCGGTCACTTCGACTTATACCCAATCATCCCGGGTCCACATCTTCTCAGAGATGCTTGCTTAAGATGTCAAAGCATAAGTTTTCATGACCAAGAGGACTTGAATACCACAAGTCAAAGGAACATCGCACTTAAGCTGCAGTAAGAACTTCATTGACATATCCATATATGCAGAGAACCATATGAAGTCTTACAGATGGTCACTCCAATGAACTAGTTACCATAACTAGCATCCACAGTTAACTCCGGACATCACAATTTCTCCAGCCAGTGAGAATCGACTGTTTGGATACACCAAGGAGTATACCTCGTGCTAGTCTCGACAGAATTGATGGTGTCCAAATCCATCAATTCATCGACTAGGGATAATTCCAATACATCTCAATTACACATGTAGAGATACTCACTAGTTGTGATTCAATCACAAATTCTCTCATGTTGTGAATCGTATTATGGATATTCAGTAAATGAGTTTAAGATATAATCAAATACATGAAAACATGTATACTCAAATAGTGAATCTTCATTTATCATATAAATGGTACAACCATAAGGCGATTGCCTTAGGACACCTCTCATATATTACAAACACAGATAAGCCAGAGGCTACGTCTGATAGGTGTCTATTTATTAGTTTCCCTAAGTAAACGAGGGTCTACCAATTCTATCATTCATTGGAACAAAAGGTATTTGTTTCAAGGCATGATGTATTCCTAGAGGAGTTTCTCTTATAGGAAAACAGTGGGAGTGAGATTGAACTAAGTGTAGTTCAAGAGACTCCGATAGGCACATAAGAGATGCCTAGTCAAGAACCACAGTTGAATAATCATTCGGATGAGGTAATAGCTGAACCTATTTGTTGGAGGATTGGTGGCCGGCTAGAGGGGCGGTGAATAGCCCAATTTAACGTAGATGATGGAATTCATTTGCTCGTCGTGTGCTTGTCTACAATATTCGTTAATACACAGCGGAAATACAAATAACAAATGTGAATGCAAAAGACACAAGCACAAATACAACACGATATATGTGGTTCAAAACCTTAGGGTTCATACTCCACGAGGTGAGCTCAACGAGCTCAAGTTATGCGCACGACACTAACCAAACTCGTTCTCAACAATAAGTCGAAGGTGGAGAAACCTCATACAAGCAATTACAAAAGGTAATACAAAAGTACAAGCAAAATACAAAGACAATAAATGAAATACGTAAAGAACACTTTACAATAAATGATTTTGAACTCTTGTTTGTTGCTTGCTTTGGTTTGCTCTTGAAGGTCTGGAATGCAGCAACAATTCCCCTCCAAAATCTCTCCAAAAATGGTTGCAAAATCCTCCATCTCGAGCTCCTTAAATAAACTTCATCGAGCTAATTTCATGCCAATCAGTTGACTGATCATGACCATCAGTCAACTGCTCCTATAGTCGTTGTCTCACAACAACTCGATCCACACTGGACAAGTTCCAATGGATCCACCATCAGTCGACTGATCAAGTCACAAGTTGAGTGATCCAAGCAATTAATCAACTTGAAAAGGTTCTGTGCCCGTGACACCCTTCATTAGTCGACTGCCATCCCTTGGGGGATGGTAGTCGACTGCCATCCCCTGGTAGTCGATTGATGGGCCAGAAACCACCAATCGCACAACAGTCAATTGTTTGTTGGGATGTATACTGGAAAGTCTATCTTTTATATGAACATCTTTATTTTTGAAATAAAAATCACATGATCATTGTTTGCATATTTATGGTTATGGATATTGTCTGATACATTACATTGTAGATAACATGGTGTGTAGTGTCACACAGGAGATCATGTTATCGGTCCATTATAAAGTATAAGCAAAGGCTCACAACCAAGATGGTTATGGACAAACCATTGGAATGGTTGTAGTGTGATTTGGTATTGGTTTGTCTTGACCATAGAATCACACTAGTGCACTTTGTGTGTATTGAGCAATACCAACTTAGAGGTGATTCGATTTATTGATGACTACATAATTGAATCGGACCTCAGATATTATATTTTACATGCTCTTAATCCCGATATAATAACGGGCACATATACTTAGTATTCATTTCTTTGATTTATCAATGGGCGAGATTTATAGAGTAAATCGATAGGCTCGGTAAGTTGGGAAATGATATTATTTACATGGTGTGTCGTTGATTATAGGAGGAAACCCTGTCCTACATATTAGGATGATGATGTCTCCTTGAGGAGCTCATAAGGATCATCATGTAAACCCTGCAGGTGGACTTGGTCCGGTATGATGATAAGGTTGAGTGGTACTACTCATGGAGTTAGATGTTGATTAATTATTTGTCAGTAAATTAATTAATTGATGGACATTCGAGATCTTAAACACGGGGAGACAAATGTACAAATAATATATGGAGCCCATATTAACATATGGGGGTTGGTGAGGTAGATCAATGATAATCCTCTAGTGGAATGGATTATCATTAATGGATCGGACTTTATGTGGGCTTGATCCATTGGGTGGCCAAGATCCAACTCCTCCTCATGGTCCCTATTGTATCCTATTAAAATCTCATGGAGCCTAGATCCAATGATGGAAAACAAAACTCTAGATCCGACGGTGGAGATTAAATCTCTAGATCCGACGGTTGAGATTAAATCTCTAGATCCGACGGTTGAAATTAAATCTCTAGAACCGACGGTTGAGATTAAAAGGAGGCTTAAGCCTAACTCTATAAATATGGGCTTAAGGCTTGGGCGTGGGAATCAATTGAGAGAGGTTAGGGTTTTTTTTCTTTGGCTTGGGTGGCAAGGAAAAAGTGGGTGGCTAGGGTTTTAGGAGGTGTATTGGGTGGCCACAAATAAGGAAGGTTTTCTTCTTCCTTAGGAGTTGCCAGCGCCCATCCTTGTCCTCTCTACCTTGGTCGGCGCTCAACCTATTCCTCTTCTTCTTCTTGGCCGGTTGAAACACGGGCTAGGGTTGTTCCTTGGAGCTCTTGGCCGGCACCTACATCTCCTTGTTCTTCTTCTTGGCCGGCGGCAAGAACCAAGTTTGGAGCTTGGTGGTTGGTTAAGGGATGGGGAAGAGTTTTGTTTCATATTCTTCCTTTTGTTTGGAGCGAGCAAAGAAAGGAAGATTGGTGATCTAGGAGGCTTCGACTTTTGGAAGATCGTCACCCACACGACGTCCAAAAGGAGGAAGGACATACGATAGAAGATTGAGAGGTATAATGCTTCTTTATATTCTTTTGTAATATGTCTATAATTTTTTTTCAATCATATACATGTTGTATGTTCTGTTTTGTGGCTAAATTAATTTGGAACCCGAATACAAACACAAAAGCCGGCGATCCGTACATCGTCTATTCCGCGACTATTCATAGAATAGAGGTTGGTGGCTTGAACAACAAGTTTATTCAAGTGACCACTCTAATCGAATAGCACGACGATGAAACGGTAGCTTGGGTAATCCCTCTTGTCAAGGATAAATTTTTTTTATCCGGGGACGTAGAAGGGATCGCCATGAACAAGTGACCGAGTGGAGGTGGAAAGAGAAGTTTCCTACCTACATTGCCATCGACTTGGATCAGTCGATTGCTACCTATAGTAGTCGACTGGTGTCGGGTAAAACCTCAAATACTTGTTTGAGTGTTCGACTGTCGGATAAAACCTCAAACACCATGTTTGAGCATTCGACACTCGATCTTAGCCACTTGGCCAAGCTCAATTATCATCTCCCATAGAGTCCCTCACCGAAGCTCTCTTCGTCCGGCCACGTCCCTCGGATGCACCAAGTGCATGACTTCGCAATTCCATCTTTCACGTCTCGCCCTGAAGTCTACTTCCTTTGGCTTCACTCCATTCGATCCTCGTTCGGCGGCCCCTCGGATGTACCAAGCACACGACTTTTACAATGCCATCCTTCACCAACTCAAAGACTCGAGCCATGAGACGATGAACTTGCCAATGCTTTATCAAGCTTTCCCATTGCCAAGGCTACACACTTGGAGTTACACGCCAACTCTATGTTGGACTTCCCATGCCAAGCCCCATGCTTGGACTTTCACTGCCAAGGCTACACACTTGGACTTACATGGCCAACCCATGTTGGACTTTCCCAATGCCAAGCCCCATGCTTGGACTTTCACCGCTAAGGCTACACACTTGGTCTTCCCATGACAATCACATGTCATATGTTTTGTCTAACATCAAAATACTGCTTGAGTGAAACTCAAGTCAGGTCAGTGGCCATGGCTACACACTTGGACTTCCCATGATAATCATATGTCATATGTTTTGTCTAACATCAAAAAACTGCTCGAGTCAAACTCAAGTCCGGTCAATTGTGACCTAGGTCGATTGCACCAACACTATTAATGCACCACCTCCTCGTAGATCTAGTAGGACATGTAGGATTCCTAAGAGATATGGATTTCTCATAAGTGAATCTAATGATGTGTTTCTCATAGATGATATGGAATCCACTAGTTATGAAGAGAGACTGAATAGTTCAGACAGGGATAGATGACTACTAGCCATGAAATTAGAAATGGATTCCATGTATGAAAACCAAGTTTGGAACTTGGTAGACCCACCCAAAGGCATAACGCCTATAGGGTGCAAGTGGGTTTTTAAGAAGAAAACTGACATGGATGGTAATATTATCAACTATAAAGCTAGATTAGTGGCAAAAGGATATCATCAAAGACAAGGTGTTGACTATGACGAAACCTTTTCACCAGTAGCTATGCTTAAATCCATTCAGGAACTCCTAGCCATAGCGACTCATTTTGATTATGAGACATGGCAGATGGATGTGAAAATAGCTTTCCTTAACGGAAACCTATCTGAGGATGTATATATGATACAACCTGAGGGTTTCACATCCTTTGACAAAAACAAAGAATGCAAGTTTCAACGCTCCATTTATGAATTCAAGCAAACATCCAGGAGTTGGAATATCCATTTTGATGAGGCAATCAAATAGTTTAATTTCTCATAAAATCCTGAGGAGCCATGTGTATAAGAAGGTTAGTGGGAGTGCGGTCATGTTCCTAGTATTGTATGTCGATGACATATTAATTATAGGAAACGATATTCTTGTTTTGCAAACAGTCAAGGTCTAGTTGTCCAAAATGTTCTCCATGAAAGACATGGGAGAAGCAACTTATATTTTGGGGATTAAGATCTATAGAGATAGATCGATTCAGTTGCTTGGTCTTTCACAGTCTATATTCATAGACAAAGTGCTAAAACGATTTAGCATGGAAGTATCAAAGAAAGGTTTTATTTCCATGAGGCATGGGATTCACCTTTCGAAGTCTATGCCCGTCTGCATAATGAAGATGAGAGGATTGACATGAGTCAAATCCCATATACATCAGCTATAGGATCGATCATGTATGTTATGTTATGTATGAGGTCCAATGTATCATACACTTTGAGTGTTACGAGTAGATACCAGTCGGATCATGGAATGGACCATTGGGTGGTTGTCAAGACAATCCTTTAATACTTGAGAAGGACTAAGGATTTGTTCTTGGTATATAGAGGAAGTGATATGGTAGTAAGTGAGTATACTGATGACAACTTCCTGACAGATAAGGATGATTCCAAATCTTAATCTAGATACATATTCCTCTTGAATGGAGGTGTGGTGAGTTGGAAGAATTCTAAGCAAGACACCATTGCTGATTCTACTATGGAGGCAGAGTACATTGAAACTTCTGAAGCAACAAAAGAGGCGATCTGGATCAAGAAGTTCATTACTGAACTTGGAGTAGTTTCGAGCATTATTGAAGCATTATCGATTTATTACGACAACAATGACACTATTGCATAGGCGAATGAACCACGTTCTCATCAGCGATTCAAGCACGTACTATGCTATTACCATATGATCAGAGTGATCACTAGTAGAAGAGATGTATAAATAGAGAAAGTTCCCACTGATAAGAATCTAGCAGATCCCTTGACAAAGCCTCTTCCCAAGAAAAGTTCGAGAGGCATATTGAGGCCTATGGTATTGATACAAAGGTGATTGACTGTAGGGAAAGTGGAAGTTTGATGTAATTAAGAGGTGTCCTAAGGCAATCGCCTTAGAAGTTATTAATAAATTTAACTATTATACATTATCTATGTATTTGATTGGAATTTAAACTCATTTACTGAAGTCCACAATACGATGCATAACGTGAGAGAAATTGTGATTGGATCATAATTAGTGGGTATCTCATCATGCGTAAATATGCAAGTATTGAAACTATCCCTAGTCGATGAATTGATGAGATTGGACATCATCAATTCTGTGAGACTAGCACATGTTATACTCCTTGGTTTAACCAAGCATTCGGTACTCACTGAATGGGAGAATAGGGATGCTGAGAGAGAACATGTAGATGCTTGTTATAGTAACTAGTTCATTGGAGTGACTAGCTATGAGACTTCATATGGTTTTATATGTCGTTGAAGATCTCATTGCAGCTTGAGTGCGAGCTTCCTTACACTTGAGGTATTCAAGTTACCTTGATCATGGCGCCTTAAACTTTGACTTATTCATAGCCATCTAAGTAGGTGTAACTCGGGGATGATTGGATATTAGCCAAAGTGATCGAAGGTGTTTGAATAGCCCACAGAGGATTCACCACTCCTGATAAAGGAGATGTATATCCTAGGCCTCTTATCAGGATTGTTACTCAGAAGTCTCTGGCCAGAGCAAACTGTTGGGATGTATACTGAAAAGTCTATCTTTTGTTTGAACATCTTTATTTTTGAAATAAGAATCACATGATCATTGTTTGCATTTTATAGTTATGCATATTGTCTAATACATTACATTGTAGATAACATGGTGTGTAGTGTCACACGATAGATCATGTTATCGGTCCATTATAAAGTATAAGCAAAGGCTCACAACCAAGATGGTTATGGACAAACCATTGGAATGGTTGTAGTGTGATTTGGTATTGGTTTGTCTTGACCATAGAATCACACTAGTGCACTTTGTGTGTATTGAGCAATACCAACTTAGAGGTGATTCGATTTATTGATGACTACATAATCGAATCGGACCTCAGATATTATATTGTACATGCTCTTAATCCCGATATAATAACGGGCACATATACTTAGTATTCATTTCTTTGATTTATCAATGGGCGAGATTTATAGAGTAAATCGATAGGCTCGGTAAGTTGGGAAATGATATTATTTACATGGTGTGTCATTGATTATAGGAGGAAACCCTGTCCTATATATTAGGATGATGATGTCTCCTTGAGGAGCTCATAAGGATCATCATGTAAACCCTGCAGGTGGACTTGGTCCGGTATGATGATAAGGTTGAGTGGTACTACTCATGGAGTTAGATGTTGATTAATTAATTGTCAGTAAATTAATTAATTGACGGACATTCGAGATCTTAAACACGGGGAGACAAATGTACAAATAATATATGGAGCCCATATTAACATATGGGGGTTGGTGAGGTAGATCAATGATAATCCTCTAGTGGAATGGATTATCATTAATGGATCGGACTTTATGTGGGCTTGATCCATTGGGTGGCCAAGATCCAACTCCTCCTCATGGTCCCTATTGTAGCCTATTAAAATCTCATGGAGCCTAGATCCAATGATGGAAAACAAAACTCTAGATCCGACGGTGGAGATTAAATCTCTAGATCCGACGGTTGAGATTAAATCTCTAGATCCGATGGTTGAAATTAAATCTCTAGAACCGACGGTTGAGATTAAAAGGAGGCTTAAGCCTAACTCTATAAATATGGGCTTAAGGCTTGGGCGTGGGAATCAATTGAGAGAGGTTAGGGTTTTTCTTCTTTTGCTTGGGTGGCAAGGAAAAAGTGGGTGGCTAGGGTTTTAGGAGGTGTATTGGGTGGCCACAAATAAGGAAGGTTTTATTCTTCCTTAGGAGTTGCCACCTCCCTTCCTTGTCCTCTCTACCTTGGTCGGCGCTCAACCTATTCCTCTTCTTCTCCTTGGCCGGTTGAAACACGGGCTAGGGTTGTTTCTTGGAGCTCTTGGCCGGCACCTACATCTCCTTGTTCTTCTTCTTGGCCGGCGGCAAGAACCAAGTTTGGAGCTTGGTGGTTGGTTAAGGGATGGGGAAGAGTTTTGTTTCATATTCTTCCTTTTGTTTGGAGCGAGCAAAGAAAGGAAGATTGGTGATCTAGGAGGCTTCGACTTTTGGAAGATCGTCGCCCACACGACGTCCAAAAGGAGGAAGGTCATACGATAGAAGATTGAGAGGTATAATGCTTCTTTATATTCTTTTGTAATATGTCTATAATTGTTTTTCAATCATACACATGTTGTATGTTCTGTTTTGTGGCTAAATTAATTTGGAACCCGAATACAAACACAAAAGCCGGCGATCCGTACATCGTCTATTCCGCGGCTATTCATAGAATAGAGGTTGGTGGCTTGAACAACAAGTTTGTTCAAGTGACCACTCTAATCGAATAGCTGTTAGTAATATATGAGAGATGTCCTAAGGCAATCGCCTTATGTATGAACCATTTATATGATAAATGAAGATTCACTATTTGAGTATACATGTTTTATGTATTTGATTGGATCTTAAACTCATTTACTGAATGCCCACGAAACGATTCACAGCATGAGAGAATTTGTGATTGGATCACAACTAGTGAGTATCTCTACATGTGTAATTGTGATGTATCGGAATTATCCCTAGTCGATGAATTGATGGATTTGGACACCATCAATTCTGTCAAGACTAGCACGAGGTATACTCCTTGGTGTATCCAAGCAGCTGATTCTCACTGGCTGGAGACATAGTGATGTCCGGAGTTAATCGTGGATGCTAGTTATGGTAACTAGTTCATTGGAGTGACCAGCCGTAAGACTTCATATGGTTCTCTGCATATATAGATATGTCATTGAAGTTCTTACTGTGGCTTAAGTGCGATGTTCCTTTGACTTGCGGTATTCAAGTCATCTTGATCATGGAGACTTATGCTTTGACATCTTAAGCAAACATCTCTAAGGAGATGTGGACCGGGATGATTGGGTATAAGTCGAAGTGATCGAAGGTGTTTGAATAGCCTATAAAGATTCACCACTCCTTGCGAGGAGATGTATACCCATGGCCTCTCGTCGGATTGTTACTAAAGTCTTTGGCCAAAGCATTACATGTTTAGAGTAAAGTACTCTTTGATACATGTGGAGTAACTAGAATCCGTAGGACGAGGAAATGATACTTGGGCTAGGTGTGACGTAGTCAGCCTAGTGGGGACTGACACAATAGACCATGTCCTGAACCAAGTGGGTATAAGATGAGTGAAGGGAATGGGGGCACGATTCATTCGAGCTACTGAAGGGTTTCAGAAATAGTTCTGGATCAACCGTTGATCTTTTCGGTTAATTGGGGATCATGATGTACTACTAGGTGCCACTCATGATCGTTCTATAATTAATGGTTAATTATAGGCGGCCAACATAAACCGAGAACCTATTTGGTCACCACGCCTGCGAGTGTAATCAAAGGATTTAAAAGCGAGCTTGAGAATGGGATTCTCGGGCCAGGAGAAACTATGTTTGGTTGGACCAAACATAAGCGAGCATGAAATTGTTTGATGCAATGGGGCGTGGATGGGCGTGTCTTATGAAGACATAATGGATGGACCAAAATGGTTTGGTTCTAATCCAATGGATGAGAATAAACCAAAGGGTTTGGTTTATATTAAGCGAATGAACCAAAGGTTGGTTGGTTCGTTTTAACTTAAAATAAACCATCATGGTTTGGTTTATTTTAACTTATCTTAATGGAGGCGGGTTAGTTAACGGGCTTTATGGATATGATCCATTAACCATTAAGAGAATTAGTTCTCTATAAAATAGGGCTTAAACCTAATCCCAAACCTAATCACAAAACCCCCTCTAGTTGAGTTGCCGCCCACTCCTTGGAGGTCGCGCCAACCTTCCGCCCAGCTTTGTGCTGCCGTCACGGCGACCCTCGGTGATCCTAAAGGTTGGCATCAAGGTGAGCTTTTGTCTCCTTGCTTTGGCGGCGCCTATCTCCTCCACCAAGCTGTCCAGTTTTCTGGACAGCTTCTTCTCCTTCGGGCGTCGTTTGGGCGGCGGTTGAGTGCTCGACAGCGGCTAACATACCGGGATTTGATCTCGGTAATCCTCTGAGTGGAGGGGCGAAGGATTCGTCAATCGGTTGTGAATACCTCTCGGAGAAGCGAGTCTTGAGGACTTGTTTTAGGATCGAATTTGGATTCGGATCGTGATCATCTCGATCACGTCGTCTTCAACGAGGCTAGTAACCCGTCACGAAGGCGAAGCTCGTGACTTAAGCGAAGTCATCGAGGCTCGGCGTGGATCACGGATAGAGGCGATTCTTACGAGGATCGTTCGGTTGATCGTTCCCGCTACACGTCATACGGAAGGTATAACGTAGTTTAATTTCCTTTTATTGCAATTTTAATTTACGGTTATGTCTACACTTGTTGTAATAGCATGCGTGTGTTGTGTGTGTTGTAATAAATAGGAGTATTTATTATTTTTATTGCTTCATTTGTGCTCATGTTTACGAAACATGATCGAACACACACGCCTTGATGCGGAAACCCTTGATGGTATTAGAGCCCAGGTTGTGTTTCGACATAATCGTAAAAATGGTTTTGCGATAGTCATAATGTATTTCTGGAAGTTTTATAAATTTTGGAAATTTAGAAGTATTTATGGAAATTATTCAATTTTGGAAAGTCTAGAAGTATTTATGGAAATCTTCCACTTTTGGAAAGTTGGAAGTATTTATGGAAATTTATATTTTCCATAAATAAAATATTTGATTAGATTCTGGAAATTTGTTTCCTAATTTAATCATGATTTGATTTGGGAAATCAAATCTTAAAATATTTAATTTCCATAAGTAGTTTTAATGATTTAGGAAATTGGTTTCCTAAATAGATTTTCCTTAATCAAATAATTCCATGAATAAAATATGTGATTAGATTTGGAAATTTGTTTCCTAATTTAATTATGATTTGATTTGGAGAATCAAATCTTAAACATATTTTATTTCCATAAATAGTTATGACATATAAGGAAATATATACATGACATAATTGTATGCCATGTAATTGCATTAGATTCATAACATTATGCCATGCGTGTCGTGACATGTAGATGTATGCCATGTATGCCATGCCATGTAGATAATAGTTATTTGCATGCAAAGAGGATGAGACATAAAACCCTAACTCAATATTAAAGCCTACACCTTCCATTAATATGGTTAGAACCAGAGTTCTGTTTCTTGTTTGGGTTGTTGGACTCACTCCAAGCCCGGCTCGAACCCGAACATGTTCAAATCATTGGAATAGTTTAATACTAATATGGTAAGAGTCAGAGGTCAATCATTAGCTTTGGTTGTTGGACTCTCTCCAAGCTGGGCTAATTGGTTGAATGCGCTCTAACCATATTAAAACTATTTCTCGATTAATGGGTCGGCTTTAACTTGGAGCATCGATTTGTTGGACTCACTCCAAGGTCGATGTGAAGAGAGGTGAAGTTGGGTGCTATGCATATGATGCATACTTGTTAATGTGTTAACAACCCAATGTATGTGTGAACATTCAATTAGTTGATAGCACATTGTGATAGTTGCATATACGTGATATGCAATCGGTATAAAAGATACCTACCGTCGTAGTTATGAATGGCTTGTTGGACTCACTCCAAGGTTGTTCTTATCTATGATGGATATCAGCCCATTCGGAGATGGACCTACGATCTCCCGAAGTGATTTTAAGGGTTTTTGAAATTCGAAAAATGAATGGGATTTATAAATGTATATTGATGCATTTTTAAAATCATTTTCTCATATATGCTCGTTTTGTATTTCTAAGTTAATATATTGATCATGATGTGTTTGAATTTGCGTTCCATTTTGGATTCAAATAAATTGACTGGGCCAAACTTCTTGGACTAGCTTAGAAACTTGAGAATTGTTCTCAAGGTGGAAAAGCTTGCGTATGTCCTCGAAGCGCCTCTTCCCGCCCATCCTAGTGACAATGCAACTCTGGACCAATTGTTGGCCTATCAGAAACATGTGAGTGATTCTGAACAAATGAGTTGCATCATGCTAGCCATGATGGAACCCAAGCTACGATAACAGCATGAGCATATGGATGCTCATATCGTAATCCTTCATCTTTGTGAGTTGGTTGATGAGCAAGTGAGATTCGAAAGGTTCGAAGTCTCAAAGCTCCTCTTCACCTCTGAGATGCTAGGAGGTTCATCTGTGGTACTGCTCAATATGCTGAAGACTGTGGAGTCTTACGAGAAGCATGGCGGGGGAGGTCTTTGTTAGTTGATTCCTCGAAGAAAGGTTCTAAGAGGAAGTCAAAGGAAGCGAGAAGGAAAGAAGAGAAGGGCTAAGAAGGTAGAACTAGCACAAACTTGCCATCATTATGGCAAGGAGAGACATTCTTGAAGAAAGTGCAAGATTTATCTTGAGTCCATGAAGAAGGATAAGGCATCGGATGCCCCATCTTCTTGAAATCTTCTTTATTGATTGTCATTCTATTTCCTTAGACACTTGGGTATTGGATCTTTGGGTGTGGCTCACATATATGTAATGACATACATGGGCTAAGGAATAGAAGAAGACTTGTCGAGGAGAGTCAAATTTACGTGTTGGGAATGGAGCAAAGGTTGCTGCACTCGCCATCGGAACGTATTTGTTGAAACTCCCTGCAGGACTTGTCTTAGAAATGGACAATTGCTTTTATGTTCCTTCGTTGATAAAGAACATCATTTCTATTTCTTGTTTAAATAGAAATGGTTTCCATTTGACGTTTAGTAACAATTGTTGTTACATAACTTTGAATGGGGTTCTTTATGGGACTGGAACTTTAAGCAATGGTGTTTATACGTTGGACGTATCCAGTGACATTTGCAATATCGAAGTGAGCAACAAGAGTGCTCGAAAGGATAATCAAATAGACTCCTACATGTGGCATTGTCGTCTTGGCCATGTAAGCAAGAAACGCATGTCCGAATTACACCGATGTGGAATTCTGGAATCGTTTGAATTGGATTCATACGATACATGTGAATCATGCTTAAAAGGCAAGATGACTAAGTTACCTTTTACTGGAAAAGGTGAACGAGTGGGAGAGTTACTAGGTCTAATACATACTGATGTATGTGGACCTATGTCAACTCAAGCTTTAGGAGGCTATAGCTACTTCATTACCTTCACCGATGATCACTCACTGTTTGGGTATGTGTTCTTGATGAAACACAAGTCTGAAGCCTTTGAAAGGTTCAAAGAATTCAGAAATGAAGTAGAGAAACAACATGACAAGAGTATTAAAATACTTCGATCGGATCGAGGTGGTGAATACTTAAGTCAAGAGTTTCTTGATTATCTAAGAGACAATGGTATATTGTCTCAATGGACTCCGCCCTATACACCACAACATAATGGTGTATCTGAGAGGCGTAACCGGACCTTGTTGGACATGGTCAGGTCAATGATGAATCATGCGACTCTTCCCAAGTCCTTTTGGGGTTATGCACTTCAGACAGCTGTTTACTTGTTAAACAGAATGCCTACCAAGGTAGTCTCAACTACTCCATATGAGATATGGAATGGTAAGAAACCTCATGTATCTTACTTGAAGATATGGGGTTGTCCAGCTTATGTGAAGCGAACTGTATCAGACAAATTGGATGCTAAGTCTGATAAATGTCTATTTATTGGATACCCTAAGGAAACAAGGGGTTACCAATTCTATCATCCTGTGGAACAAAAGGTGTTTGTTTCAAGGCATGCTGTGTTTCTAGAGAAAGAGTTTCTCTTGCAAGAAAGCAGTGGGAGTGTCGTCGAGCTTGAGGAGGCTCGAGAGACTCAAATAGACATTGATGAGATACCTGGTGAAGCACAACAGCCGACAACTCATAGTGATGAGCAATCGGCTGGACCTATTGTAACACCACATCTTCGTAGATCTGGTAGAACGCGCAATATTCCTGAGAGATATGGATTTCTCGTAAGTGAATCGAACGACGTGTTACTCATTGATGATGAGGAGCCTACCAGTTATGAAGAAGTGCTGACAAGTTCAGAAAGGGATAAGTGGCTTGGTGCCATGAAGTCGGAAATGGATTCCATGTATGAAAAACCAAGTTTGGAACTTGGTTGACCCACCTGAAGGGATAAAGCCTATAGGGTGCAAGTGGGTTTTCAAGAAGAAAACCGACATGGATGGTAATGTGATTACCTATAAGGCTAGATTGGTGGCGAAAGGATATCGTCAAAAACAAGGTGTTGATTATGACGAAACCTATTCGCCTGTAGCTATGCTTAAATCCATTCGGATGCTCCTGGCCATAGCGGCTCATTATGATTATGAGATATGGCAGATGGATGTGAAACACTTTCCTTAATGGAAACACCTTGGGACGTGTATATGATACAGCCTGAGGGTTTCACATCGGTTGATAAAACCAAGGTATGCAAATTGCGACGATCCATTTATGGATTGAAGCAAGCATCCAGGAGCTGGAATATCCGTTTTGATGAGACGATCAAAAGGTTTGATTTCTCACAAAATCCAGACGAACCTTGTGTGTACAAGTAGGTTAGTAGAGTGCGATCGTGTTCCTAGTATTGTATGTCGATGACATATTACTTATAGGAAGCGATGTGTCCATCTTACGATCGATTAAGGTTTGGTTATCAAGACATTCTCCATGAAAGACACGGGAGAAGCAACCTACATCCTTGGGATTAAGATCTATAGAGATAGATCGAAGCGGTTGCTTGGTCTTCGCGGTCTACATATATAGGCCAAGTGCTAAAGAGGTTTAGCATGTCGGAATCCAAGAAAGGTTATCTACCCATCGGGCATGGGGTACACCTTTGAAGTCTATGTGTCGCCGCGAGAAGGCGAGGATTTGCATGAGTAAGATTCCCTATGCATCCATGATAGGATCTATCATGTATGCTATGTTATATACGAGGCCCGATGTATCGTATGCTCTGAGTGTCATGGCGGCGGATACGATCGATCCAGGAATGGATCATTGGGTGGTATTAAAGCGATCCTTAAGTACTTAAGAAGAACTAAGGATGCGTTCCTAATATATGGAGAAGGGTACATGGTGATACGTGGGTATACGGATGCCAGCTCCAGACAGACAAGGATGATTCCATGTCTTTGTCTGGGTATGTATTTACCTAGAATGGAGGCGCAATAAGTTGGAAAGGTTCCAAGCTTGACACTATAGCGGATTACGCCACTAAGCGAGAATACATTGCGGCTTTAGGCGAGCAAAGGAAGCGGTTTGGATCAAGAAGTTCATCTCGAACTTGATGTGGTCTCATCAATGATCCAAACATGTGCTTCGCTATCATCTTATCGGAGAGATCATCAGTAGGAATGAAATACAAATCGAGAAAATTCCCACTGAAAGGAACTTAGCGGATCCTTTGACTAAAGCATTACCTCAAAGTAAGTTTGAGGGTCATGTTAGAGCTTATGGTATTGGATACCGTAGCGATTGGCATTAGGCCAAGTGGGAGTCTTAGTAATATATGAGAGAGATGTCCTAAGGCAATCGCCTTATGTATGAACCATTTATATGATAAATGAAGATTCACTATTTGAGTATACATGTTTTATGTATTTGATTGGATCTTAAACTCATTTCTTGAATGTCCACGATACGATTCACGGCATGAGAGAATTTGTGATTGGATCACAACTAGTGAGTATCTCTACATGTGTAATTGTGATGTATCGGAATTATCCTAGTCGATGAATTGATGGATTTGGACACCATCAATTACTGTCGAGACTAACGCAGGTATACTCCTTGGTGTATCCAAGCGGTGATTCTCCTTTTGGAGACATAGTGATGTCGGAGTTGATCGTGGATGCTAGTTATGGTAACTAGTTCATTGGAGTGACCGGTAGTAAGACTTCATATGGTTCTCTGCATATATAGATATGTATGAAGTTCTTCTTGTGGCTTAAGTGCGATGTTCCTTTGACTTGCGGTATTCAAGTCATCTTGATCATGGAGACTTATGCTTTGACATCTTAAGCAAACATCTCTAAGGAGATGTGGACAGGATGATTGGGTATAAGTCGAAGTGATCGAAGGTGTTTGAATAGCCTATAAAGATTCACCACTCCTTGCGAGGAGATGTATACCCATGGCCTCGTCGGATTGTTACTAAAGTCTTTGGCCAAAGCATTACATGTTTAGAGTAAGGTACTCTTGATACATGTGGAGTAACTAGAATCCGTAGGACGAGGAAATGATACTTGGGCTAGGTGTGACGTAGTCAGCCTAGTGGGGACTGACACAATAGACCATGTCCTGAACCAAGTGGGTATAAGATGAGTGAAGGGAATGGGGCACGATTCATTCAAGCTCTTGAAGGGTTTGAGAAATAGTTACGGATCAGCGTTGATCTTTTCGGTTAATTGGGGATCATGATGTACTACTAGGTGCCACTCATGATCGTTCTATAATTAATGGTTAATTATAGACGGCCAACATAAACCGAGAACCTATTTGGTCACACGCACAACGAGTGTAATCCAAAGGATTTAAAACGAGCTTGAGAATGGGATTCTCAGACCAGGAGAAACTATGTTTGGTTGGACCAAACATAAAGCGAGCATGAAATTGTTTCAGTCGCAATGGAAGCGTGGATGGGCCGTGTCTTATGAAGACATAATGGATGGACCAAAATGGTTTGGTCCTAATCCAATGGATGAGAATAAACCAAAGGGTTTGGTTTATATTAAACGAATGAACCAAAGGTTGGTTCGGTTCGTTTTAACTTAAAATAAACCATCATGGTTTGGTTTATTTTAACTTATCTTAATGGAGCGGGTTAACGGGCTTTATGGATATGATCCATTAAGAGAATTAGTTCTCTATAAAATAGGGCTTAAACCCTAATCCCAAACCCTAATCACAAAGTGGCCGCCCAATCTAGTTGTTGCCGCCCACTCCTTGGAGGAGCAATCGGCGCCAACCCAAAGAGCAGCCACCGCCCAGCTTTGTGCTGCCGTCAAGACCATTGCGGTCAAGCTTCCTGCCGGTGAACCTCGGCGACCCTCGGTGATCCCTAAAGGTTCGGCATCAAGGTGAGCTTTGTCTCCTTGCTTTGGCGGCGCCTATCTCCTCCACCAAGCTGTCCAGTTTTCTGGACAGCTTCTTCTCCTCGTCGGGCGTCGTTTGGGCGACGGTTGAGTGCTCGACAGCGGCTAACTATACGGATTTGATCTCGGTAATCCTCTAAGTGGAGGGGCGAAGGATTCGTCAATCGGTTGTGAATACCTCTCGGAGAAGCAAGTCTTGAGGACTTGTTTTAGGTCCGAATTTGGATTCGGATCGTGATCATCTCTCGATCACGTCGTCTTCAACACGAGGCTAGTAACCCGTACGAAGACGAAGCTCGTGGCTTGGCGAAGTCATCCCGAGGAGCTCGGCGTGGATACGGATAGAGACGATTCCTACGAGAATCGTTCCGGTTGATGCCGTTCCCGCTACACGTCATACGGAAGGTATAACGTAGTTTAATTTCCTTTTATTGCAATTTTAATTTACGGTTATGTCTACACTTGTTGTAATAGCATGCGTGTGTTGTGTGTGTTGTAATAAATAGGAGTATTTATTATTTTTATTGCTTCCGCTGTGCTCATGTTTACGAAACATGATCGAACACACACACGCCGCGGTGCCGGAAACCCAACAATAGCACGACGATGAAACGGTAGCTTGGGTAATCCCTCTTGTCAAGGATAAATTTTTTTATCCGGGGACGTAGAAGGGATCGCCATGAACAAGTGACCGAGTGGAGGTGGAAAGAGAAGTTTCCTACCTACATTGCCATCGACTTGGATCAGTCGATTGCTACCTATAGCAGTCGACTGGTGTCGGGTAAAACCTCAAATACTTGTTTGAGTGTTCGACTGTCGGATAAAACCTCAAACACCATGTTTGAGCATTCGACACTCGATCTTAGCCACTTGGCCAAGCTCCATTATCATCTCCCATAGAGTCCCTCACCGAAGCTCTCTTCGTCCGGCCATGTCCCTCGGATGCACCAAGTGCATGACTTCGCAATTCCATCTTTCACGTCTCGCCCTGAAGTCTACTTCCTTTTGCTTCACTCCATTCGCTCCTCGTTCGGCGGCCCCTCGGATGTACCAAGCGCACGACTTTTACAATGCCATCCTTCACCAACTCAAAGACTCGAGCCATGAGACGATGAACTTGCCAATGCCTTATCAAGCTTTCCCATTGCCAAGGCTACACACTTGGAGTTACACGCCAACTCTATGTTGGACTTCCCATGCCAAGCCCCATGCTTGGACTTTCACTGCCAAGGCTACACACTTGGACTTACATGGCCAACCCATGTTGGACTTTCCCAATGCCAAGCCCCATGCTTGGACTTTCACCGCTAAGGCTACACACTTGGACTTACGCGGCCAAGGCTACACACTTGGTCTTCCCATGACAATCACATGTCATATGTTTTGTCTAACATCAAAATACTGCTTGAGTGAAACTCAAGTCAGGTCAGTGGCCATGGCTACACACTTGGACTTCCCATGATAATCATATGTCATATGTTTTGTCTAACATCAAAAAACTGCTCGAGTCAAACTCAAGTCTGGTCAATTGTGACCTAGGTCGATTGCACCAACACTATTAATGCACCACCTCCTCATAGATCTAGTAGGACATGTAGGATTCCTAAGAGATATGGATTTCTCATAAGTGAATCTAATGATGTGTTTCTCATAGATGATATGGAATCCACTAGTTATGAAGAGAGACTGAATAGTTCAGACAGGGATAGATGACTACTAGCCATGAAATTAGAAATGAATTCCATGTATGAAAACCAAGTTTGGAACTTGGTAGACCCACCCAAAGGCATAACGCCTATAGGGTGCAAGTGGGTTTTCAAGAAGAAAACTGACATGGATGGTAATATTATCAACTATAAAGCTAGATTAGTGGCAAAAGGATATCATCAAAGACAAGGTGTTGACTATGACGAAACCTTTTCACCAGTAGCTATGCTTAAATCCATTCAGGAACTCCTAGCCATAGCGACTCATTTTGATTATGAGACATGGCAGATGGATGTGAAAATAGTTTTCCTTAACGGAAACCTATCTGAGGATTTATATATGATACAACCTGAGGGTTTCACATCCTTTGACAAAAACAAAGAATGCAAGCTTCAACGCTCCATTTATGGATTCAAGCAAACATCCAGGAGTTGGAATATCCATTTTGATGAGGCAATCAAATAGTTTAATTTCTCATAAAATCCTGAGGAGCCATGTGTATAAGAAAGTTAGTGGGAGTGCGGTCATGTTCCTAGTATTGTATGTCGATGACATATTAATTATAGGAAACGATATTCTTGTTTTGCAAACAGTCAAGGTCTAGTTGTCCAAAATGTTCTCCATGAAAGACATGGGAGAAGCAACTTATATTTTGGGGATTAAGATCTATAGAGATAGATCGATTCGGTTGCTTGGTCTTTCACAGTCTATATTCATAGACAAAGTGCTAAAACGATTTAGCATGGAAGTATCAAAGAAAGGTTTTATTCCCATGAGGCATGGGATTCACCTTTCGAAGTCTATGTGCTCGTACACTGAAGATGAGAGGATTCACATGAGTCAAATCCCATATACATCAGCTATAGGATCGATCATGTATGTTATGTTATGTATGAGGTCCAATGTATCATACACTTTGAGTGTTACGAGTAGATACCAGTCGGATCATGGAATGGACCATTGGGTGGTTGTCAAGACAATCCTTTAATACTTGAGAAGGACTAAGGATTTGTTCTTGGTATATAGAGGAAGTGATATGGTAGTAAGTGAGTATATTGATGACAACTTCCAGACAGATAAGGATGATTCCAAATCTTAATCTAGATACATATTCCTCTTGAATGGTGTGGTGAGTTGGAAGAATTCTAAGCAAGACACCATTGCTGATTCTACTATGGAGGCAGAGTACATTGAAACTTCTGAAGCAACAAAAGAGGCGATCTGGATCAAGAAGTTCATTACTGAACTTGGAGTAGTTTCGAGCATTATTGAAGCATTATCGATTTATTACGACAACAATGACACTATTGCATAGGCGAATGAACCACGTTCTCATCAGCGATTCAAGCACGTACTATGCTATTACCATATGATCAGAGTGATCACTAGTAGAAGAGATGTATAAATAGAGAAAGTTCCCACTGATAAGAATCTAGTAGATCGCTTGACAAAGCCTCTTCCCAAGAAAAGTTCGAGAGGCATATTGAGGCCTATGGTATTGATACAAAGGTGATTGACTGTAGGGAAAGTGGAAGTTTGATGTAATTAAGAGGTGTCCTAAGGCAATCGCCTTAGAGGTTATTAATAAAATTAACTATTATACATTATCTATGTATTTGATTGGAATTTAAACTCATTTACTGAAGTCCACAATACGATGCATAACATGAGAGAAATTGTGATTGGATCATAATTAGTGGGTATCTCATCATGTGTAAATATGCAAGTATTGATACTATCCCTAGTCGATGAATTGATGAGATTGGACATCATCAATTCTGTGAGACTAGCACGTGTTATACTCCTTGGTTTAACCAAGCATTCGGTACTCACTGAATGGAAGAATAGGGATGCTGAGAGAGAACATGTAGATGCTTGTTATAGTAACTAGTTCATTGGAGTGACCTGCTATGAGACTTCATATGGTTTTATATGTCGTTGAAGATCTCATTGCAGCTAGCTTCCTTAGACTTGAGGTATTCAAGTCACCTTGATCATGGCGCCTTAAACTTTGACTTATTCATAGCCATCTAAGTAGGTGTAACTCGGGGATGATTGGATATGAGCCAAAGTGATCGAAGGTGTTTGAATAGCCCACAGAGGATTCACCACTCCTGATAAAGGAGATGTATATCCTAGGCCTCTTATCAGGATTGTTACTCAGAAGTCTCTGGCCAGAGCAAACTGTTGGGATGTATACTGAAAAGTCTATCTTTTGTTTGAACATCTTTATTTTTGAAATAAGAATCACATGATCATTGTTTGCATTTTATAGTTATGCATATTGTCTAATACATTACATTGTAGATAACATGGTGTGTAGTGTCACACGATAGATCATGTTATCAGTTCCTTGTAAAGTATAAGTAAAGCCTCACAACCGAGATGGCTTTGGACAAACCATTGGTATGGGTGTAGTGTGATTTGGTATTGGTTTGTCTTGACCATAGAATTACACTAGTACACTTTGTGTGTATTGAGCAGGATCGACTTAGAGGTGATTCAATTTATTCCTGACTACATAATTGAATGGGACCTCAAGATATTATGGTGTACATGCTCTTAATCCTGATATAATAACTGGCACCTATACTTAGTACTTATTTCTTATATTTACCAATGGGCGATATTTATATAGTAAATCGATAGGCTCGATAAGTTGGGAAATGATATTATTTATATGGTGTGATGTTGATTATAGGAGTAAATCGTGTCCTATATATTAGGATGATGATGTCCCACTAGGAGCTCATAAGGTTCATCATGTAAACCAAGCAGGTGGAGTTGGTCCGGCATGATGATAAGGTTGAGTGACACTGCTCATGGAGTGAGATGTTGATTAATTAATTGTCAGTAAATTAATTAATTGACTGACATTTGAGATCTTAAACACGGGGAGACATTTGTACAAATAATATATGGAACCCATATTTATTTATGGGGTTGGTGAGGTCAATCAATGATAATCCACTAGTGGAATGGATTATCATTAATGGATCGGACTTTATATGGGCTTGATCCATTGGGTGGCCAAGATCCAACTCCTCATCATGGTCCCTATTGTAGCCTATTAAAACCCTCATGAAGCCTAGATCCGATGGTGGAAAATGGAACTCTAGATCCGACGGTGGAGATTCAATCTCTAAATCCGACGGTTGAGATTAAATCCCTAGATTCGACGATTGAGATAAAATCCCTAGATTCGATGGTGGAGATTGAAAGGAGGCTTAAGCCTAACTCTATAAATAAGGCTTAAGGGGTCGGCAGCAAGAACAACTTTAGAGATTAGGGTTTTGGATTGGGCGGTAACACAAGTGGAAGGTATTCCTATCTTCCTATGGTTTTGGCTGGCGCCCCTCTTCTCCTTTCTCTTCTTGGCCGGCGTCCCAATCTTCTTCCTCTCCTCCTTGGCCGGCGGCAAGAGCTAGGATCTCTTCCCTTGGAGCTTTTGGCCGGTGGCTATACTCCCTTTTCCCTTCCTTGGTTGGTGGCAACATCAAGCTTGGAGCTTGGTGGCCGGTTCTAGATAAGAGAAAGAGTTTCGTTTCATTCTTCCTTTTGTTTGGAGCGAGCAAGGAAGGGAAGAACGTGATCTAGGAGGCTTCGACTTTTGAAAGATCGTCGCCCACACGACGTCCAAAAGGAGGAAGGACATACAATAGAAGATCAAGAGGTATAACAAGAGGTATAAGTTTGTTTACTTTGATTGGTGTTCTTTTGTATTATGTATATAATTGTTTTCAATTATATGTGGCTAATTTACTTGGACCCCGAATACAAACACAAAAACTGGTGATCCGTACATCGTCTATTCCGCGGTTAATCGAAGAATAGAGGTAGGTTGCTTGAACAACAAGTTTGTTCAAGTGACTACTCTAATCAAATAGCACGACGATGGAACGATTGCTTAGATAATCCCTCTTTATCTGGGATTAAATTTTTTAATCTGGGGACATAGATGGGATCGCCATGAACAAGAGACTGAGTTAAAGTGGGAAGTGAAATTTCCTCCTTCAAGTGGTATCAGAGCCACGGTTTCCGATTTTGTGTTTAGGATTCGGTTAATTTTATGCACTTATCATATATTGTATGTGCCGGATAATAGTAGGATGTGCGTAGGCTAGCTTTTTGGTTGCATGCATAAGATCCAACTATTATGGTCCTCAGGGTTGATGAGGCTAGTATTTAATTTTTGTAATTATGTACAATATTATTTTGCCACTCTTTTTTTATTTTAGTTTACTTTCGATCTAGATTTCATGTACACTCCTTCGTGGAGTATAGGATCGATGGATGTAAATTAAAATAATTATTCTCAGCTCGGATCTTCGGATGGCTTGTACATGGCGTAGGGAGGAGCAGACGAGATGGCAATACGACGGGAGGCATATTGAAGAACAAAAACCATAATAATTGGAAAATATTTTTTTTCATATTTATTGCTTCTTGTTTGATATGCATGTCGTGTGCTAGGAAAATTCCTCAATTTTAAATTACTAAGTGGGAGAGGCATAATTTTTTAAAAATTCCCACGGCCTCCATTACGATTTGACATGTGATGCAAACAAACTTGCGCGTCGGCTCTGAGTGCCTTCCTCCCACTCGGATGAGTTTGTTTTGCGGATCACAGGGTCGAATATGGTTATAGGAAATTATTAAGGAGCGTGTGTACTTCCCCATCGGAAGGCACATAACCCGAGATAATTGCCTTGGTACAGAGTAATGATGAACACTTAGATGCAAATAGGAGTATCCTCCCCATCGGAGTCACTGCTTTTATTTGTAGGGCCGAAGAGGAACCAACTATTAATTTTATTTTTCAAAAAGTTAGGTTGACAAGATAGTAAAATTAATGGGTAAAACCTCCTCTTACAAATGTAGAATTCGTATACGTCCACACGATCGTGACATGCGATATTCTCGGTGTTTAGAGGTGTTGGTTGATTTTGAAATTTTATTGTTTGAGGAATCAATAATTTTTTAAAATCTAATGTTTTGATCTATGTGATTCTTAGGTTTTTCAAAAATGACTTTCAACCCGCTTGCTGTGATACTAAAAGAAAATAAACTTACTGGACCCAATTATATTGATTGGAAGAGGAATCTTGATATTGTCTTGACTGCTGAGGAGTACAAATATATACTCTTCGAAGAGTGTCCTCTTAAGCCTGGGGATGATTTGGGGAAAAGGAGAAGGAGAGTTATAAGAAGTGGATAAAGGCTAATGAGATGACACTGTGTTACATTTTGGCTTCTATGTCAAATGTATTGCAACATCAGCATCAAGCCATGCCCACTGCTTATGACATGATGCTCAATCTCAAAGAGTTTTACGGATACCAGAATCGGGCTGTGAGGCAGGAAGCCATGAGGAACTTGATGACGACCACAATGATTTAGGGAACCCCCGTGAGGGATCATGTTCTCAAGATGATGGCTCATTTGAATGAGCTGGAAGTCCTTGGAGCTAAGATCGATGGGGAAACCCAGGTCGATATCATCATCCAATCTCTACCTAGGAGTTTTGAGCAGTCTCGCCTGAATTACAACATGAACAAGAGGTTGTATTCGTTGGCGGAGCTTCTGACAGAACTCTAAGCGGCGGAGGGCTTTTTCGTCAGAGTGCTCAAAAGGTTTCTACTTCTTAGCCAAAAGGCAAGAAGAAGAAGAAACAAGGTGGGGCAAAGGTGGCGGGAGGATCTCAGGGAGGAGTGAAGAAGCCGAAAGGCAAGTGCTTCACTTGCAAGCAGACTGGACACTGGAAGAAGGATTGCCCCAACCGGAAGTAGAACAAAGGTATATCTTTTGGTCTAGTCGTTGAAACATGTTTAGTTGTATTATCTACTGGCACCTGGTGTGTAGATACGGGAGCCACTGATCATGTCTGCAATCCTTTATAGGGGTTCCAGAAAACCAGACGACTGGCTGAGGGGGAGATTACCGTTTTCTTGAGCGATGCTACGAAGGTGTCGGCTATTACAGTGGGAGATGTTTATTTATCTTTTGAGAGAAATAAAGTTTTAGTTCTGAAAAATTGCCTTTAAGTACCTTTATTTATAAAGAATTTGATTTCAGTTTCTAAATTGTTTATGGATGGATATTCTATTTCTTTTAATGACAGAATTGTTATAAAAAGGAATAGGGAGATTATCTGTTCTGGTGCATTGATAGGAAATTTATATACCCTTGAACCAAAAGCCCTCACGATGCAAATAGAAGTAAATAACTCATCGTCTAATTCTAATAAGAGAAAAGAACCTTCGAAATGAACCAAACATATCTTTGGCATCTAAGGTTAGGTCATATTAACCTAAGCAGAATTCAATGGTTGATAGTTGATGGACCTCTTGGTTCATTGGTGGTGGAAGATTTTCCAACCTGCGAATCTTGCTTGGAGGGTAAAATGACAATGAGGCCTTTTAAGGCCAAGGGGTATAGAGCCAAAGATGTGTTGGAATTAGTTCATTCTGATTTGGTGTGGTCCTATGTCTATCTAGGCAAGAGGTGATTTTGAATATTTCATCTCTTTCATAGACGATTATTCAAGATATGGATACATTTACTTGATGTGTCGTAAATCTGAATGCTTTGACAGGTTCAAAGAATTCAAGACTAATGTGAAGAAACGTCAAGGTAAAAGTATCAAGACACTACGATGTGATCGTGGTGGTGAGTACCTCTTGGAAGAGTTTAGGAATTACTTATCAGAGACTAGGATTCAATTCCAATTGTCTGCACCTGGCACACCCCAACAGAATGGTGTAGTAGAGCGAAGGAATAAGACTCTTATGTTGATGGTTAGATCGATGATGAGTTATTCTGAGTTGCCAAATTTGTTCTGGGGGTATGCTCAAGATACGACAGTGTATATTCTGAGCTTGGTACCATCTAAATCAGTGCATTCTACTTTCACAGAATTGTGGGCTAGGCGAAAGCCTAGTTTGAGACACATTCGAATTTAGGGGAGTCCAGCATATGTGCTGAAGGCAGATGCTGGTAAGTTGGAACCTCGTATAGAAGTGCGCTTGTTTGTTGGCTATCCTAGAGGAACGAAAGGTAATTTGTTTTATAGTCCTAGAGATCAGAGGGTGATTGTTATCACAAATGCCAGATTTCTGGAGGAAGACTATGTAATTAACTACAAGCCCATGAGTAAGATTGTTCTGGAGGAATTGATAGGGGAAGTCACTACTTCAGTACCACCAATACAAGAGGATATAGCACAAGTGACTGCACCACGTGTCGCAGAGGATACACAGGTAATACCTCATCGTAGTGGGAGGGTTGTTAGACAGCCTGATAGATTCATATTCTTGGGAGAATCTTCTGATTTGGTCCCTGGTGAACATGAACCTGATCCCTGGACATATGACGTGGTAATCCAAGATAAAGATGCAGTATCTTGGCAAAGAGCGATGAATTCAAAGATAGAATCTATGGATTCAAATCAAGTCTAAGAGCTAGTAGAACCACCCAATGGTGTAAAAACCATTGGATGCAAGTGGATTTAAAAAAGAAAGAGAGGAATAGACGGGAAGGTTGAGACCTTCAAAGCAAGGCTTGTTGTGAAAGGGTATACTCAGAAAGAGGGTATCGATTTTGAGGAAACCTTTTTGTTGGTAGCTATGCTTAAGTCTATCCAGATTCTCTTATGTATTGCTGCTCATATGGATTATAAGGTGTGGCAGATGGATGTCAAGACAGCTTTCCTTAATCAAAGTCTTGAGGAAAACATATATATAAAGCAACGGAGGATTCATTGCAAAGGAAAAGAGCATCTTGTGTGTAAGCTTAATCGGTCCATTTATGGATTGAAGCAAGCTCAAGATCTTGGAACATCCGCTTTGATGAGGTAATCCAGTATTATGGATTTATTCAAAGTCCGGATGAGTCTTGTGTATAAAAGAGATGTGACGGAAATGTAGTGGTATTTCTTATACTATAGTCGATAGGCTCTGTAAGTTGGGAAATTATATTATTTATATGGTGTGTCATTGATTATAGGAGGAAACCGTGTCCTATATATTAGGATGATGATGTCCCCTTGAGGAGCTCATAAGATTTATCATGTAAACCCTGCAGGTGGACTTGGTCCGGCATGATGATAAGGTTGAGTGGTACTATTCATGGAGTTAGATGTTGATTAATTAATTGTCAGTAAATTAATTAATTGATGGACATTCAAGATCTTAAACACGGGGAGATATTTGTACAATTAATATATGGAGCCCATATTTAATTATGGGGTTGGTGAGGTAGATCAATGATAATCTTCTAGTGGAATGGATTATCATTAATGGATCGAAATTTATGTGGACTAAATCCATTGGGTGGCCAAGATCCAACTCCTCCTCATGGTCCCTATTGTATCCTATTAAAACCCTCATTAAGCTTAGATCCAATGGTGGAAAATAAAAGTCTAGATCCGACGGTTGAGGTTAAATCTCTAGATCTGACGGTTGAGATTAAATCTCTAGATCCGATGGTGGAGATTAAATCTCTAGATCCGACGGTGGAGATTGAAAAGAGGCTTAAGCCTAACTCTATAAATAAGGCTTAGGAGTGGCGGCAAGATATCTTTGAAGATTAGGGTTTTGTCTTTGGGGGCTAGGGTTTGGGATTAGGCTTGGGCGGCAACCATTGGAAGGATTAGGGTTTGTTTCCTTCTCTTCCAAATTGGTAGCCAGTGCCCATCTTCTTCCTCCTTGCTTTTGGCCGACACCCATACCTCCTCCTATTCTTCTCCTTGGCCGGCGACAACAAGGGTGAAGGTTTTTCCTTTAGAGCTCTTGGTCGGCACCCATTATTTCTTCTCCCTCTCCTTGGTGGTCGGCGACAACAACAAAGAGGAGAAGGTGGCTTGATCTTTCTCCAAAGGGATTGTGTCCGGAACTAGAAAGGAGAAGAAGGGAGCTTATTATCTTCCTTTGTTCAGAGCGAGCAAGGAAAGGAAGATACGTGATCTAGGAGGCTTCGACTTTTGGAAGAACGTCACCCACACAACATCCAAAAAAAAGGAAGGACATACAATAGAAGACCTAGAGGTAAACAAGAGGTATAATTCTTGTTTAAGTATGTTTTCTTATTCTATGCAAATTTTATGTATTATATGTGGCTAATTTACTTGGACCTCGAAGACAAACACAAAAATCGACGATCCGTACATCGTCTATTCCGCGGCTAATCAAAGAAAAGAGGTAGGTTACTTGAACAAAAAGTTTGTTCAAGTGACCACTCTATTAGAATAGCACGACGATGGATCGGTTGCTTGGGTAATCTCTCTTTGTCAAGGATTAATTTTTTTAATCCGGAGACGTAGATGGGATCACCATGCACTAGTGACCGAGGTGGGAAGCGAAGCTTCGGCTCTGCTAAACCTTCAATTGGTATCAGAGCCAGGTTTCCAATTTTGTGCGTTTAGGATTCGATTAATTTTTTGTACTTATCATATTTTGTATGTGTCGGATGATAGTAGTGTAGGGTTTAGCACCGGAAGCTCTCATACCCATTTAATGGTTTAGCTTATCGTGTCCGTGAGGGGAAACTTCGCTTCCCACTTCACCTCGGTTTGCGTGACCATGGCGATCCCTTCGATGTCCCCGGATAAAAAAAAAATTAATCCTAGACAAAAGGGATTGTCCAAACAACCAAGTCATCGTCGTGCTATTCGTTTAGAGAGGTCACTTGAACAAACTCGTTGTTCAAACGACCATCCTTTATTCTATGAGTAGCCGTGGAATAGACGATGTTCGGATCGCCGGTTTTTGTGTTTATGCTCGAGATCCAAGTATTATTTAGCCATATACAGATTTATATCATGCTCCTAGTTGAAAAACAAATACAAACATGTAACATATAAAGATTAGAGAATCGATATACCTCTCGATCTTCTAATGTATGACCTTCCTCCTTTCGGACGTCGTGTGGGCGACGCTCTACCAAAAGTCGAAGCTCCAAGATCGCAAATCTTCCTTCCTTGCTCTTCCAAAGCAAGAGAAAGAATAGAAACAAGGCTCATCTCCTTCCTATAGCCAACCAACAAGCAACAAGGAGAATGCTTGCCGTCGGCCAACAAGGAGAAGGAGATAATGATGGAAACCGGCCAAGACACCAAGGGAAACCCCTAAGTCTTGTTTCCACCACTCTAGGAGAAGAGAAAAGAGTCATTGGCCACCGGCCGAGGGCTAGGAAAGGGCTGTGGGCACCGGCCACCAAGGGAGAGGAAGAAGAAAGCAAACTACTTCCTTATTTGGTGCCACCCAAGCCTCCTAAACCCTAAGCCTCCAAACCCTAATCCTAGCTCTCCTAATGACCGGCCATGGAAGTTGTTGGGATGTAAACTGAAAGCCTAGCTCTTTAGTATGAACATCTTTATTTTGAAATAAGAATCACATGATCATTGTTTGCACTTTTATATTTATTATATGTTGTGCATATTGTCTAATACTTTACATTGTAGATAACATGGTGCTTGGGTGATGGCACAGAAGATCATGTTATCAGTCCCTTATAGAGTATAAGTAGAGGTTCACAACCAAGATGGTCTTGGACAAACCATTGGCATGGTTGTAGTGTAGCTTGGTATTGTTTTATCTTGAACATAGAGTTACACTAGTACACTTAGGTGTATTGAGCAGGACCGATATAGAGGTGATTCAATTTATTGCTGACTACATAATTGAATCGGACCTCGGATATTATGTTGTACATGCTCTTAATCCCGATATAATAACGGGCACATGTACTTAGTATTTATTTCTTTGATTTACCAGAGGGTGAGATTTCTATGGATTAAATCAATATGCCCGGTAAGTTGGGAAATGATATTATTTACATGGTGTGCCGTTGATTATAGGAGGAATCCGTGTCCTATATATAAGGTTGATGATGTCCCCTTGAGGAGCTCATAAGGTTTATCATGTAAACCCCGCGGGTTGACTTAGTCAACATGATGATAAGGTTGAGTGGTACTACTCGAGGAGTTAGATGTTAATTGATTGATGGTTAGTAAATCAATAGATTGACGGACATTCGATATCTTAAACACGGGGAGATAAATGTACAAATAATATATGGAGCCCATATTGATTTATGGGGGTTGGTGAGGTAGTTCGATGATGATCCTCTAGTGGAATGGAACATCATTGATGGATCAAGTTTGTGTGGTTCCGATCCATCGGGTGGCCAAGACCCAACTCCTCCTCATGGTCCCTATCGTAGCCTTATATAAACCTCATGAAGTCTAGATCAAATGATGGAGATTAAATCTCTAGATCCGATGGTTGGATTAAAATTCCTAGAACGGACGGTTGAGATTAAATCTCTAGATCCGACGGTTGGGATTAAATTCCTAGAACCGACGATTGAGATTAAATCTCTAGATCCGACGGTTGAGATTAAATTCCTAGAACCGACGGTTGAGATTAAATCTCTAGATCCGACGGTTGGGATTGATTCCTAGAACCGATGGTTGAGATTAAATCTCTAAATCCGACGGTTGAGATTAAAACCCTAGAACCGACGGTGGAGATTAAACCAAGGCCTAACCCTAACTCTATAAAAGGATGGCTATGGGTTGGGCGGCAAGAGGGGTTAATGGTTCATAATGGATGCTAAGGAAATTAGGGTTTTGCCTAACCTTACTTGGGCGGCAAGCAACCTCAAGGAGAAAACCCTAATTAGGGTTTTGGCTCCTTAGGTTGGGCGGCCAAGATGGTGGAGCTAGGGTGGGTGGAAACCTATGGAGGAGCTTGTCTTCTTCATTGGAGGGGGCTAGCTCCTAGGTCTCTCCTCTCCACCATGCTTAGGCGGCAAGAAACCTATGGAGGAAACCCTAATTAGATTAGGGTTTGGCTCTTTGGATTGGGCGGCAAGGTTGGAAGTTAGGTTGGGCGGCAACTATAGGGGAAGGGCTCATCTTCTTCCTTCTAAGGGTTGGCCGGCCACTACCTTCTCTTCCTCTACCTTGGGCGGCAAGAAATCCAAAGGAAGCTTGGTTGGGCGGCTAGGGTTTGGAAGGTAAGGTAGGTGGCAACTATAGGGGAAGTGTTCTTCTTCTTCCTAGGGTGTTGGCCGGTTCCTATCCTTTTTCCTATACCTTTGGTGGTGCCCAACCTATTCCTCTTTTCCTCTTGTTTTCCTCTTGGCCGGTGGCACTAGGAGCTAGGGTTTGTCCCTAGTTCGGTTGCTTGGTTGTTTCCATTATGTTCTCTCTATTCTTGGGGCCGGCGGCATCAATCCTTTGTGGATTGGTGGTTGGCTCGAGCAAGAAGGGATAGAGAGTTCTTCTTTCTTTGGATTGAAGATGATCTAAGAAGCTTCAACTTGTGGAGGATCTTCGCCCACACGAAGTCTACAAGGAGGTTAGGACATACGATAGAAGATCAAGAGGTATAAAAGTTTTATAACTTTTATTTATGATCTTTGCATGTTCTTATTTGATATGCTAGCTTATGTTCTTTATGTTAGTATATGTTGATTATACTAGTTTACATTTGCATGTATTTGTATAATCATGGACCCCGATAAGAAACACAAAAACTGGCGATCCGTCCATCGTCTCTTCCGCGGCTAATCGACTAGGAGAGTTGGTTGCTTGAACAACTAGTTTGTTCAAGCGATCGCTCGAGTCGTTAGCACGACGACGAATTGGTTGTGCTTAGGAAACTCATCCCATCCGGATTAGTTCTCATTAGTGAAAATTTTAATCCGGAGACATGGGAGCCTATGAGAATTCTGAGGACTAGCACATTGCCAACAGAAGTGGGGAAGAAGATTAGTATGAGCACCAGCCAAGATAGAGGGAAGAAGGGAGGAACCAGCCAAACCTTATGAAGAAGAAGAAAAACTCCTCCACTTGTTGCTGCCCACCCCTAGCTCCCAAAAACCCTAGCCACCCAAACCTAATCCTAAACCAACTAGGATTCCTAGCCTTCAAAGGAAGAAAACCCTAATCCCCTTAATCCATCATTCTTCTTGCCGTCCACTTTATGATCTCTATTTATAGAGTTTGGCTCAAGCCATCATTTAATCTCCTCCATTGGTTCTAGGGATTTAATCTCAACCGTTGTATCTAGAGATTTAATCTCAACCGTCGGATCTAGAGATTTAATCTCTACCTTTGGATCTAGAGTTTTGTTTCTATCCATTGGATCTAAGCTTCATGAGGTGTTAATAGGCTACATTAGGGACCATGAGGATGAGTTGGATCTTGGCCACCCATGGATTCAGCCCACATACAGTCCGATTCACTAATGATAATCCAATCCACTAAAGGATTATCATTGATCTACCTCACCAACCCCCATATGATAATATGAGCTCTATATATTATTTGTACATTTTCTCCCCGTGTTTAAGATCTCGAATGTCCATCGATTAATTAAATTACTGACCATTAATTAATCAACATCTAACTCCTTGAGTAGTACCACTCAACCTTTTCATCATGCCGGACCAAGTCCACCTGCAGGGTTTACTAAGTGGGAGAGGGATATTTTTATAAATTCCCACGGCCTCCATTACGATTTGACATGTGATGCAAGCAAACTTGCGCGTCGGCTCTGAGTGCCTTCCTCCCCATCGGATGAGTTTGTTTGCGGATCACAAGGTCAAATATGGTTATAGGCAATTATCAAGGAGCGTGTGTACTTCCCCATCGTAAGGCACATAACCCGAGATAATTACCTTGGTACCAAGTAATAGTGAACACTTAGATATAAATATAAGTATCCTCCCCATCGGAGTCACTGCTTTTATTTGTAGGGCCGAAGAGAAACCAACTATTAATTTTCCTTGTCAAAAAGTTAGGGTGACAAGATAGTAAAATTAACGGGTAAAACCTCTTCTTACAAATGTAGAATTTGTATACGTCCACACGATCGTGACATGCGATATTCTCGGTGTTTAGAGGTGTTGGTTGATTTTGAAATTTTATTGTTTGAGGAATCAATAATTTTTTGAAATCTACAGTAATGATCTATGTGATTCTTAGAATTTTCAAAAATGACTTTCAGTCCACTTACTATGATACTAAAGGAAATAAACTTACTGTACCCAAATAATGTTGATTAGAAAAGAATCTAGATATTGTCTTATATGCTAAGGAGTACAAGTATGCACTCTTCGAAGAGTGTCCTTAAGCCATGATTGCTCAAAAAGGTTTCTACTTCTAAGCCGAAAGGCAAGAAGAAGAAGATAAAAGGTGAAGCAAAGGTGGTGGGAGGATCTCAGGGAGGAGTGAAGAAGCCGAAAGGAAAGTACTTCACTTATAAGCAGGATGGACATTAGAAGAAGGATTGTCCCAATCTAAAGCAGAACAAAGGTATATCCTTTGGTCTAGTCATTGAAACATGATTAGCGGTGATATCTACCGGCACCTGGTGTGTAGATACGGGAACCACTAATCATGTCTGCAACACTTTGCAGGGGTTCCAGGAAACCCGACGACTAGCTAAAAGAGAGATTACCATTTACTTGGGAATGCCATAATGGTGGTGGCTATTGCAGTGGGAGAAGTTTTATTTATCTTTTGATAAAAATAAAAACTTTGGTTCTGAAAATTCCCTTTATGTACCCTTATTTAGAAAGAATTTAATTTCGGTTTCTAAATTGCTTATGGATGGATATTCTATTTCTTTTAATGACAGAGTTGTTATAAAAAGGGAATAGGCAGAATATCTATTCAGGTACATTGATAGGAAATTTGTATACATCTGAACCAAAACTTCCCACGATGCAAATTGAAGTTAATAACTCATCTTCTAAATCCAATAAGAGAAAAGAACCTTCAAAGATGAACCAAACATATCTTTGGCATCTTAGGCTTGGCCACATTAACCTAAGCAGAATTCAAAGGTTGATAGCTGATGGACCTTTGGGTTCATTAGTGGTGGAGGATCTCCCAACCTGTGAATCTTGCTTGGAGGGTAAGATGACCAAGAGGCCTTTTAAGGACAAGGGGTATAGAGCCAAAGATGTGTTAGAAAAGGTTCATTCTGATTTGTGTAGTCCTATGACTATATAGGCAAGAGGTGGTCTTGAATATTTCGTCTCTTTCATAGACGATTATTCAAGATATGGATGACACTACGATCTGATCGTGGTAGTGAGTACCTCTTAGGAGAGTTTAGGAACTACTTATCAGAGGCTGGGATTCAATCCCAATTGACTACACCTGGCACACCCCAGCAGAATGGTGTAGCAGAGCGAAGGAATATGACTCTTATGGAGATGGTTAGATCGATGATGAGTTATTCTGACTTGCCAGATTCGTTCTGGGGATATGCTCTAGATACGGTGGTGTACATTCTGAACTTGGTTCCATCTAGATCAGTGCCTTATACTCCCACAGAGTTGTGGACTGGACGAAAGCCTCGTCTAAGACATATTCGGATATGGGGGAGTCCAGCACATGTGTTGAAGCCAGATGCTGGAAAGTTGGAACCTCGTACAGAAGTACGCATGTTCGTTATGTATCCTAGAGGAACGAAGGGTGGTTTATTATATAGTCCTAGATATCAGAGGGTGATCATTAGCACGAACGCCAGATTTCTAGAGAAAGACTATGTGATGAGCCACAAGCCCAAGAGTAAAATTGTTCTGGAGGAGTTAAAAGGGGAAGTCACTACTTTAGTACCACCGGTACAAGAGGATATACCACATGTCACTACACCACGTGTCACAGAGGATACACAGGTGATTCCTCGTCGTAGTGGGAGGGTTGTGAGACAGCCTGATAGATTCATGTTCTTGGGAGAATCTTCTGGTTTGGTCCTTGGCGAACATGAACCTGATCCCTGGACATACGACGAGGCAATCCAAGAGAAAGATGCAGTATCTTGGCAAAGTGCAATGAATGCTGAGATTGAATCTATGGATTCAAATCAGGTCTGGGAGCTAGTAGAACCACCCGATGGTGTAAAAACCATTGGATGCAAGTGGATCTATAAGAGAAAGAGAGGAATAGATGGGAAGGTTGAGACCTTCAAAGTGAGGCTTGTTGCGAAGGGGTATACTCAGAAAGAGGGTATCGATTATGAGGAGACCTTTTCGCTGGTAGTCATGCTTAAGTCTATCTGGATTCTCTTATGCATAGCAGCTCATATGGATTATGAGGTGTGGCAGATGGATGTCAAGACAGCTTTCCTTAATGGAAGTCTTGAGGAAAACATCTTCATGAAGCAACCAGAGGGATTCATTGCTAAGGGCAAAGAGCATCTTGTGTGTAAGCTTAATCGGTCCATTTATGGATTGAAGCAAGCTTCAAGGACTTGGAACATCCTCTTTGATGAGGTAAATCCAGTCTTATAGATTTATTCAAAGTTCGGATGAGTCTTGTGGAGATGTGACGGAAATATAGTGGTATTTCTTGTACTATACGTAGATAGCATTTTGGTGATTGGCAACAATATCGTAGTGTTATTGGGCGTAAGGGTATGGTTGTCCAAACAGTTCGATATGAAGGACTTGGGAGAAGTGGGACACATCCTTGGGATCAAGGTTATAAGGGATCGCAGGAAAAGGATATTGTACTTATCCCAAGCTTCATACATAGACACGATTATGGATCATTTTAGCATGCAGAACTCCAAGAAGGGTTTTCTACCTTTCAAGCATGGAGTTCCTTTATCTAACGAGATGTGTCCTAGATCATCTGAGGAGATAGAGGATATTAAGGCGGTTCCTTATGCTTCGGCAGTAGGAAGCCTCATGCATGCGATGCTCTGTACGAGACCAGATATCTTCTTTGTCGTGGGCATGGTCAGCAGATATCAGAGTAATCTAGGACAGGAACATTGGACTGGGGTAAAACATATATTGAAGTGCCTGAGAAGGACTAGGGATTATATGCTAGTTTACCGGGCAGACCAATTACTCCCTGTGGGTTACATGGATTGCGACTTCCAATCAGATAGGGATAACAGTTAGTCTACCTCAGGTTTTGTGTTTACTTTGGGAGGTGGAGCCATTGTATGGAGGAGTGTCCAGCAGAAATGCATGGCGGACTCCACCATGAAAGCTGAGTATGTGACAGCCTATAAGGCGTCCAAAGAAGTTGTGTGGCTCAGGAACTTCCTGATGGACTTGGTTGTGATTCCTGGTTTGCCCAGAACTATCACAATTTATTGTGATAATAATGGTGCAGTTGCAAACTCGAAGGAACCACGAGCCCATAAGGCTAGTAAACACATAGAGCGCAAGTACCACCTGATACGAGAAATCGTAAAGGAGGTAGAAGTTGTTGTTGCCTAGATTGCATCAGAGGATGACCTGGTGGACCCTTTCACTAAGGCCCTTCTAGCGAGAGCTTTGATAGGCATGTGGAGGGAAGGGGAATCAGATGTATGGCAGTATGAGGACAGTATAGTCTTTTAGTATAAGTGGGAGACTGTAGGGATGTATACTGAAAAAACTATCTTTTGTATGAACATCTTTATTTTGAAATAAGAATCACATGATCATTGTTTGCATATTTTTATTGTTATGCAATATTGTCTAATACTTTACATTGTAGATAACATGGTGTGTGGTGTCACACAGGAGATCATGTTATCGGCCTCTTGAAAAGTATAAGTAAAGGCTCACAACCGAGATGGCTTTGGACAAACCATCGGAATGGTTGTAGTGTGATTTGGTGTTGGTTTGTCTTGACCATAGAATCACACTAGTGCACTTTGTGTGTATTGAGCAGGACCGACTTAGAGGTGATTCGATTTATTGCTGACTACATAATCGAATCGGACCTCAGATATTATTTAGTACATGCTCTTAATCCCGATATAATAACGGGCACATATACTTAGTACTCATCTCTTTGATTTACCAATGGACGAGATTTATAGATTAAATTGATAGGCTCGGTAAGTTGGGAGATGTTATTATTTATATGGTGTGCCGTTGATTATAGGAGGAAACCGTGTCCTATATATTAGGATGATGATGTCCTCTTGAGGAGCTCATAAGGTTCATCATGTAAACCCTGCAGGTGGACTTGGTCCGGCATGATGAAAAGGTTGAGTGGTACTACTCAAGGAGTTAGATGTTGACTAATTAATAGTCAGTAAATTAATTAATCGACGGACATTCGAGATCTTGAACACGGAGAGAAAATGTACAAATAATATATGGAACCCATATTATCATATGGGGGTTGGTGAGGTAGATCAATGATGAACCTTTAGTGGATTGGATCATCATTAGTGGATCGGACTTTATGTGGGCTTGATCCATGGGTGGCCAAGACCCAACTCCTCCTCATGGTCCCTAATGTAGCCTATTAACACCTCATGATGCTTAGATCAAATGGATAGAAACAAAACTCTAAGATCCATTGGTAGAGATTAAATCTCTAAGATCCGACGGTTGTGATTAAGTCTCTAGATCCGACGGTTGAGATTAAATCCCTAGAACCAATGGATGAGATTAATTCATGACTTATCCCTAACTCTATAAAAGGATGGCATGGGAGTTGGCGTGAATGATATTGAAGGAGAGCTAGGGTTTGGGTGGCAAGAAGGAATCCTAATTGAGATAGGATTAGGATTAGGGTTTGGAGGCAAGGGTGGCACCAAATAAGGAAGGTATTCTTCTCTTCTTCTTCCTCTTTTGGCCAACGTCCAGCACCTCTCAAGCCTCTTTTCCAGCCTTGGCCGGTGCCTAAAAGCTCCCTTCTCCTTCTCCTTACGTGGTGGAAACTAGATATAGGGCTTCCCTTGGTGTCTTGGTTGTTTTACACCATCTTCTCCTTCACCTAGTTGGTCGGCGGCAAGGATAGTTTTAGTTCCTTGTTGGTTGTTTCTAGTGAGGAGAAAAACCTTGTTTCTATTCTTCCTCTTGCTTTGGAAGAGCAAGGAAGGAAGATTTGTGATCTAGGAGCTTCGACTTTTGGTGGATCGTCGCCCACACGACGTCCAAAAGGAGGAAGGTCATACATTAGAAGATCGAGAGGTATACCTATTCTACTTTCTTCTTTTGTTTGTTGCTTGTTTTTGTTTTTCAATTATAAGCATGTTATAAATCTGTAAATAGATAAATAATACTTGGATCTTGAGCATAAACAAAAAAATCGGCGATCCAGACATCGTCTATTCCGTGGCTACTTGTAGAATAGAGGATGGTCGCTTAAACAACTAGTTTGTTCAAGTGACCTCTCTAAACGAATAGCACGACGATGACTTGGTTGCTTTGGAAATCTCTTTTGTCTAGGATTAAATTTTTTTTTATCTAGGGACATCGAAGGGATCGCCATGGACAAGCTACTGAGGTGAAGTGGGAAGCGAAGTTTCCCCTCATGGACTCGTTAAGCAAAACCCTTCAACATAAAGTCCGATCCACTAATGGTAATCCAATCCACTAAAGGATTATCATTGATCTACCTCACCAACCCCCATTTGATAATATAGGCTCCATATATTATTTGTACATTTTCTCCCCATGTTTAAGATCTCGAATGTCCGTCGATTAATTAATTTACTGACCATTAATTAATCAACATCTAACTCCTTGAGTAGTACCACTCAACCTTTTCATCATGTCGGACCAAGTCCACCTACAGGGTTTACATGATGAACCTTATGAGCTCCTCAAGGGGACATCATCATCCTAATATATAGGACACAATTTCCTCCTATAATCAACGGCACTCCATATAAATAATATCATCTCCCAACTTACCGAGCCTATCGATTTAATCTATAAATCTCGCCCATTGGTAAATCAAAGAGATGACTACTAAGTATATGTGCCCGTTATTATATCGGGATTAAGAGCATGTTCAAAATAATATCTGAGGTCCGATTCAATTATGTAGTCAGCAATAAATCGAATCACCTCTAAGTCGGTCCTGCTCAATACACACAAAGTGCACTAGTGTGATACTATGGTCAAGACAAACCAATACCAAATCACACTACAACCATTCCGATGGTTTGTCCAAAGCCATCTCGGTTGTGAGCCTTTACTTATACTTTACAACGAGCCGATAACATGATCTCCCGAGTGACACGACAAACCATGTTATCTACAATGTAATGTATTAGACAATATTGCATAACCATATAAATATGCAAACAATAATCATGTGATTCTTATTTCAAAATAAAGATGTTCATACAAAAGATAGACTTTTCAGTATACATCCCTTCAATCTCCCACTTATACTAAAAGACTATGTTGTCCTCATACTGTCATACATCTGATTCCCCTTCCCTCCACATGCCTATCAAAGCTCTCGCTAGAAGGGCCTTAGTGAAAGGGTCTACCAGGTCATCCTCTGATGCAATCTAGGCGACATCATCTTCTACCTCCTTTACGATTTCTCGTATCAGGTGGTACTTGCGCTCTATGTGTTTACTTGCCTTATGAGCTCGTGTTTCCTTCGAGTTTGCAATCGCATCACCATTATTATCACAATAAATTGTGATAGTACTGGGCAAACCAAGAATCACATCCAAGTCCATCAGGAAGTTCCTGAGTCACACAGCTTCTTTGGCTGCCTTAGAGGCTGCCACATACTCAGCTTCCATAGTGGAGTCCGCCACGCATTTCTGCTTGACACTCCTCGATACAATGGCTCCACCTCCCATAGTAAACACTAAACATGAGGTAGACTTACTGTTATCCCTATCATATTGGAAGTCGGAATTCATGTAACCCATTAGGAGTAATTGGTCTGCCCGGTAAACTAGCATTTAATCCCTAGTCCTTCTCAGGCACTTCAATATATGCTTTACCACAGTCCAATGTCCCTGTCTTGGATTACTCTGATATCTACTGTCCATGCCCACGACATAGTAGATATCTGGTCTCGTACATAGCATCGCATACATGAGGCTTCCTACTGTCGATGCATAAGGAACCACCTTCATCTCCTCTATCTCCTCAGATGTTCTAGGACACATCTCCTTAGATAAAGGAACTCCATGCGTGAAAGGTAGAAAACCCTTCTTGGAGTTTTGCATGCTAAAACGCTCCATAATCGTGTCTATGTATGAAGCTTGGGATAAGCACAACATCCTTTTCTTGCGATCCCTTATTACCTTGATCCCAAGGATGTGTCCCACCTCCAAAGTTCTTCATATCAAACTATTTGAACAACCATACCCTTACGTCCGATAACACCTTGATATTGTTGCCAATCAACAAAATGTCATCTACGTATAGTACAAGAAATACCACTACATTTCCATCACATCTCTTGTATACACAAGACTCATACAGACTTTGAATAAATCCATAAGACTGGATTACCTCATCAAAGCGGATGTTCCAAGACCTCGAAACTTGCTTCAATCCATAAATGAACCGATTAAGCTTACACATAAGATGCTCTTTGCCTTTAGCAATGAATCCCTCTGGTTGCTTCATTTAGATGTTTTTCTCAAGACTTCCATTAAGGAAAGCTGTCTTGACATCCATCTGCCACACCTCATAATCCATATGAGCTACAATGCATAAGAGAATCCGGATAGACTTAAGCATGGCTACCGGCAAAAAGGTCTCCTCATAATCGATACCCTCTTTCTGAGTATACCCCTTCACAACAAGCCTCGCTTTGAAGGTCTCAACCTTCCCATCTATTCCTCTCTTTCTCTTGTAGATCCACTTGCATCCAATGGTTTTTACACCATCGGGTGACTCTACTAGCTCCCAGACCTAATTTGAATCCATAGATTCAATCTCAGTATTTATTTTACTTTGCCAAGATACTGCATCTATATCTTGGATTACCTCGTCGTATGTCCAGGGATCAGGTTCATGTTCGCCATGGACCAAATCAGAGGATTCACCCCAGAACATGAATTTAAGAGGCTACCTAACAACCCTCCCACTATGACGAGGTATCTCATGTGTATGCTCTGTGACACGCGGTGCAGTGACTTGTGGTATATCCTCTCGTACCGGTGGTACTAAAGAAGTGACTTCCCTTTTTAATTCCTCCAGAACAATTTTGCTCTTGGGCTTGTGGTTTATCACATAGTCTTCCTCTAGAAATCTGACATTCGTGCTAACAATCACCCTCTGATCTCTAGGATTATAAACAAACCACCTTTTGTTCTTCTTAGATAGCCAATGAACATGCGTACTTCTATACGAGGTTCCAACTTACCAGCATCTGCCTTCAGCACATGTGCTGGACTCCCCCATATCCGAATATGTCTTAGACTAGGCTTTCGCCCAGTCCACAATTCTGTGGGAGTAGAAGGCACTGATTTAGATGGAACCAAGTTTAGAATGTACACCGCCGTATCTAGAGCATATCCCCAGAACGAATCTGGCAAGTCAACATAACTCATCATCGATCTAACCATCTCCATAAGAGTCATATTCCTTCACTCTGCTACACTATTTTGCTGGGGTGTGCCAGGTGCAGTCAATTGGGATTAATTCTCATCCTCTAATAAGTAGTTCCTAAACTCTCCCAAGAGGTACTCACCACCACGATCAGATCGTAGTGTCATTCATATCTTGAATAATCGTCTATGAAAGAGATGAAATATTCAAGACCACCTCTTACCTGGATAGTCATAGAACCACACAAATCAGAATGAACCATTTCTAACACATCTTTGGCTCTATACCCCTTGGCCTTAAAAGGCCTCTTGGTCATTTTATCCTCCAAGCAAGATTCATAGGTTGGGAAATCTTCCACCACTAATGAACCCAGAGGTCCATCAGCTATCAATCTATGAATTCTGCTTAGGTTAATATGACTAAGCCTAAGATGCCAAAGATATATTTGGTTCATCTTCGAAGGTTCTTTTCTCTTATTGGAATTAGAAGATTAGTTATAAACTTCAATTTGCATCGTGGGAGGTTTTGGTTCAAGTGTATACAAATTTCCTATCAATGTACCTGAATAGATATTCTCCCTATTCCTTTTTATAATAGCCCTGTCATTAAAAAAAATAGAATATCCATCCATAAACAATTTAGAAACTGAAACAAAGTTCTTTCTAAATAAAGGTGCATAAAGGGAATTTTCCAGAACCTAAGTTTTATTTTTCTCAAGAGATAAATAAAACTTCTCCCACTACAATAGCCGCCACCTTCATGGTATTGCCCAAGTAAATGGTAATCTCCCCTTTAGCTAGTCGTCGGGTTTTTTGGAACCCCTGCAAAGTATTGCAGTCATGATTAGTCGCTCCCGTATCTACACACCAGGTACCGGTAGATAACATCGCTAATCATGTTTCAACGACTAGTCCAAAGGATATATCTTTGTTCTGCTTTGGATTGGGACAGTCCTTCTTCCAATGTCCACCCTGCTTGTAAGTGAAGTACTTGCCTTTCGGCTTCTTCACTCCTCCCTGACATCCTCCCACCACCTTTGCTCCACCTTGTTTCTCCTTCTTCTTGCCTTTCGGCTTAGAAGTAGAAACCTTTTTGAGCAACCATGGCTTGAGGACACTCATCGAAGAGTGCATACTTATACTCCTTAGCAGATAAGACAATATCTTGATTCTTTTCCAATCAACGTAATTATGTATAGTAAGTTTATTTTCCTTTAGTATCAAAGCAAGTGGACTGAAAGTCAATTTTGAAAATCCTAAGAATCACATAGATCATTACTGTAGATTTCAAAAAATTATTGATTCCTCAAACAATAACATTTCAAAATCAACCAACACCTCAAAACACTGAGAATATCGTATGCCATGATAGTGTGGACGTATACGAATTCTACATTTGTAAGAGGAGGTTTTACCCATTAATTTTACTATCTTGTCAACCTATCTTTTTGACAAGTAAAATTAATAGTTGGTTTCTCTTCGGCGCTACAAATAAAAGCAATGACTTCGATGGGGAGGATACTTATATTTGTATCTAAGTGTTCACCGTTACTCGGTACCAAGGTAATTATCTCGGGTTATGTGTCTTACGATGGGCAAGTACACACGCTCCTTAATAATTTCCTATAACCATATTCGACCTTGTGATCCGCAAACAAACTCATCTGATGGGGAGGAAGGCACTCAGAGCCGACACGCAAGTTTGTTTGCATCACTTGTCAAATCGTAATGGAGGCTGTGGGAATTTATAAAAATATCCCTCTCCCACTTAGTAATTTGAAATTGAGGAATTTTCCTAGCCTACGACATGCATATCAAACATAAGGCAATAAATATGAAAAATAAATTATTTTCCAACTATTATGGCTTTTGTCTTCAATATGTCTCCCGTCACAACGCCTTCTCGTCCGCTCCTCCTACGCCATGTACAAGCCATCCAGAGATCCGAGTCGAGACTAAAACCTATTTTAATTTACATTCATCGATCCTATACTCCACGAGGGAGTGTACATGAAATCTAGATCGAAATTAAACTAAAATAAAGAGTGGCTAAATAATGTCGTATCTAATTTACAAAAAATTAAATACTAGCCTCGTCAACCCCGAGGATTCAACAAAATAAATATTTACACACATATAATCACATACACACATATGGCCATAACAGTCGGATCTTATGCCTGCAACCAAAGAGTTAAACTACGCATATCCTACTATTATCCGGCACATATAATATATGAAAAAGTGCATAAAAATTAACCGAATCCTTAACACACAAAACCAGAAACCTTGGCTCTGATACCAATTGTAGGGTTTAGCCCCGGAAGCTCTCATACCAATTAAATGGTTTAGCTTATCGAGTCCGTGAGGGGAAACTTCGCTTCCCACTTAACCTTGGTTTGCTTGACCATGGCGATCCCTTCGATGTCCCCGGATAAAAAAAAAATTAATCCTAGATAAAAGGGATTGCCCAAACAACCAAGTCATCGTCGTGCTATTCGTTTAGAGAGGTCACTTGAACAAACTCGTTGTTCAAGCGACCATCCTCTATTCTACGAGTAGCCGCGGAATAGACGATGTCCGGATCACTGATTTTTGTGTTTACGCTCGGGATCCAAGTATTATTTAGCCATATACAGATTTATATCATGCTCATAGTTGAAAAACAAATACAAACATGTAACATATAAAGATTAGAGAATCGATATACCTCTCGATCTTCTAATGTATGACCTTCCTCCTTTCGGACGTCGTGTGGGCGACGCTCTACCAAAAGTCGAAGCTCCTAGATGGAAAATCTTCCTTCCTTGCTCTTCCAAAGCAAGAGGAAGAATAGAAACAAGGCTCATCTCCTTCCTATAGCCAACCAACAAGCAACAAGGAGAATGTTTGCCGTCGGCCAACAAGGAGAAGGAGATAATGATTGAAACCGGCCAAGACACCAAGGGAAACCCCTAAGTCTTGTTTCCACCACTCAAGGAGAAGAGAAAAGAGTCTTTGGCCACCGGCCAAGGGCTAGGAAAGGGCTGTGAGTGCCGGCCACCAAGGGAGAGGAAGAAGAAAGCAAACTACTTCCTTATTTAGTGCCACCCAAGCCTCCTAAACCCTAAGCCTCCAAACCCTAATCCTAGCTCTCCTAATGGCCGACCATGGAAGTGGGGAAGAAGATTAGGATGAGCACCGGCCAAGGTAGAGGGAAGAAGGGAGGAACCGGCCAAACCTTAGGAAGAAGAAGAAAAACTCCTCCACTTGTTGCCGCCCACCCCTATCTCCCAAAAACCCTAGCCACCCAAACCTAATCCTAAACCAACTAGGATTCCTAGCCTCCAAAGGAAGCAAACCCTAATCCCCTTAATCCATCATTCTTCTTGCCGCCCACTTTATGATCTCTATTTATAGAGTTGGGCTCAAGCCATGATTTAATCTCCTCCATTGGTTCTAGGGATTTAATCTCAACTGCTGATCTAGAGATTTAATCTCAACCGCTGATCCTAGAGATTTAATCTCTACCTTTGGATCTAGAGTTTTGTTTCTATCCATTGGATCTAAGCTTCATGAGGTGTTAATAGGCTACATTAGGGACCATGAGGAGGAGTTGGATCTTGGCCACCCATGGATCAAGCCCACATAAAGTCCGATCCACTAATGATAATCCAATCCACTAAAGGATTATCATTGATCTACCTCACCAACCCCCATATGATAATATGGGCTCCATATATTATTTGTACATTTTCTCCCCGTGTTTAAGATCTCGAATGTCCATCGATTAATTAATTTACTGACCATTAATTCATCAACATCTAACTCCTTGAGTAGTACCACTCAACCTTTTCATCATGCCGCATCAAGTCCACTGCAGGTTTACATGATGAACCTTATGAGCTCTCAAAGGGACATCATCATCCTAATATATAGGACACGGTTTCTCCTATAATCAACCCATACACACCATATAAATAATATCATCTCCCAACTTACCGAGCCTATCGATTTAATCTATAAATCTCGCCCATTGGTAAATCAAAGAGATGACTACTAAATATATGTGCCCGTTATTATATCGGGATTAAGAGCATGTACACAATAATATCTGAGGTCCGATTCAATTATGTAGTCAGCAATAAATCGAATCACCTCTAAGTCGGTCCTGCTTAATACACACAAAGTGCACTAGTATGATTCTATGGTCAAGACAAACCAATACCAAATAACACTACAACCATTCTGATGGTTTGTCCAAAGCCATCTCGGTTATGAGCATTTACTTATACTTTATAAGGAGTCGATAACATGATCTCCCGAGTGACACCACACACCATGTTATCTACAATGTAATGTATTAGACAATATTGCATAACCATATAAATATGGAAACAATAATCATGTGATTCTTATTTCAAAATAAAGATGTTCATACAAAAGATAGACTTTTGATACATCCCTACAAGTAGGATGTGCGTATGCTAACTTTTTGGTTGCAGGCATAAGATCCAACTATTATAGCCATATGTTTGTGTTTGTGATAGCATGTGTGTAATATTATTTGAATCTTCGGGGTTGACGAGGCTAGTATTTAATTTTTATAATTAAGTACGGTATTGTTTAGCCACTCTTTTATTTTAGTTTACTTTCGATCTAGATTTCATGTACACTTCTTTGTGAAGTATAGGATCGATTGATGTAAATTAAAATAATTTTTCTTGGCTCAGATCTTCGGATGGCTTGTACATGGCATAGGGAGGAGCGAGATGCGATATGACATATTGGAGAACAAAAGCCATAATAGTTGGAAAATATTTTTTTCTATTTATTTCTTCTTGTTTGATATGCATTGAAAGGCACATAATCCGAGATAATTGCCTTGGTATCGAGTAATGGTGAACACTTAGATGCAAATAAGAGTATTCTCCCCATTGGAGTCACTGCTTTTATTTGTAGAGCCGAAGAGGAACCTACTATTAATTATATTTGTCAAAAAGTTAGGTTGACAAGATAGTAAAATTAATGGGTAAAACCTCCTCTTACAAATGTAGAATTCGTATACGTCTACATGATCGTGGCATACGATATTCTCGATGTTTTGAGGTGTTGGTTGATTTTAAAATTTTATTGTTTGAGGAATCAATAATTTTTTGAAATCTAAAGTTTTGATCTATGTGATTCTTAGGTTTTTCAAAAATGACTTTCAACCCGCTTGCTGTGATACTAAAAGAGAATAAACTTACTGGACCCAATTATGTTGATTGGAAAAGAAATCTTGATATTGTCTTTACTGTTGAGGAGTACAAGTATGTACTCTTCGAAGAGTGTCCTCCTAAGCCTGCGGATGATTCTGGGGAAAAGGAGAAAGAGAGTTATAAGAAGTGGATAAAGGCTAATGAGATGGCACGGTGTTACATTTCGGCTTCTATGTCAAATGTATTGCAACATCGGCATCAAGCCATGCCCACTGCTTATGACATGATGCTCAATCTCAAGGAGCTTTCCAGACACCAGAATCGGGTTGCTAGGCAAGAAGCCATGAGGAACTTGATGACGACCACGATGATCGAGGGAACACCCATGAGGGATCATGTTTTCAAGATGATGGCCCATTTAAATGAGCTGGAAGTCCTTAGAGTTGAGATCAATGGGGAAACCCAGGTCGATATCATTCTCCAGTCTCTACCTAGGAGTTTTGAGCGCTGCAATTACAACATGAATAAGAGGTCAGATTCATAGTGGAGCTTCGGCTGTAACTCCACGCAGAGAGGGCTTTTCATTAGAGTGCTCAGGCTTAGACCATGGTTGTCCAAAAGGTTTCTACTTCTAAGCCGAAAGGTAAGAAGAAGAAGAAACAAGATGGGACAAAGGTGTCAGGAGGATCTCAAGGAGGAGTGAAGAAGTCGAAAGACAAGTGCTTCACTTGCAGTGTCGACATTGGAAGAAGGACGCCCCAACCGGTGTAACAAAGGTATATCTTTTAGCCAAGTCATTGAAATATGTTTAGCGGTGTTATCTACCTGCATCTGGTGTGTAGACACGGGAGCCACTGATCATGTCTGTAATACTTTGCAGAGGTTCTAGGAAACCAGACGACTAGTTGAGGGGGAGATTACCGTTTACTTAGGCGATGCTACGAAGGTGGCAAATACTATTCAAAGGTGAGAGATGTTTATTTATCTTTCGATAGGAAAAAAACTTTGGTTCTGAGAAATTGCCTTTATGTACCTTTATTTAGAAAGAATTTAATTTCAGTTTCTAAATTGTTTTTGGATAGATATTCTATTTCTTTTAATGACAGAGTTGTTATAAAAAGAAATAAGGAGATTATCTGGTTCTGGTGCATTGATAGAAAATTTATATACCTTTGAACCAAAAGCTCCCACGATGTAAATAGAAGTAAATAACTTATCTTCTAAATCTAATAAGAGAAAAGAACCTTCGAAAATAAACCAAACATATCTTTGGCATCTAAGGTTAGGTCATATTAATCTGAGTAGAATTCAAAGGTTGATAGTTGATGGACCTTTGGGTTCATTGGTGGTGGAAGATTTCCCAACCTGCGAATCTTGCTTGGAAGGTAAAATGACCAAGAGGCCTTTTAAGGCCAAGGGGTATAGAGCCAAAGATGTGTTGGAATTAGTTCATTCTGATTTGTGTGGTCCTATGTCTATCCAGGATAGAGGTGGTTTTGAATATTTCGTCTCTTTTATAGATGATTATTCAAGATATGGATACATTTACTTGATGTGCCATAAGTCTGAATACTTTGACAGGTTCAAAGAATTCAAGGCTGATGTGGAAAAATGTCAAGGTAAAAGTATCATGACACTACGATCTGATTATGGTGGTGAGTACCTCTTGGGAGAGTTTAGGAATTACTTATCAAAGGCTGGGATTCAATCCCAATTATCTGCACCTAGCACACCTCAGCAGAATGGTGTAGCGGAGCGAAGGAATAGGACTCTTATGGAGATGGTTAGATCGATGATGAGTTATTCTAAGTTGCCAAATTCGTTCTGGGGGTATGCTCTAGATACGGCAGTGTATATTCTGAACTTGGTACCATCTAAATCAGTGCCTTCTACTCCCACAGAATTATGGACTGGGCGAAAGCCTAGTCTGAGACATATTCGGATTTTGGGAGTCCAGCACATGTGATGAAGGTAGATGCTGGTAAGTTGGAATCTCGTACAGAAGTGCGCATGTTCGTAGGCTATCCTAGAGGAATGAAAGGTGGTTTGTTCTATAGTCCTAGAGATCAGAGGGTGATCATTAGCATGAATGTCAGATTTCTAGAGGAAGACTATGTGATGAACTACAAACCCATGAGTAAGATTGTTCTGGAAGAATTGAGAGGGGAAGTCACTACTTCAGTACCACCAGTACAAGAGTATATACCACAAGTGACTACACCACATGTCACAGAGGATACACAGGTGATACCTCATCGTAGTGGGAGGGTTGTTAGACAGCCTGATAGATTTATCTTCTTGGGAGAATCTTTTGATTTGGTCCCTGGCTAACATGAACCTGATCCCTAGACATATGATGAGGCAATCCAAGATAAAGATGCGGTATCTTGGCGAAGTGTGATGAATTCTGAGATAGAATCTATGGATTCAAATCAAGTCTGAGAGCTAGTACAACCACCCAATGGTGTAAAAACCATTGAATGTAAGTGGATCTACAAAAGAAAGAGAGGAATAGATGGGAAGGTTGAGACCTTCAAAGCAAGGCTTGTTGCGAAAGGGTATACTCAGAAAGAGGGTATCGATTATGAGGAGACCTTTTCACTGGTAGCTATACTTAAGTCTATCCGGATTCTCTTATGTATTGCTGCTCATATGGATTATGAGTTGTGGCAGATGGATGTCAATACAGCTTTCTTTAATGGAAGTCTTGAGGAAAACATCTATATGGAGCAACCAGAGGGATTCATTGCAAAGGGCAAAGAGAATCTTGTGTGCAAGCTTAATCGGTCCATTTATGGATTGAAGCAAGCTTTGAGATCTTGGAACATCCGCTTTGATGAGGTAATCCAGTCTTATGGATTTATTCAAAGTCCAGATGAGTCTTGTGTATACAAGAGTTGTGACGGAAACATAATGGTATTTCTTCTACTATACGTAGATGACATTTTGTTAATTGGCAACAATGTCAAGGTGTTATCAGACGTAAGTGTATGGTTGTCCAAACAGTTTGATATGAAGGACTTGGGAGAAGTGGGATACATCCTTGGGATCAAGGTTATAAGGGATCACAGGAAAAGGATTTTGTGCTTATCTCAAGCTTCTTACATAGACACCATTTTGGCTCGTTTTAGCATGCAAAACTCTAAGAAAGATTTTCTACCTTTTAGGCATGGAGTACCTTTATCTAAAGAGATATGTCCTAGAACATCAAAAGAGATAGAGGAGATGAAGGCGGTTCCTTATGCTTCAGCAGTAGGAAGCCTCATGTATGTTATGCTTGTTGGTATATGTCACTCCGGAGGCTCATTGGCTCCCATGTCCCCGGATTAAATTTTCACTTATGAAAGGATTAATCCGGATGGGATGAGCTTCCTTAGCAACACCATTTCGTCGTCGTGCAAACAACTTGAGTGGTCGCTCGAACAAACTAGTTGTTCCAGCAACTCTACTCTTCTAGTTGATTAGCCGCGGAAGAGACGACGGACGGATCGCCGGTTTTTGTGTTTGTCTTCGGGGTCCATGATTATACAATATATTTGCACACACACACATGCATAATCAAAACAAATAAGAACATGCTCAGATCTGTACATAAAGTTAAAATAACTTTATACCTCACGATCTTCTACCGTATGTCCTATCCCTCTCGTGGACGACGTGTGGACGAAGATCCTCCACGAGTAGAAGCCTTCTAGATCGAGTTCTCCTCTACCTTGTCCGCTGCGAACAAAGAGAAAAACGAACAAAACCTTTTCCTTTCTAGAACCGGCCACCAAGTAAAGAAGTTACCAATGGATGAGCGCCGGCCACCAAGAAGCTTGGAACCACCGGCCACCAAGGATTAAAGGAGAAGAATGAGAGCTGGCCAAGGAAGAAAGGAGAGGTCTATAAGATGGACGCCGGCCAAGCCTTGATGGAGAAGAATGGGCGCCGGCAACAATCAATGAAGGAGAAAGGTTGCCGCCCAAGCTCTATCTCCAAACCCTAGCCGCCAACCTTGATAAGAGCCAAAACCCTAACTTCAATTCGAACCAACTCCTATCTCTTTTGTTTCGCCCAACCCTAAGCCATATATTTATAGAATTTAGGAGAAAGTTGGTTAGCCTAAAATATAGGAACTAACTCCTATATTCTTGCCGCCCAACCCATGGATGAGCCAAACCCTAATTCTAGAATTTAGGCTTAAGCCTCCTCTAATCTCCACCGTCGGATCTAGGGATTTAATCTCCACCGTCGGATCTAGGGATTTAATCTCCAAGTCAGATCTAGGGATTTAATCTCCACCGTCGGATCTAGGATTTCATCCCAACCGTAGGATCTAGGATTTCATCCCAACCGTAGGATCTAGGATTTCATCCCAACCGTCGGATCAAGGATTTCATCCCAACCGTCGGATCAAGGATTTCATCCTAACCATCGGATCTATGGATTTAATCCAACCGTTGGTTCTAGGGTTTCATCCTAACCATCGGATCTATGGATTTAATCCAACCGTTGGTTCTAGGTTTTGTTTTACATTCTTGGATCTAGACTTCATAAGGATTATATTAGGCTACGATAGGGACCATAAGGAGGAGTTGGGTCTTGGCCACCCGATGGATCGGAACCACACAACTGTTCCACTAGAGGATCATCATTGAACTACCTCACCAACCCCCATAAATTAATATGGGCTCCATATATTATTTGTACATTAATCTCCCCGTGTTTAAGATATCGAATGTCCGTCAATTAATTGATTTACTGACCATCAATTAATTAACATCTAACTCCTCGAGTAGTACCACTCAACCTTATCATCATGTTGACTAAGTCAACCAGCTGGGTTTACATGATGAACCTTATGAGCTCCTCAAGGGGACATCATCAACCGAATATATAGGACACGGTTTCCTCCTATAATCAACGGCACACCATGTAAATAATATTATTTCCCAACTTACCGGGAATATTTATTTAATCCATCTAAATCTCACCCACTGGTAAATCAAAGAAATAAATACTAAGTAAATGTGCACGTTAATATATCGGGATTAAGAGCATGTACAACATAATATCAGTCGATTCAATTATGTAGTCGACAATAAATTGAATCACCTCTATGTCAGTCTGCTCAATACACCTAATGTACTAGTGTAACTCTATGTTCAAGATAAAACAATACCAAGCTACACTACAACCATGCCAATGGTTTGTCCAAGCCATCTTGGTTGTGAGCCTCTACTTATATTTTACAAGGTGATAACATGATCTTACATTGCCACACCAAGCACCATGTTATCTACAATGTAAAATATTAGAATATATGCACACATATATAATTATTATATAAAATGCAAACAATTATCATTTGATTCTTATTTAAAAATAAAATGTTCATACAAAAAGAGCTAGGCTTTTAGTATACATTCTAACAATCTCCCACTTATACTAAAAGACTATGCCGTCATCATACTGCCATACATCTGATCCCCATGTCCTCCACATGCCTATCAAACGCTTTCTTTAGAAGGGCCTTAGTGAATGGATCCGCGGGTTATCCTCTGATGCAATCTTGGCGGCAACAACTTCTCCTAAACTTTCGATCTCTGTATGGTGGTACTTGCGCTCTATGTGTTTACTCGCCTTATGGGCTCGTGGTTCCTTGAGTTTGAAAGCTGCACCACTATTATCACAATAAATTGTGATAGTTACAGGCAAACCAGAATCACATCCAAGTCCATCAAGAAGTTCTGAGCCATCTGACTTCCTTGGCGCCTCGGTGCGCACATACTCGGCTTCCATGGTAGAGTCCGCACGCATTTACCTTGACACTCCTCCATACTATGGCTCCACCTCCAAAAGTAAACACAAACCCGAGGTAGACTTACTCTTGTCCCTATCGATTGGAAATCGAATCAGTGTAACCCACGAGGACTAATTGATCTGCGATAAACGACATATAATCCCTAGTCCTTCTCGGTGTACTTGATATATGCTTTACGCGATCCAATGTCCTGTCGGGATTACTCGATATCTCTAACCATGCCCGCACAGCAGATATCCGATCTCGTACATAGCATAGCATACATAAGGCTTCCTACTGCCGAAGCATAAGGAACCGCCTTCATGTCCTCTATCTCCTTTGATGTTTTGGGACACATCTCTTTAGATAAAGGAACTCCATGCTTAAAAGGTAGAAAACCTTTCTTGGAGTTCTGCATGCTAAAGCGAGCAAGGATAGTGTCAATGTATGAAGCTTGGGATAAGCACAACATCCTTTTCTTGCAATCCCTTATAACTTTGATCCCAAGGATGTGTCCCACTTCTCCCAAGTCCTTCATATCAAACTGTTTGGACAACCATACCCTTACGTCTGATAACACTTTGATATTGTTGCCAACTAACAAAATGTCTTCTACGTATAGTACAAGAAACACCACTACGTTTCCGTCACATCTCTTGTATACACAAGGCTCATCCGGACTTTGAATAAATCCATATGACTGGATTACCTCATCAAAGCGGATGTTCCAAGATCTAGAAGCTTGCTTCAATCCATAAATGGACGATTAAGCTTACATACAAGATGCTCTTTGCCTTTGCAATGAATCCCTCAGTTGCTTCATATAGATGTTCTCCTCAAGACTTAGTTAAGGAAAGCATCTTGACATCCATCTGCCAAATCTCATAATCCATATGAGCTGACTATAGATAAGAGAATCGGATAGACTTAAGCATAGCTACGTGAAAAGGTCTCCTCATGTCGATACCCTCTTTACAGTATACCCTTTGCAACAAGCCTAGCTTTGAAGGTCTCAACCTTCCCGTCTACTCCTCTCTTTCTCTTGTAGATCCACTTGCATCCAATGGTTTTACACCATCGGGTGGCTCTACTAGCTCCAGACTGATTAGAATCCATAGATTCTATCTGCGAATTCATCGCTCTTTGCCAAGATCGCATCTCTATCTTGGAGTGCCTCGTCATATGTCCGAGGATCGGTTCATGTTCACGGGGACTAAGTCCGAAGACTCTCCCAAAAACATGAATCTCTCGGGTTGTCTAACAACCTCCCACTCTGACGAGGTGCCTCTGTGTATGCTCTGTGACACGGTGCGTGACTTGTGGTGTCTCCTCTCGTACCGGTGGTACTGAAGTCGGGACTTCCCCTGTCAACTCCTCAAGAACAATCCTACTCTTGGGCTTGTTGTTCATCACATAGTCCTCCTCTAGAAATCTGGCATTCGTACTCACGATCACCTTCTGATCTCTAGGACTAGAATAAACCACCCTTCGTTCCCTTAGGGGTAGCCAACAAACAAGCGCGCCATGCGAGATTCCAACTTACCAGCATCTCCCTTCAGCACATGTGCTGGACTACCCCAAATCCGAATATGTCTTAGACTAGGCTTTCGCCCAGTCCACAACTCTGTGGGAGTAGAGTCTTGACTTAGATGGAACCAAGTTGAGAATGTGTCTTGCTTCGAGCAAACCCGAGCGAATCGGGTAACTCGAATAACTCATCATCGATCTGACCATCTCCAGAAGAGTCCTATTCCTTCGCTCCGCCACACCATTCTGCTGGGGTGTGCCAGGTGCGGACAATTGGGATTGAATCCCAGCCTCTGATAAGTAACTCCTAAACTCTCCCAAGAGGTACTCGCCACCACGATCGGATCGTAATGTCTTGATACTTTTACCTTGACGGTTCTCCACATCAGCCTTGAATTCTTTGAACTTGTCAAAGCATTGGACTTATGCGCATCAAGTAAATGTATCCATACCTTGAATAATCGTCTATAAAAGAGCGAAAGTATTCAAAACCACCTCTTGCCTGGATAGACATAGGACCGCGCAAATCAGAATGAACCAATTCTAACACATCTTTGGCTCTATACCCCTTGGCCTTGAAAGGCCTCTTGGTCATTTTACCTTCCAAGCAAGATTCGCAGGTTGGGAGATCCTCCACCACTAATGAACCCAAAGGTCCATCAGCTATCAACCTTTGAATTCTGCTTAGGTTAATATGACCAAGCCTTAGATGCCAAAGATATGTTTGGTTCATTCTTTTAGGTTCTTTTCTCTTATTAGATTTAGAAGATGAGTTATTTATTTCTATTTGCATCGTGGGAGTTTTTGGTTCAAGAGTATATAAATTGCCAACCAATGTACGAGCAGATAATCTCCTATTCCTTTTATAACCACTTTGTCATTAAAAGAAAGCGAATATCCATCCATAAAAACAATTTAGAAACTGAAATTAAATTCTTTCTAAAAGTAGGTACATAAAGACAATTTCTCAAAACCAAAACTTTATTCCTATCAAAGATAAATAAACGTCTCCTTTGCAATAGCCGCCACCTTTGAAGCATTGCCCATGTAGCGGTAATCTCTCCCTCGGCTCTAGTCGTTGGGTTTCCTGGAACCCCGCAAAGTATTGCAGACATGATCGGTGGCTCTGTATCTACACACACAGTCTTGGTAGATAACACCGCTAAACATGTTTCAACAACTAAACAAGAAGATATACCTTTGTTCTTTCGAGGCGAGCCTTCCAATGTCGATCACCTTGCAAGTGAAGCACTTGCCTTTCGGCTTCTTCACTCCTGCCCGAGGTCCCACTGCCACTTTCTTTGCTCCACCTTGCTTCTTCTTCTTCTTACCTTTCGGTTTAGAGGAAGAAACCTTCTGAGCGACCATGGCTTGAGAACTCGATGAAAAAGCCCCTCTGCCTGGAGTTACATCAAGCTCAGTAATACAACCTCTTGTTCATGTTGTAGTTGGTGGCGCTCAAAACTCCTAAGCGAGGCGGAGAATGATATCGACACAGGTTTCCCCATCGATCTCGGCTCGAGGACTTCCATATCATTAAGATGAGCCATCATCTTGAGAACATGATCCCTAACGGGTGTTCCCTCGATCATGGTGGTCGTCATCAAGTTTCTCATTGCCTCTGCCTACGCCCTACTCGATGTCGAAAAGTTCCTTGAGATTGAACATCATGTCATAAGCGTGGCTATGGCACGATCTTGATGTTGCGACACATTTGACATAGATGCCAAAATGTAACACCGCCATCTCATACGCCTTAACCCATTTCTTATAATGTTCTTTCTCCTTTTCATTAGAGTCATCGGTGGGCTTAGGAGGACAGACCTCGAAAGTACAAATTTGTACTCCTCCATGATTAAGACAATATCCAGGTTTCTTTTCCAATCAATGTAGTTTGGACCAGTAAGTTTGTTTTCTTTTAAAATCACAGCAAGTGGGTTGAAAGCCATTTGAAAATCCTAAAAATCACAATGATCAAAATATTAGATTTCAAATAATATTGATTCCTCAAAACAATAAAATTCAGAAATCAACCAACACCTCAAAACACCGAGAATATCGCATGCCACGATAGTGTGGACGTATACGAATTCTACATTTGTAAGAGGAGGTTTTACCCATTAATTTTATTATCTTGTCAACCTTACTTTTTGACAAATAAAATTAATAGTTGGTTCCTCTTTGGCCCTACAAATAAAAGCAGTGACTCCGATGGGGAGGATACTTTTTATTTGCATCTAAGTGTGCACCATTACACGGTACTAAGGGAATTATTTGGATTATGTGCCTTCTGATGGAAGTACACACGCTCCTAGATAATTTCCTATAACCATTATTTGACCTAGTGATCCGCAAACAAACCCATCCGATGGGGAGGAAGGCACTCAGAGCCAACGCGCAAGTTTGTTGAATCAAACGTCAAATTGTAATTGAGGCCGCGTGAATTATTTAAAATGTACCTCTCCCTCTTAGTAACTTTAATTCGAGGAATTTTAAAACATACACAACATGCATATAAAACAAATAAGCAATAAATATGGAATAATCAGAATTTTCCAACTATTATGGCATTGTTCTCCAATATCGCATCCCGTCGTGTATCGCCACCTCGTCGCTCCATCTTTTCCCGTGCAAGTCACCAAGAGTTTCGAGGAGATTAATCATATTAATTTACATCCATCGATCCTATACTCACGAAGAGTGTACAAATAATCTAGATCGAAGTAAACTAAAATGAGCGCTAACAATGCCATATTTAATTACAAAAATTAAATACTAATCTAGCTCACAACCCGAGGATTCAAATAATAAATTTTTACACACATCCATTCACATACACACACATGGCCATAATAGTCGGATCTTATGCCTGCAACCAAAGAGTTAAACTACGCATATCCTACTATTATCCGACACATATAATATATGAAAAATACATAAAAATTAACCGAATCCAAAACACACAAAACCGGAAACCGTGGCTCTGATACCAATTGTTGGTATATGTCGCTCCGGAGGCTCATTGGCTCCCATGTCCCCGGATTAAATTTTCACTTATGAAAGGATTAATCCGGATGGGATGAGATTCCTTAGCAACACCATTTCGTCGTCGTGCTAACAACTTGAGTGGTCGCTCGAACAAACTAGTTGTTCAAGCAACTCTACTCTTCTAGTTGATTAGCCGCGGAAGAGACGACGGACGGATCGCCGGTTTTTGTGTTTGTCTTCGGGGTCCATGATTATACAATATATTTGCACACACACACATGCATAATCAAAACAAATAAGAACATGCTCAGATCTGTACATAAAGTTAAAATAACTTTATACCTCACGATCTTCTACCGTATGTCCTATCCCTCTCGTGGACGACGTGTGGACGAAGATCCTCCACGAGTAGAAGCCTTCTAGATCGAGTTCTCCTCTACCTTGTCCGCTGCGAACAAAGAGAAAAATGAACAAAACCTTTTCCTTTCTAGAACCGGCAACCAAGTAAAGAAGTTTGATGTAACCGCCGGCCAAGGAACGAATGAATGAACTCCGGCCAACTTTGAAACAAAGTTGTCGCCGGCCACCAATGGATGAGCGCCGGCCACCAAGAAGCTTGGAACCACCGCCACCAAGGATTAAAGGAGAAGAATGAGAGCTGGCCAAGGAAGAAAGGAGAGGTCTATAAGATGGGACGCCAAGCCTTGATGGAAAAGAATGAGCGGCAACAATCAATGAAGGAGAAAGGTTGCCCAAGCTCTATCTCCAAACCCTAGCCGCCACCTTGATAAGAGCCAAAACCCTAACTTCAATTCAACCAACTCCTATCTCTTTGTTTCCCTAAACCCATAAGCCATATTTATAGAATTTAGAGAAAGTTGGTTAGCCTAAAATATAGGAACTAACTCCTATATTCTTGCCGCCTAACCCCTAACTCCTCTAGGGTTTGTTGTCGCCAACCCATGGATGAGCCAAACCCTAATTAGAATTTAGGCTTAAGCCTCCTCTAATCTCCACCGCCGGATCTAGGATTTAATCTCCACCGTCGATCTAGGATTTAATCTCACACCGTCGGATCTAGGATTTCATCCCAACCGTAGGATCTAGGATTTCATCCCAAGGATCTAGGATTTCATCCCAACCGCCGGATCAAGGATTTCATCCCAACCGTGATCAAGGATTTCATCCTAACCATGGATCTATGGATTTAATCCAACCGTTGGTTCTAGGGTTTCATCCTAACCATCGGATCTATGGATTTAATCCAACCGTTGGTTCTAGGTTTTGTTTTACATTCTTGGATCTAGACTTCATAAGGATTATATTAGGCTATGATAGGGACCATAAGGAGGAGTTGGGTCTTGGCCACCCGATGGATCGGAACCACACAAACTTGATCCATCAATGATGTTCCATTCCACTAGAGGATCATCATTGAACTACCTCACCAACCCCCATAAATCAATATGGGCTCCATATATTATTTGTCCATCAATCTCCCCGTGTTTAAGATATCGAATGTCCGTCAATTAATTGATTTACTGACCATCAATTAATTAACATCTAACTCCTCGAGTAGTACCACTCAACCTTATCATCATGTTGACTAAGTCAACCAGCTGGGTTTACATGATGAACCTTATGAGCTCCTCAAGGGGACATCATCAACCTAATATATAGGACACGGTTTCCTCCTATAATCAACGGCACACCATGTAAATAATATTATTTCCCAACTTACCGGGCATATTGATTTAATCCATCTAAATCTCACCCACTGGTAAATTAAAGAAATAAATACTAGGTACATGTGCCCGTTATTATATCGGGATTAAGAGCATGTACAACATAATATTCGAGGTCCGATTCAATTATGTAGTCAGCACTAAATTGAATCACCTCTATTTCGGTCCTGCTCAATACACCTAAGTGTACTTGTGTAACTCTATGTTCAAGATAAAACAATACCAAGCTACACTACAACCATGCCAATGGTTTGTCCAAAACCATCTTGGTTGTGAGCCTCTACTTATATTTTACAAGGTACTGATAACATGATCTTCTGTGCCACACCAAGCACCATGTTATCTACAATGTAAAATATTAGACAATATGCACACATATATAATGAATATATAAAATGCAAACAATGATCATGTGATTCTTATTTCAAAATAAAATGTTCATACAAAAAGAGCTAGACTTTCAGTATACATTCTAACAATGCTATGTACGAGACCGAATATCTACTTTGTCGTGTGAATGGTTAGCAGATATTAGAGTAATCCAGGACATGGACATTGACTGCGGTAAAGCATATATTGAAGTACCTGAGAAGGAATAGGGATTATATGCTAGTATACCAGGCAGATCAATTACTCTCTGTGGGTTACACTGATTTCGACTTCCAATCAGATAGGGATAACAGTAAGTCTACCTTAGGTTTTGTGTTTACTTTGAGAGGTGGAGGCATTGTATGGAGAAGTGTAAAGCATAAATGCGTGGCAGACTCTACCATGGAAGCTGAGTATGTGGCAGCCTCTGAGGCGTCCAAAGAAGTTATATGGCTCAGGAACTTCTTGATGGACTTGGATGTGATTCCTAGTTTGCCCAGAACTATCACAATTTATTGTGATAACAGTGGTGTAGTTACAAACTCGAAGGAACCATGTGCCCATAAGGCAAGTAAACACATAGAGTACCACTAGATACGGAAATCAGTAGTAGAAGTTGTTGTCAGATTGCATCGGAAGGATGACCAGATCCTTTCACTAAGGCCCTTCTAGCGAGAGCTATGATAGGAATGTGGAGGAATGGGAATCAGATGTATGGCAGTATGAGGACAGCATAGTCTTTTAGTATAAGTGGGAGATTGTTGGGATGTATACTGAAAAGTCTATCTTTTGTATGAACATGTTTATTTTTGAAATAAAAATCACATGATCATTGTTTGCATATTTATGGTTATGCATATTGTCTGATACATTACATTGTAGATAACATGGTGTGTAATGTCACACGGGAGATAATGTTATCAGTTCCTTGTAAAGTATAAGTAAAGCCTCACAACCGAGATGGTTTTGGATAAACCATTGGTAAGGTTGTAGTGTGATTTGGTATTGGTTTGTCTTGACCATAGAATTATACTAGTACACTTTGTGTGTATTGAGCTGGACCGACTTAGAGGTGATTCAATTTATTGTTGACTACATAATTGAAATCAGACCTCGGATATTTTGATGTACATGCTCTTAATCCCGATATAATAAGGGGCACATGTACTTAGTATTTTTTTCTTTGATTACCAATGGGCGAGATTTATAGAGTAAATCGATATGCTTGGTAAGTTGGGAAATGATATTATTTACATGGTGTGTCGTTGATTATAGGAGGAAACCATCTATATTAGGATGATGATGTCTCCTTGAGGAGTTCATAAGGATCATCATGTAAACTCTAGCAGACTTGGTCCCATGATGATAGGGTTGAGTGGTACTACTCATGGAGTTAGATGTTGATTAATTGTCATGATAATTAATTGATTTGACATTCGAGATCTTAAACACGAGGAGATATTTGTATAATTAATATATGGAGCCAATATTTATTTATGGGGGTTGGTGAGGTAGATCAATGATAATCCTCTAGTCGAATGGATTATCATTAATGGATCGGACTTTATGTGGGCTAGATCCATTGGGTGGCCAAGATCCAACTCCTCCTCATGGTCTCTATTGTAGCCTATTAAAACCCTCATGAAGCCTAGATCCGATGGTGTAAAATGAAAGTCTAGATCCGACGGTGAAGGTTAAATCTCTAGATCCGACGGTTGAGATTAAATCTAGATAGATTTGGAAATTAAATCTTTAGATCTGACGGTGGAGATTGAAAGGAGGCTTAAGCCTAACTCTATAAATAAGGCTTAGGAGTGGGCGGCAAGATATCTTTGAAGATTAGGGTTTTTGCTTGGGCGGCTTAGGTTTGGATTAGGCTTAGCGGCAACCTTTGGAAGGATTAGGGTTTGTTTCTTCTCTTCCTAATTGGTAGCCGCTTCATCTTCTTCCTCTTTGCTTTTGGTCGGTGCCCATACTCCTCCTATTCTTCTCCTTGACTAGCCAACAAGGGTGAAGGTTTTTCCTTTGGAGCTCTTGGTCGGCACCCATTATTCCTTCTCCTCTCCTTGGTGGTGGCCAACAACAAAGAGGAGAAGGTGGCTTGATCTTTCTCCAAAGGGATTGCGTCGGAACTAGAAAGGAGAAGAAGGGTGCTTATTATCTTCCTTTGTTGGAGCGAGCAAGTAAAGGAAGATACGTGATCTAGGAGGCTTCGACTTTTGAAGATTGTCACCCACACGATGTCCAAAAAGGAGGAAGGACATACAATAGAAGACCTAGTGGTAAAACAAGAGGTATAATTTTGTTTAAGTATGTTTTCTTATTCTATGCAAATTGTATGTATTGGCTAATTTACTTGGACCCCAAGACAAACACAAAAGCGATCCGTGACATCGCCTATTCCGTGACTAATTGAAGAAAAGAGGTAGGTAACTTGAACAACGAGTTTGTTCAAGTGACCACTCTATTCGAATAACGACGATGGATCGTTGCGGTAATCTCTCTTTGTCAAGGATTAACTTTTTGTCCGAGAAGTAGATGGGATCGCCATGCACTAGCGCGAGGTGGGGCGGCTTCTCCACAAAACCTTCGTAATTGAAACTAGTCAACCTTGCTTAGATTCAGATTTGACCCTAAGCTCATCAAGTCACCTTTCAAGATCTTGGCTTCCGTCATGGCGAGCACAGGCCCTTTGATCGGAAAAACAACCACTTCCTTAGACAAAGCCAATTTTGAGAAAATAGTAACTTGACTTTCTTAAGACTTTCTGGTCTAACTAGTCTAGGATATTGTGAGGTAGCTTCTAGTTAGTTCCACTCGGTCAATGAACGAAACTAGATACGCCTTATCTAGCTCTACCACCTAAGACTCCGCTTAGCGTCATCATATCGCTGGCGTCCTAGTACTATGTTATCAAGTATTGATGAGTTATAGTCCCTATCTAACCATTCTAAAAAGAAAAGAATAAAAACTAAGCATGCAATTTTTAAGTAATAGCACGAACAAGTTTTGTACTAGATCCCCCTGGACAATTGAATCGGTTTGGTCTTTCCACAATGTGGATTTGGTCCTTGGGAACCCAATACTGGTTAGATCTTAATTGAGAAATCAAAGTGGTCTTAGGGACCCATGCTTGGACATGTATTCTATTTCGACTTACGATTGACATATATGACTTGTTAGTCGTATTTGAGCTAAACCCAAGCCCGACCTTGTTGTACATGGCCCTTTACGATCCAAGTAAGAGGTCAAGTCCCTTGGATCCCAAAGTGAACCTTTCCAACGTGTTCCTATGATCTTCGAATTGACTTTTCAAGAGTGAGTTCTCAACTTCGAGCTTTTCAACTCGAGTTGGTTCCTCCTCTTGAACATGACTAGTCGAAGAGGTTAGGGAGACCTCGTGTTTAAGGAGTTTAACCTCCTCGAATAGGGTCTCAACCTTGGACTCGGACTTAGCTAACTTCCTAGTTAGAAACTTAATTGCATTGTATAAAGTACTAAAAAGGGATTGACATACTTGAGAGTATCTCTTGAACCGGATGCATATCCGTGACTTGTTTTGAATAGAGATTCATAGTCCGACTCATCCTCGGGTTCAGATTCAGACTCCGGCTCAGATTCGGTTGGTTTAGCCATGAATACGAGGTCTATTGGCTTTCCGGCACCACAGCGAGTGTGTGTTCGAACATGTTTCGTAAACATGTGCACAGCGAAAGAAATAAAAAGCAATAAATCTAATTTATTACAACACACACACCACATGCATGCATAGTACAACATGTGTTGACATAATCGTAGTTTCAAATTTTGTAATAAAAGGAATTTATTCTTGGTATACCTGATGTATCATGTGTAGCGAGAAAGGCATCAACCGGAGCGACTCTCGCTAGAATCGCCTCTATCCGTATCCACGTCGAGTATCGTCGGGATGACTTCACAAAGACACGAGCCTCGTCGTCTTACGAGTCACTAGCCTCGTGTCAAAAATGATGTGATCGAGAGAAGATCACAATCCGAATCAAAATTCGGATTCAAAAACGAGTCTCCAAAACTCGCTTCTCCGGAGAGGTATTCGTCAACCGTTTGACGAATCCTTCATCCTCCACCTATGAGGATTATCGGAGATCGAATCCCCAGAAAGGTAGCTGCTGTTGGAGCTCCAAATTCCGTCCAAATGACACTTCGACACGAAGGAAACAAGCTGTCCAAAAAACTGGACAGCTTTGGTGGAGAACTTGCACCAGCCAAATAAGGAAAGCTAGGTGCTCACCTTGTCGCCGAAGCCAAGGAAGATCACCGGAGCTCCTCCTCAGCGTGACTAGATGCGCTAGTGGAGCTTGGGCGGTGGTGGGCGGCGTCAAGAAGTTGGGCGCCGACAAGAAGAGGAGAAGAGGAGGAGAGGAAAAGATTTTCCAAAATACCAAAACCCTTAGGGCTCTCCAACCTCTATCCGCGCTTTTATAGACCGCATGTTTCTTAACCATTAAGAAACCATCTCCTAGTGGTTATTGGTTCATAACCAAAACCCGTTAACCTGCTCCAATAACTTAAGTTAAAATAAATCAAACTGCATTGGTCTATTTTAAGTTAAAACGAACCGAACCAGCTTTGGTTCATTCATTTAAAACTAACCAAACCCCTTTGGTTCATTCTTCACCATTGGATTAGAACCAAACCAATTTGGTTCATCCATCATGTCTTCATAAGACATGGCCCATCCACGCTTCCATTGTGACTGAAATGATTTTATGCCCTATCCTTGTTTGGTCCAACCAAACCTAGTTTCTCTCGGTCTGAGAATCTCATTCTCAAGCTCGTTTTAAATCCTTCGAATTTCGCTCATTGTGTGTGTGACCAAATAGGTTCTCGGTTTATGTTGGTCGTCTATAATTAACCATTAATTATAGAATAATCATGAGTGGCACCTAGTAGTACATCATGATCCCCAATTAACCGAAAAGATCAACAGTTGATCCAGAACTATTTCTGAAACCCTTTAGCAGCTACAATGAATCGTGCCCCATTCCTTTCACTCATCTTATACCCACTTGGTTCAGGACATGGTCTATAATGTCAATCCCCACTAGATTGACTACGTCACACCTAGCCCAAGTATTATTTTCTCGTCCTACGGATTCTAGTTACTGCACATGTATCCAAGAGTACCTTACTCTAAACATGTAATACTTTAGCCAAAGACTTTAGTAACAATCCGACGATAGGCCATGGGTATACATCTCCTCACAAGGAGTGGTGAATCCTTTATAGGCTATTCAAACACCTTCGATCACTTCGACTTATACCCAATCATCCCGGGTCCACATCGCCTCAGAGATGCTTGCTTAAGATGTCAAAGCATAAGTCTTAATGACCAAGATGACTTGAATACTGCAAGTCAAAGGAACATCGTACTTAAGCTACAATAAGAACTTCATTGACATATCTATATATGCAGAGAACTATATGAAGTCTTACAGCTGGTCACTCCAATGAACTAGTTACCATAACTAGCATCCACGATTAACTCTGGACATCACAATGTCTCCAGCCAGTGAGAACCAACTGCTTTGATACACCAAGGAGTATACCTCATGCTAGTCTCGACAGAATTGATGGTGTCCAAATCCATCAATTCATCGACTAGGGATAATTCCAATACATCACAATTACACATGTAGAGATACTCACTAGTTGTGATCCAATCACAAAATCTCTTATGCTGTGAATCATATTGCGGACATTCAGTAAATGAGTTTAAGATCTAATCAAATACATGCAAAAATGTATACTCAAATAGTGAATCTTCATTTATCATATAAATGGTTTAAATATAAGGTGATTGCCTTAGGACATCTCTCATATATAACTAACAAACTCCCACTTGGCCTAATGCTAATTGCCATGGTATCCAATACCATAAGCTCTAACATGACCCTCAAACTTACTTTGAGGTAAGGCCTTAGTTAAAGGATCCACTAAGTTCCTTTCAGTGGGAATCTTCTCGATTTGTATTTCCTTCCTACTTATGATCTCTCTGATCAGATGATAGCGGCGAAGCACATGTTTGGATCATTGATGAGACCACATCAAGTTCAAAAATGAACTTCTTAATTCAAACCGCTTCCTTTGCTGCTTCTGAAGCTACAATGTATTCTGCTTCAGTGGCAAAATCCGCTATAGTGTCTTGTTTGGAACTTTTCCAACTCACTGCACCCCCATTCAAGGTGAACATGTACCCAGACTGAGACCTGGAATCATCCTTGTCTGTCTGGAAACTGGCATCCGTATACACGCGTATCACCATGTCCCCTTCTCCATATATTAGGAACACATCCTTAGTTCTTCTTAAGTACTTAAGGATCGTCTTAACAGCCTCCCAATGATCCATTCCTAGATCAGACTGGTATCTGCTCGTGATACTCAGAGCTATTGATACATCGGGCCTCGTACATAACATAGCATACATGATAGATCCTATTACGGATGCATAGGAAATCTTACTCATGCCAATCCTCTCGTCTTCTGTGCGCGGACACATAGACTTCGAAAGGTGTATCCCATGCATGATGGGTAGGAAATCTTTCTTGGATTTTGACATGGTAAACCTCTTTAGCACTCGGTCTATATGTGTAGACTGTGAAAGACCAAACAACCGTTTTGATCTATGCCTATAGATCTTAATCCCGAGGATGTAGGTTGCTTCTCCCAAGTCTTTCATAGAGAATGTCTTGGAAAACCAAATTTTAATCGATCAGAAGATACATGCTTTCCTATAAGTAATATGTCATCAACATACAATACTAGGAGCACGACTGCACTCACACTAACCTTCTTGTACACACAAGCTTCATCCGGATTTTGTGAAAAATCAAACTTTTTGATTGTCTCATCAAAACGGATATTCCAGCTCCTAGATGCTTGCTTCAGTCCATATATGGACCATCGCAATTTGCATACCTTGGTTTTATCAACCGATGTGAAACCCTCAGGCTGTATCATACACACATCCTCAAGTAGGTTTTCATTAAGGAAAGTTGTTTTCACATCCATCTGCCATATCTCATAATCATAATGAGCCGCTATGGCCAGGAGCATCCGAATGGATTTAAGCATAGCAATAGGCAAATAGCTTTCGTCATAATCAACCCCTTGCTTTTGATGATATCCTTTCGTCACCAATCTAGCCTTATAGGTAATCACATTACCATCCATGCCGGTTTTGTTCTTGAAAACCCACTTGCACCCTATAGGCTTTATGCCTACAAGTGGGTCAACCAAGTTCCAAACTTGGTTTTCATACATGGAATCCATTTCTGACTTCATGGCGTCAAGCCACTTATCCCTTTCTGAACTTTTCAGAACTTCTTCATAACTGGTAGGCTCCTCATCATCAATGAGTAACACGTCATTCGATTCACTTACAAGAAATCCATATCTCTCAGGAATATTGCGTGTTCTACCAGATCTACGAAGATGTGGTGTCTCAATAGGTCCAGCCGATGGTTCATCACTATGAGTTATTGACTGTGGTGCTTCACCAGGTATCTCATCAATGTCTATTTTAGTCTCTCGAGCCTCCTTAAGCTCGACGACACTCCTACTATTTTCTTGCAAGAGAAACTCTTTCTCTAGAAACACAGTATGCCTTGAAACAAACACCTTTTGTTCCACAGGATGATAGAATTGGTAACCCCTTGTTTCCTTAGGGTATCCAATAAATAGACATTTATCAGATTTAGCATCCAATTTGTCTGATGTAGTCCGCTTCACATAAGTAGGACAACCCCATATCTTCAAGTAAGATACATGAGGTTTCTTACTATTCCATATCTCATATGGAGTAGTAGAGACTACCTTGATTGACATTCTATTTAACAAGTAAACAGCTGTCTGAAGTGCATAGCTCCAAAAGGACTTGGGAAGATTCGCATGATTCATCATTGACCTAACCATGTCCAATAAGGTCCGGTTATGCCTCTCAGATACACCATTATGTTGTGGTGTATATGGCGGAGTCCATTGAGACAATATACCATTGTCTCTTAGATAATCTAGAAACTCTTGACTTAAGTATTCACCACCTCGATCCGATCGAAGTACTTTAATACTCTTGTCATGTTGTTTCTCTACTTCACTTCTAAATTCTTTAAACCTTTCAAAGGCTTCAAACTTGTGTTTCATCAAGAACACATACCAAACCATGAGTGATCATCGGTGAAAGTAATGAAGTAGCTATAGCCTCCTAAAGCTTGAGTTGACATGGGTCCACATACATCAGTATGTATTAGACCTAGAAACTCTTCCACCGTTCACCATTTCCAGTAAAAGGTAACTTAGTCATCTTGCTTTTTAAGCATGATTCGCATGTATCGTATGAATCCAATTCAAACGATTCCAGAATTCCACATCGGTGTAATTCAGACATGTGTTTCTTGCTTGCATGGCCAAGACGACAATGCCACATATAGGAGTCTGATTGATTATCCTTTCGAGCACGCTTGTTGCTTGCTTCGATACTAAAAATGCCACTGGATACATTCAACGTATAAATACCATTGCTCAAAGTTCCAGTCCCATAAAGTACGCCATTCAAAGTTATATAACAACAATTGTTACTAAACGTCAAATGGTAACCATTTCTATTTAAGCAGGAAATAGAAAAAATCTTCTTTATTAGAGAAGGAACATAATAGCAATTGTCCAGTTCTAAGACTAGTCCACTAGGGAGCTTCAGCAAATAAGTTTTGATGGCGACCGCAGCAACCTTTTCTCTATTGCCAACTCGCAAATTTGACTCCCCTCTGACGAGTCTTCTTCTATTCCTTAGCTCCTGTATGTCATTACATATATGTGAGCCACACCCAGTATCCAATACCCAAGTGTCTAAGGAAATAGAATGACAATCAATAACGAAGATACCTAAAGAGGATGGGGCATCGGATGCCTTCTTCTTCTTCACGGACTCAAGATAAATCTTGCAGTTTCTTCGCCAGTGGCCTTCCTTGCCACAATGATGGCAAGTGCCCTTTTATGTTGGTTCTTCCTTCTTAGCCTTTTTGTTCTTTCCTTTCTTCTGTTCCTTTGACTTCCTCTTAGAACCTTTCTTTGAGGAATCAACTAATAGAACTGTCTTCTCCTCATGCTTCACAGAAGGCTCCACAGTCTTCAGCATATTGAGGAGCTCAGGAATAGTGGATTCTAGTTTGTTCATCCAGTAGTTCATCACAAATTGTGAGAAACTCTTAGGCAAACAATGCAGAATTAAGTCAATACTTAATTCATGATCCATCACAAACCCGAGGGTATCTAGTCGCTCGATGTACCCATTCATCTTTAGCACAAACTACACTACAGATGAACCTTCTTGCATCTTAGAGGTGAAGAGGAGCCTGGAGACTTCGAACCTTTCGGATCTCGCTTGCTCAACAAACAACTCATGAAGATGGAAGACTATGGTATTAGCATCCATATTCTCATGCTGCTTTTGCAGCTTGAGTACTATCACAACTAGCATGATGCAACTTACCAGTTCAGAATCTACCACATATTTCTGACAGGCCAACAATTGGTCTGGAGTTGCATCGTTCCTAGGACAGTTGGGAAGAGGCTCTTCAAGGACATATGCGAGCTTTTCAGTCTTGAGAACAATTCTCAAGTTTCTAAGCCAGCCCAAGAATTTAGGCCCAGTCAATTTGTTTGAATCCAAAATAGTGCGCAAATTCAAAGACGTCATGATCAATCGATTAACCTAGAAATACAAAACGAGCATATATGATAAAGATGATTTAAAATGCATCAATATACATTCATAAATCTCATTAATTTTTCGAATTTCAAAACCCCAAAATTATTTTGGGAGATCGTAGGTCTATCTCCGAATGGGTTGATAGCCAACATAGATATGAACAACCTTGGAGAGAGTCCAACAAGCCATTCATAGCTATAATGGTAGGTATCAAATATACCGATTGCATATCACATATATGCAACTATCACAATGTACTATCAACTAATTGAATGTTCACACATACATCGGGTTGTTAACTCATTAACAAGTATGCATCATATGCATAGCACCCAACTTCACCTCCCTTCACATCGACCTTGGAGAGAGTCCAACAAGATGATGCTCCAGGTTAAAGCCAATCCATTAATCGAGAAATAGTTTTAATATGGTTAGAGCGCATTCAACCTATTAGCCTGGCTTGGAGAGAGTCCAACAACCAAAGCTAACGATTGACCTCTGACTCTTACCAGATTATTATTAAACTATTTCATGGTTTGAACATGTTCTGGTTCGAGCCGAGCTTGGAGAGAGTCCAACAACCCAAATAGGAAATAGAACTCTGGTTCTAACCATATTAATGGAAGATGTAGGTTTTAATATTGAGTAAGGGTTTTTGTCTCATCCTCTTTGCATGCAAATAACTATTATCTACATGGCATGGCATACATGACATACATCTACATGTCACGACACGCATTACATAATGATATGTATCTAATGCAATTACATTACATACATTTATGGCATGTATAAAAATTTCCTTATATGTCATAACTATTTATGGAAATAAAATATGTTTGAGATTTGATTCTCCAAATCAAATCATGATTAAATTAGAAAACAAATTTCCAAATCTAATCACATATTTTATTTATGGAAAGTCTTAATTAAGGAAAAGTTAAATTTAATTTAGGAAATAAATTTCCTAAATTATCAAAACTATTTATGGAAATAAAATATATTTTAGATTTGATTCCCAAAATCAAATCATGATTAAATTAGGAAATAAATTTCCAAATCTAATCATATATTTTATTTATGGAAAGTGTCAATTTCAATAAATACTTCTAAACTTTCCAAAAGTAGAAGATTTCCATAAATACTTCTAGTCTTTCCAAAATTAAAAAATTTTCATAAATACTTCTAAACTTCCAAAAGTAGAAAATTTCCATAAATACAATTACGACTATCACAAAATAATTTTACGATTATGTCGGAACACAAACTGGGCTCTGATACCACTGTAGGGTTTTCAGCACCGCGGCGAGTGTGTGTTCGAACATGTTTCGTAAACATGTACACAGCGGAAGAAATAAAAAGTAATAAATCTAATTTATTATAACACACACACCACACGCATGCATAGTACAACATGTGTAGACATAATCTTAGTTTCAAATTTTGCAATAAAAGGAATTTATTCTAGGTATACCTGACGTATCACGTGTAGCGGGAAAGACATCAACCGGAGCGACTCTCGCTAGAATTGCCTCTATCCGTATCCACGCCGAGTATCGTCGGGATGACTTCGCAAAGTCACGAGCCTCGTCTTCTTACAAGTCACTAGCCTCGTGTCAAAAATGATGTGATCGAGAGAAGATCACAATCCGAATCAAAATTCGGATTCAAAAATGAGTCTCCAAAACTCGCTTTTCCGGAGAGGTATTCATCAACCGTTTGACGAATCCTTCGTCCTCCACCTATGAGGATTATCGGAAATCAAATTCCCGACAAGGGAGCCGCTATCAGAGCTCCAAACACCGTCCAAATGATGCTTCGACACGAAGGAAACAAGCTATCCAAAAAACTGTACAGCTTTGGTGGAGAACTTGCGTCGGCCAAATAAGGAAAGCTAGGTGCTCACCTTGTCGCCTGAGCCAAGGAAGATCACCGGAGCTCCTCCGACAGCAGCTAGACACCGGCAATTGGGGAGGACGGCAGCTGCTAGATGTCAACTAGTGGAGCTTGGGCGGTGGTGGGCGGAGGCAAGAAGTTGGGCGCCGGCAAGAAGAGGAGAAGTGGAGGAGAGGAAAAGATTTTCCAAAATACCAAACCCCTTAGGGCTCTCCAACCTCTAACTGCGCTTTTATAGAGTGCATGTTTCTTAACCATTAAGAAACCATCTCCAAGCGGTTATTGGTTCATAACCAAAACTCGTTAACCTGCTCCAATAACTTAAGTTAAAATAAACCAAACCACGTTGGTCTATTTTAAGTTAAAACGAACTGAACCAACTTTGGTTCATTCGTTTAAAACAAACCAAACCCCTTTGGTTCATTCTTCACCATTGGATTAGAACCAAATCAATTTGGTTCATCCATCATGTCTTCAAAAGACATGACCAATCCACGCTTCCATTGCGACTGAAACAATTTCATGCTCGATCCTTGTTTGGTCCAACCAAACCTAGTTTCTCTCGGTTTGAGAATCTCATTCTCAAGCTCATTTTAAATCCTTCGGATTACGCTCGTTGTGCGTATGACCAAATAGGTTCTCAATTTATGTTGGTCGTCTATAATTAACCATTAATTATTGAACGATTATGAGTGGCACCTAGTAGTACATCATGATCTCCAATTAATCGAAAAGATCAACGGTTGATTCAGAACTATTTCTGAAACCCTTCAGCAGCTATAATGAATCGTGCCCCATTCTTTTCACTCATCTTATACCCACTTGGTTCAGGACATGGTCTATAGTGTCAGTCCCCACTAGGTTGACTATGTCACACCTAGCCCAAGTATCATTTCCTTGTCCTACGGATTCTAGTTACTGCGCATGTATCCAAAAGTACCTTACTCTAAACATGTAATAATTTAGCCAAAGACTTTAGTAACAATCCAACGAGAGGCCATGGGTATACATCTCCTCGCAAGGAGTGGTGAATCCTTTATAAGCAATTCAAACACCTTCGATCACTTCAACTTATACCCAATCATCTCGGGTCCACATCTCCTCAGAGATGCTTGCTTATAATGTCAAAGCAAAAGTCTTCATGACCAAGATGACTTGAATACCGCAAGTCAAAGGAACTGTAGGGAATCTCTTATGCCAAATAGCATATGCGCAACGGAAAAATTAGGATCCCTTCCTAGTGATCCTTGCGAAAGAAAACTCGTACAAAATAAATTTCTCTAAAACCAAACCTATCTTATAGGAGAGGATTACCTTTGTTGCGTTCCCTTGTTAATCCCGCTTTTCCTTTTGGTTTGTTGGATCTTTAGCACGTTCAAATGTCCGTGCCTCTATATGTATCCACACGAGCAAGCTCTTGTCTCACAAAAGAAACTAGAAGAGCTCTCCTTTACTTCTTGCTAGAGAAGTCCCTAAAGGAGAGGAATCTAGGGAAAAAGAGAAAGGAAGAAGAAGACCACTCTTCTTGCTAGCCTACACTCACAAAGCCACACAACCAAAGCTTCCACCAAGCTCTCAAGATCTCTCACAACCACAATGCCTCCTATGGCCGGCCACTTCATGGAGTCTTTTGTAGGGTTGGAAAAACCCTTTCACCTCCACACATTCAATGCAATCCATTGCATTGAGACACAATCCAAAAAGGAGTTGGCTTCCTTGTTTGGCCGGCCACTTAAGGAGACAAAAACCACTTTGTCTCCTTCCACCTCATCTAGCTTAGGTGGATGCTTAGGTGGCATGCTTATGTGGCATTCTTATGTGGCATTCATGCATGTTGAATTAATCTTATTAATTCAATTAAGCTTATGTTACCATATTGAATTAATCTCATTAAATCAATAAGGTAACATATTGAATTAATCTCATTAAATCAATTAGCTAAAATTCTCATTAAGCTTAAAGTCCAAAAACCATTTTGTACTTAAGCTTATTCCCAAATTATTCTAGTCAAACTAGAATACTCTAATTCCTCTAATTATCATGCTCTTTGTGTGTGACCCTATAGGCTCTCATAACGTTGGCAGTGGATCTAAACTCTTTTAGATACACAAGCAATGAGCAGCATCTAGCAATACATCATTGCTACCCAAGTTATGAGATAAGTCAAGATCCGACTAACCTTTCCGTGACTACTATAATGTATGACCGTGTCCTTCTATCCTTGATATCAGATTGACCAATGAGGCATAGACCGTGTCATCCTCGATCAATCTATGTGTTTCTTGATCCCTGAGTAAATTAACTCAAACAAATGAGCTCAATATCTCATATTGACTCATTCGAGCATGGCCATGCATTTTAGTAGTTCTACTCAATCAAGGGGCCCACCGATATCACTCTCGTCATATGAGAGGGATAGATCCCATCTACATCACTCACATCCCTCCGCACAATTTGTTATATACCCAGTAATCGCCTTTATGGTCCACCCTGTTACGGGTGACGTTTGACGATACCAAAGTACATAACTCCTTATGTAGGGAACCGTAGTGACTTCAAGTCTGAGGACTATTCATACCAATAGTCACATGAGTAAGTTTATGACACTCATATAACGATCCATGAAACTTTCTCATGGCGGGTCAGTTCAGTATATATTCTCTAATATATACCCATGTGTCAACTTGATATCATATATCCATGACTTGTGAGATCAAGTCATCAATTGACCTACATGCTAGTCTTTATGTATTAATATTGCCCTTGCATATTAATACTTGACTAGGAACATTTAGAAAGTGTTCTCTACAGCCTCTCATAATCAATTCTGCCAATTGATGTGCTGTAGATAAGAACCTACTTTTCTAGGGAATTACTATATTTAATTTAGCTGGCACAAGCAAGACTTAAATATAATAACCAATCCTTTGCCTTTATAGAATATGATACAAAATGTTCCCTATTCAACCATCACATGATTGGTTCTTAGGGCTATAACTAACAATCTCCCACTAGCACTAGTACCAATCACTATGATATCTAATACCTAGTGACCTAGTGTGACCATCATGCTTCCTCTGTGCCAAAGCCTTGGTCAATGGATCTACGATGTTAGCTTCTGTCGGTACTCTGCATATCCTCACATCTCCTCTATCGATGATCTCTCGAATGAGATGGAAGCGCCGCAGTATGTGTTTGGTCCGCTGATGTGATCGAGGTTCCTTAGCCTGTGCAATAGCCCCATTGTTGTCACAATAGAGGTCTATTGGATCTGTAATGCTAGGAACTACCCCAAGTTCACTGATGAACTTGCAGAGCCAAACAGCCTCCTTTGCTGCATCAGACGCAGCAATATACTCGGCTTCTGTTGTAGAATCAGCAACTGTGTCCTGCTTTAAACTCTTCCAGCTCACAGCTCCACCATTCAGGCAAAACACGTACCCCGATTGCGATCTATAGTCATCCTTGTCTGTTTGGAAGCTTGCATCACTGTAACCCTTTACAGCTAGCTCCTCATTGCCTCCAAATATCAGGAAATATTCTTTCATTCTTCGTAAGTATTTAAGAATATTTTTGACTACTATCCAGTGACTTTCACCTGGATCCGACTGGTATCTACTCGTCATGCTCAAAGCATACGAGACGTCAGGACGAGTACAAAGCATGGCGTACATGATAGACCCTATGGCAGACGCATAAGGGATCTTATCCATGCGATCTCTCTCCTCCTTAGAAGAGGGACATTGAGTCTTCGAAAGACTCACACCATGTGATAAAGGCAGAAATCCTTTCTTGGAATTTTGCATAGCAAAACGATCTAGCACTTTATCAATGTATGTACTCTAACTTAGGCCAAGTAATCTTTTAGATCTATCTCTATAGATCTTGATGCCTAGAATATAGGCAGCTTCACCTAAGTCTTTCATCGAGAAACAATTCCCTAACCACATCTTCACAGACTGGAGTGAGGGAATATCATTTCCGATGAGAAGTATGTCATCTACATACAAGATAAGAAATACAACTGTGCTCCCACTATTTCTCTTGTAGACACAAGGTTCATCTTCATTCTTGATGAAACCAAACTCCTTGATTGCATCATCGAATTGAAGATTCCAGCTTCGAGAGGCTTGCTTTAGTCCATAAATGAACCTTTGCAGTTTGCATACCTTTCCCGGATGCTTTGGATCTTCAAAACCCTCAGGCTGTGTCATGTACACATCCTCGAGTAGCTTTCCATTCAGAAAAGCGGTTTTGACATCCATCTGCCAGATCTCATAATCGTGGTAGGCTGCAATAGCAAGTATTATCCGAATGGATTTAAGCATCGCAACTGGTGAAAAGGTTTCATCATAGTCAATACCATGAATTTGTTTGAATCCTTTAGCCACCAATCTACCTTTATAGGTATGCTTATTACCATCCATGTCAGTCTTTACTTTAAAGACCCACTTACACCCAATGGGTTTTACCCCTTCAGGTGGATCAACCAAAGTCCATACTTGGTTAGTGTACATGGATTCCATTTCGGATCTCATGGCCTCTAGCCATTTCTCGGAATCTGGGCTCTTCATAGCTTCTTGATAGGATGTAGGCTCGTCAAGATCGACAAGCAATACGTCACCGTTGTCAGTCAAGAGAAAAGAATATCTCTCGGGTTGACGACGGATCCTATCAGATCTACGAAGAGGTTGGTCTACTTGAACAGGTGTTTGCTCCACAACTCTTTGGGCAACAATTTCCTCATCCACAACACTTTGTGGTTCCTGTTCATTTTCCATCGAAGCCTTAGTGTTATCGTCATCTTGAATTTCTTCAAGATGAATTTTACTCCCACTAGTTTTTCTAGAAATAAATTCTCTTTCTAGAAAGACAGAATTTCTGGCAACAAACACCTTGCCAAGTGTGGGATTGTAAAAGTAATATCCCTTAGTTTCCTTGGGATATCCTACAAAATAACACTTATCTGATTTGGGTCCTAGTTTATCTGAGACTTGACGTCTAACATAAGCTTCACAACCCCAAATCTTTATAAAAGACATTTTGGGACTCTTCCCAGTCCATATCGTATATGGTGTCTTTTCTACGGCTTTTGATGGGACGCGATTAAGTGTGAAAGCGGCTGTCTCTAGAGCTAGTCCCCAAAAGGAAGTAGGTAGATCAGTCTGGCTCATCATTGATCGTACCATATCTAATAGAGTACGATTTCTCCTCTCAGATACACCATTCCATTGTGGTGTTCCAGGGGAAGTGAGTTGGGATATTATCCCACACTCAGCCAGGTGATCACGAAACTCTTGACTAAGGTATTCACCACCTCGATCTGATCGAAGTAGCTTAATATGCTTACCAAGTTGGTTTTGTACTTCATTCTTGAATGCTTTGAACTTTTCAAAGGATTCTAACTTATGTCTCATCAAATATAAGTAGCCAAATCTACTCATATCATCAGTGAAAGTAATAAAGTACTTATAGCCTCCTCTGGCTTCGACATTGAAAGGCCCACATACATCAGTATGTATGAGTCCTAACAAGTCCGTCGCTCTCTCGCCATGTCCACTAAATGGAGTTTTAGTCATCTTTCCCAAAAGACAAGATTCGCATACCTCATATGATTCAAAATCAAATGAGTCCAATAATCCATCTTTATGGAGTTGGGATATGCGTTTTTCATTTATGTGACCTAGGCGACAGTGCCAGAGATATGTTTGGTTCAAATCATTCGATTTGAATCGTTTGGTATTTACGTTATAAATTGGGTTTTCTAAATCTAGAACATAGAGACCATTCATAAGTGGTGCATTACAATAGAACATTTCATTTAAATAAATGGAACAACATTTGTCCTTTATTATAAAAGAAAAGTTTTTCTTGTCTAAACAAGATACAGAAATTATGTTCTTTGTTAATGCAGGTACATAAAGGCACTCCTCTAGTTCTAAGATAAGCCCAGTAGGCAAAGACAAAGAATATGTTCCTACAGCTACAGCAGCAACTTTTGCGCCATTGCCTACTTGCAGGTCCACTTCGCCCTTTGCCATTAGTTTACTATTTCTCAGTCCCTGCACATTAGTACAAATGTGAGATGCACATCCGGTATCTAATACCCATGTAGAAGAAATAGATAGATTAACTTCTATAACGTGTATACGAGGCGAAGTCCCACTTCTTTTCTTCTTTACTTCCTCAAGGTAGACTTTGCGATTCGCCTGTCCAGGTCTCACCGCAATGGAAACCCTTCCTTAGGTACTTTACCTTTACCCTTTGAAGTGGATGAATTGGCCTTGCCTTTGGCTTGGGTCTTACCCTTGCCTTTGCGCTTACCTTTGCCCTTGTTGACCATTAGTACGTTACTAACTTTCTTCTTGAGATTCGGTTCAGCAGTTCTTAACATGCTGAGAATCTCAGGCAAAGGTTTATCAATTTCATTCATGTTATAATTCATGACGAATTGATTATATGCTTCCAGCAACGATTGCAGGATAACATCGGTTGCCAATTCTTGGCTCAGTGGAAAACCTAGTCTTTCAAGGTTCTCAACGTACCCAATCATTTTAAGTACGTGAGTTCCTACAGGTGTTCCTTCTTGCATCTTGCATGCAAAAAGAGCCTTAGACACTTCAAAACGCTCGTGCCTGGCTTGTCCTTGATATAGTTGTTTCAAATGCTCAACCATATCATAGGCATCCATGTTCTCATGTTGCTTCTGAAGCTCAGAGTTCATGGTTGCAAGCATAAGGCATGACACATCTAATGCGTCATCTTGATGCTTCTTATAAGCATCTTTTTCAGCACGAGTGGCCGCAGGGGCAGGTATTTCAGGGTTAGACTGCTCTAGGACATATAGTTTGCGTTCTTGCTTGAGGATAATCCTCAAGTTCCTATACCAGTCAAGAAAGTTTGCTCCATTGAGCTTGTCCTTCTCAAGGACAGATCGCAAGTTGAGGGGGTGTGTCGTGTTAGATGACATGGTGATCTACAACATTAAAATGCAAAATTTAGTATCATACCTAAGTCATTTAATTAGGCCTTTAATTAAATGAGGCTCCCACTAAATTCTCATAGCTTTGATATAAGCTAATCATTGATGTAGGTAAACACATTTTGCTTACATCATTAGCTTCTATTTAGCTATAAATTTATATGGGATAAAGATCCATATCATAATTCGTCTTGAGTTAGCTTTGGCTAATCGCCCAAGACGTAGTATGATTAGGTAGGCAATCTTTTGCCAATTACATCTGATGTAACTCTTTAATAGCTTTGGTTATGTTTAGATTAGTTTAGTGCTTATTCCTAAACCAGCTTCCAGGCTATGGCGAGGCACAGAGGCCTTCTTGGATATCGAAGCAACGACCACTTCTAAGACAAAGCTGATGTTCGGAAATCACACAAAACTAATTTTAAAACTTATGTTCAAAGCTAATATATGCCTCTACTTTCTTAACTATTTAAGAAAAACTTAATTAAGTCTTAACCAAGTTTGATAGCGGGACATCACGATTGTCCACTCGCACCCTTCCAAGATAAAATGCATTGCTTTGCTTTGGCAAACCCAATAACAAATGATCGAGGAAGTAGTGAGCACCAAACTTTGGTAGGCATATCGTTTTTGACTTATTAAGAAAAATAAAAACATGCATCATATACATATTAGCATACATCACATATAAGCTAAACTAACATGCATCACATACATATTAAACTATGCGTGTCATGGTTATGGCCCTTATTCTACAATCTCTCGAGCCAATGAGAAGATTGATTGGTCAACCTAGGGATAGCATCTTCTCCCAAGTGCTTCCTTTTGGTTGTCTTGTGTTGTTGACTTCCTCCTTGTAACATTATCTTCCAATGGACCCTCCATCTTTGTTGTATATTACAAAAGGAGAAATACTCGAGTTACATTCGAGTCTAAAGCTATTTTTACAACAAGAATGTTAGGAGAAAGGCACGACACGCAGGCCGTATTAAGAATTACAACACACAATCACAAACTTTTTGGGACTAGGCCATAACCATGCACCATGTCAATTTTAACTTTTAAAAGACATCAGATATTTTATTATGTTTGAAAAATTGCTAATGCAATTATCAACTCATAATAAAATTTATCCTACTTATATATCATATATAAAATAGAGAAAAACTATTTTTATACGATCTTTCGCAAGTGGCTCTGATACCACTGTAGGGAATCTCTTATGCCAAATAGCATATGCGCAACGAAAAAATTAGGATCCCTTCCTAGTGATCCTTGCGAAAGAAAACTCGTACAAAATAAATTTCTCTAAAACCAAACCTATCTTATAGGAGAGGATTACCTTTGTTGCGTTCCCTTGTTAATCCCGCTTTTCCTTTTGGTTTGTTGGATCTTTAGCACGTTCAAATGTCCATGCCTCTATATGTATCCACACAAACAAGCTCTTGTCTCACAAAAGAAACTAGAATAGCTCTCCTTTACTTCTTGCTAGAGAAGTCCCTAAAGGAGAGGAATCTAGGGAAAAAGAGAAAGGAAGAAGAAGACTACTCTTCTTGCTAGCCTACACTCACAAAGCCACACAACCAAAGCTTCCACCAAGCTCTCAAGCTCTCTCACAACCACAATGCCTCCTATGGCCGGCCACTTCATGGAGTCTTTCATAGGGTTGGAAAAACCCTTTCACCTCCACACATTCAATGCAATCCATTGCATTGAGACACAATCCAAAAAGGAGTTGGCTTCCTTGTTTGGCCGGCCACTTAAGGAGACAAAAACCACTTTGTCTCCTTCCACCTCATCTAGCTTAGGTGGATGCTTAGGTGGCATGCTTATGTGGCATTCTTAAGTGGCATTCATGCATGTTGAATTAATCTTATTAATTCAATTAAGCTTATGTTACCATATTGAATTAATCTCATTAAATCAATAAGGTAACATATTGAATTAATCTCATTAAATCAATTAGCTAAAATTCTCATTAAGCTTAAAGTCCAAAAACCATTTTGTACTTAAGCTTATTCCCAAATTATTCTAGTCAAACTAGAATACTCTAATTCCTCTAATTATCATGCTCTTTGTGTGTGACCCTATAGGCTCTCATAACGTTGGCAGTGGATCTAAACTCTTTTAGATACACAAGAAATGAGCGGCATCTAGCAATACATCATTGCTACCCAAGTTACGAGATAAGTCAAGATCCGACTAACCTTTCCGTGACTACTATAATGTATGACCGTGTCCTTCTATCCTTGATATCAGATTGACCAATGAGGCATAGACCGTGTCATCCTCGATCAATCTATGTGTTTCTTGATCCCTGAGTAAACTAACTCAAACAAATGAGCTCAATATCTCATATTGACTCATTCGAGCATGGCCATGCGTTTTAGTAGTTCTACTCAATCAAGGGGCCCACCGATATCACTCTCGTCATATGAGAGGGATAGATCCCATCTACATCACTCACATCCCTCCGCACAATTTGTTATATACCCAGTAATCGCCTTTATGGTCCACCCTGTTACGGGTGACGTTTGACGATACCAAAGTACATAACTCCTTATATAGGGAACCGTAGTGACTTCAGGTCTGAGGACTATTCATACCAATAGTCACATGAGAAAGTTTATGACACTCATATAACGATCCATGAAACTTTCTCATGGCGGGTCAGTTCAGTATATATTCTCTAATATATACCCATGTGTCAACTTGATATCATATATCCATGACTTGTGAGATCAAGTCATCAATTGACCTACATGCTAGTCTTTATGTATTAATATTGCCCTTGCATATTAATACTTGACTAGGAACATTTAGAAAGTGTTCTCTACAGCCTCTCATAATCAATTCTGCCAATTGATGTGCTGTAGATAAGAACCTACTTTTCTAGGGCATTACTATATTTAATTTAGCTGGCATAAGCAAGACTTAAATATAATAACCAATCCTTTGCCTTTATAGAATATGATACAAAATTTTCCCTATTCAACCATCACATGATTGGTTCTTAGGGCTATAACTAACAGGAACATCACACTTAAGTTGTAGTAAGAACTTCATTGACATATCTATATATGCAGAGAACTGTAGGGGATCGATCGGCCGACTAGAGGGGGGTGAATAGTCCTTTGTCGTTGGATGAAGTAATTTGCTCGTGTACAAAACTAATTAGCACAACGGAAACAACAAGACAAGCAAATATAAATAAAAATACTAAAATCAAAGAGATGAACAATGCTAACACAATATGTAAAGTGGTTCACGGCTACGCCGCTAATCCACGGTCCGATTCGTCCAAGGTGAATCACTCCTCCAAAGTCAATCACTATTGGTCTCTCCTTTGCACCAAGCTAGGTGGAGGTAACCTTTACAACCAAGATCACTCTTCTTACAATAAGATTGAAGTAAAAACAAGTAAGAAGAGTTTAAAGCTTGTGGAGCACTAGGAAGATCACTTAAAGCATAAGCATTAGCCTCTCAAAGGCTCACACCCTCTCTTTTTATAGAGAGGAAGCTTTTCTTCTCGTTGGTCGCCACCAGTCGACTGCCGCCCTTGGCAGTCAACTGCCACCACTACAACGACCTCCGAACACGTCAGATTCCGACCATTATAGTTCAACAGAATACTTGGCAGTCGACTGATGGATCCCATCAGTCGACTGCTGCCTCCGTAGCCGACTGCCTAGTCGGCTACGAGTGGTTCTGTGGCCAAACCCTCTTGATCACGATCACGCTTCAAGAAGGATCGATGGTCTTGGCGCTTGATCGCCACATATGGCGATCATCGCTAGCCCAAAACAAAATAGTCGATACCGATGAACCTATTCGACTCGAAGCGATCGGGCCGATCGTCCATGGCATTCCAATCGATGTCTGAAATCCCATCCGATACTTAGCCAAATGGCCATGTTTCACCTAGGAGCTCTACCCCTTCCCAGGTTACATTCGCTCACTCTCATCTCTCGGAGTCCCTCGCCTTTGAAGTTATCTTCGTCCGGCCACGTCCCTCGGATGCGCCAAGCGCACGGCTCTCTCGCCATCCTTCGCGTCTCACCCAAGTCTACTTCTCTGCTTCACCTAAGCTCTCGTCCGGCTGGCCTGATGCTCCAAGCACACGACTTCCGCAAAGCCATCCTTCACCGACTCAAGGACCGAGTCATGAGAGGTGAAACTCGGCAAGGCTCCATGTGCGAATTACTAAGTCCTGCACGACTTCAACGCACATATCAAATCATAATAACAAACTAACTTAAACCCTTTGCCACACCATCAAAACCATATTATGGCAAGAGATTGCCCTAACAATCTCTACCTTTTTGATGTGTGGCAATCCATTTAAGTTTGGTAAAACATTTGATAAAATATTAAGGAAAGGAAAGCATGTAAATATCATGATTAGCAACTCTCCCCCTTAATACATGAAACTCCCCCTACATATATTCCCCCTTACTTAAACATATATATTTCTCCCCCTTTGACACCATCAAAAATATTAAACAAAGTTTATCAACCCATGGCATCAAGTCTAATAGAAGGAAAATACCAAAAATTTGTTTAAAATCTAAATTCAGTCTTTACTGTTCTGATTTTCAGGCCACCAGTCGACTGCTATCAGTATGGCAGTCGACTGGCACAAGGAGATCCGAATTTCTGATTTTCTAGATGAATTTCAGAAATGCATTAAAAATTTCAAAAAATTCGAAAAATAGTAGAATTTGGGGAACACATTTCTTGTAAGTATATTTATCAGTGAAAAATAGTTTTCCATGAAAAATCATTATATTTTCAGATATTTGCCAAAAATCCAAAAGCTTTAAAAACCACTAATTTTTTTGAGCATGTTAGTATCCATTTCAACACCTAGTTTTGCTTTGGATTGTTTCAAAACATGAATACACAGATTTTAAAGTAAGAAATTATTTTGAAAACATATGAAATATCCAACCATGATCTTTGGGCAATATGTCTATGATTTAAACATAAGTCTTCCCCATAATTGGTCTATTATTGCTATTTTGATACTTTAAATGACCATCTAAATGCCATAGGCACTAGTGGACATTTGTATCATCCTAACATCTCACTCATGCTAAGTTTTAAATCAAGGTAGCCTATAGTGAGTGTGAGATGCATCCTAAGGTATTTGTATGTACTTAACCATTAATATCATGCATTTCTATCAAGGTTGAGTATCAAACTACTATCCCACATGATCATAAAGATATGTATTAATTAATTTCACATTATGATCATGAAACACATGTATCCATCAAATTGTGATCATGCATTAGGTATTATATGATGATAATAAACAAAGTATCACCTAAAGCATGATTCAAACCCTATTTCTCATGATTATGTACCAAGTATCAAAATCATAAATCATGATTTCAAACATACATAGCAATTTCATTAATTATCATGATTTAAGCATTATTATCTATTTATAGGTACGTTATCATCACCTAACACTATTTTAAAAATGTTGTCCCGCCATCGTATGTCAACCAAAATATGATATAGGTCAAGTTCATATGGTTGACTATCCTAGGGTTTTTCTAACCCTTAAGGATGGATTTTGGGACCCAATACAAATTCTTGCCTATGGGGTTCACTAGAAATTACTTAGGAATCCATTTCCTAGCAATTACTTTCTTCTTATCTTGTCCCCTAGCAATTAGGCATTTATAGGTCTTTTCATTTTTCTTTTCCTTATAACCCAGGCCTTTCTTGTTGAAGCTAGCTCTTTGGCTCCCTATGATCATGTTCAAAGTGTTTGAGCCTATAGTGAACTTCTCTAGGGCTTTGGTCAAATAATCTACTTTTTCCCTTAAAGCCCTATTTTCTTCCATGCATGCATCATTAACATCTAAAGGCATATAATTATCATGTGAGCATGCATCATCATCATTATCATTAAAACATGCTTTTTCTAATTTTTGCTCTGATTCCTTAATTTGGTCAAGCATGCTTTTGTTCTTTTTCTTGGCTCTAAATAAATCCTTAGTGAGACTAGAAATCATAGAAACTATTTTACTAGGTGAAAGATTAGTTACCATAGTTTCCATGTCCTCTTCTTCTTCTTCGGATGAGGATGTAGAGGAGGCTCCCCCTTCACTTGAGCTCTCTCCACTTGAGCTTGATTCTTCATTTTCGGTGGAGGAGCAATCCAAGTTGTCAAAGGCCATCAATGCAAGGTTGGTGACAAATGCATTCTCTTCTTCCGATGATGATGAAGAGGATGAGGAGGGATCATCCCAAGTCCTTGCCTTGAGAGCTTTGGCCTTTCCCTTTTCCTTTGCCTTCTTCTCCTCTTCCTTTTTCTTCTTGCTTCCCTTTTTCTTCTTCTTTTCTTCCTTCTTTTTCTTCTCCTCCTTGCTTTTGTTAAAGAGGGGACAATTGTCCCTTATGTGTCCCTCTCCTTGGTAATTGTAACAAATGATCTTCCCCTTGGTCTTCTACTCCTATCATTTGATTTGTTAAATCTAAAACCTTTTAATGCACGCCTTACCCTCCTTGTTAGTAATATATGAGAGATGTCCTAAGGCAATTGCCTTATGTATGAACCATTTATATGATAAATGAAGATTCACTATTTGAGTATACATGTTTTATGTATTTGATTGGATCTTAAACTCATTTACTGAATGTCCACGATACGATTCACAGCATGAGAGAATTTGTGATTGGATCACAACTAGTGAGTATCTCTACATGTGTAATTGTGATGTATCGGAATTATCCCTAGTCGATGAATTGATGGATTTGGACACCATCAATTCTGTCGAGACTAGCACGAGGTATACTCCTTGGTGTATCCAAGCAGCTGATTCTCACTGGCTGGAGACATTGTGATGTCCGGAGTTGATCGTGGATGCTAGTTATGGTAACTAGTTCATTGGAGTGACCAGCCGTAAGACTTCATATGGTTCTCTGCATATATAGATATATCAATGAAGTTCTTACTGTAGCTTAAGTGTGATGTTCCTTTGACTTGCGGTATTCAAGTCATCTTGATCATGGAGACTTATGCTTTGACATCTTAAGCAAACATCTCTAAGGAGATGTGGACCCGAGATGATTGGGTATAAGTCGAAGTGATCGAAGGTGTTTGAATAGCCTATAAAGGATTCACCACTCCTTGCGAGGAGATGTATACCCAAGGCCTCTCGTCGGATTGTTACTAAAGTCTTTGGCCAAAGCATTACATGTTTAGAGTAAAGTACTCTTCGATACATGTGCAGTAACTAGAATCCGTAGGACGAGGAAATGATACTTGGGCTAGGTGTGACGTAGTCAGCCTAGTGGGGAATGACACAATAGACCATGTCCTGAACCAAGTGGGTATAAGATGAGTGAAGGGAATGGGGCACGATTCATTCGAGCATCAAGGGTTTCGTAAAGCCTTCGATCAACCGTTGATCTTTTCGGTTAATTGGGGATCATGATGTACTACTAGGTGCCACTCATGATCGTTCTATAATTAATGGTTAATTATAGACGGCCAACATAAACTGTGAACCTATTTGGTCACACGCACAACGAGTGTAATCCAAAGGATTTAAAACGAGCTTGAGAATGGGATTCTCAGACCGAGAGAAACTATGTTTGGTTGGACCAAACATAAAGCGAGCATGAAATTGTTTCAGTCGCAATGGAAGCGTGGATGGGCCGTGTCTTATGAAGACATAATGGATGGACCAAAATGGTTTGGTTCTAATCAAATGGATGAGAATAAACCAAAGGGTTTGGTTTATTTTAAACGAATGAACCAAAAGTTGGTTCGGTTCGTTTTAACTTAAAATAAACCATCATGGTTTGGTTTATTTTGACTTATCCTAATGGAGCGGGTTAACGGGCTTTATGGATATGATCCATTAACCATTAAGAGAATTAGTTCTCTATAAAATAGGGCTTAAACCCTAACCCTAACTCTAATCTAGTTTTTGGCCGCCCAACCTAGTTGCCGCCCACCCCTTGAAGGAGTATTCGGCGCCAACACCTTCATTGCCGCCGCCCAGCTTTTGTGCCGCCGTCCAAGTCCTTGCCGGCGACCAAGCTACAGCCGGTGAACCCTCCGGCGATCCTCCGGTGATCCCCTATAGGTTTGGCATCAAGGTGAGGCTTTTCTTTCCTTGGTTGGCCGGCGCCTATATCCTCCACCAAGCTGTCCAGTTTTTTGGACAGCTTCTCCTCCTCTCGTCGGAGCGTCGTTTGGACGACGGTTAGTGCTCCGACAGCGGCTAACTTATCGGGGATTTGATCTCCGGTAATCCTCTGAGGTGGAGGACGAAGGATTCGTCAATTTGTTGACGAATACCTCTCCGGAGAAGCGAGTTTTGAGAACTCGTTTTAGGATCCGAATTTGGATTCGGATCGTGATCATCTCTCGATCACGTCGTCTTCAACACGAGGCTAGTAACCCATACGAAGACGAAGCTCGTGACTTAGCGAAGTCATCCCGAGGAGCTCGGTGTGGATACGGATAGAGACGATTCTTACGAGGATCGTTCCGGTTGATGCCGTTCCCGCTACACGTCATACGGAAGGTATAACGTAGATAATTTTCTTTTATTGCAAATTTTAATTTACGGTTATGTCTACACTTGTTGTAATAGCATGCGTGTGTTGTGTGTGTTGTAATAAATATAGATTTATTATTTTTAATTGCTTCCGCTGTGCTCATGTTTACGAAACATGATCGAACACACACACGCCGCGGTGCCGGAAACCCAACACTCCTTACCATATAAGCTTCTTCCGTTCTATCCATGGAGGAGGAGGAGGAAGCTTCATCATCGGAGGAGGAGGGGATCTCTATCTTCTTCTTCCCCTTGTTTGCCAAAAATGCTACTCCTCTTGAAGGTTGGATTCTTTGCTCTTCTTGTATTCCTTCAAGTCTAGACTCATGCAATTCCATAGTGGAGAAAAATTCATCTAGAGTACTTACCTCTAGACTCTTTGAAATATAGAATGAGTCCACCATTAAACTCCACTTGGATGATCAGGGAAAAGCCTCTATGGCCTTCATTACCATATCTCGGTTGGAGAGCTTTTCACCTACACTTGTTAGCCCAATTAAAATCTCTTTAAACCTAGAATGCAATGAAGTTACCTTTTCTCCCTTTTCTAATTTAATGTTGGATAGTTGGGAGAGGAGGAGGTCTATTCTTGCAAGTTTAGCCTCCGAGGTACCTTCATGAAGCTCTACTAGCTTCTCCCACATCTCCTTTGCACTTAGGCATTCTCCAATTCTATTTATTTCTTGTTGAGGAAGCACATTGTATAGATGGTGCTTGGCTTTTGAGTTTGCAAGGTGCTCCTCTCTTTGCCTCTTGCTCCACCTTGACTTCTCTATTGGCTTCCCCTCTTCATCCCTAGGAAAAACGAAACCGGATTCCATTGTAATCATAATATCAAAATCCGTTTCGAAAAATACCTCCATTTGCTTCTTCCACCAAGCGAATTCTCCTTCAAACTTCGGTGGATGAATGTTGGAGCTGGCCATCTTTTGATGAAGTGCTTGTTGCGGCGGTTAGTCCTCGACAAGCGACTTGGCTCTGATACCACTTGTAGGGGATCGATTGGCCGGCTAGAGGGGGGTGAATAGCCCTCTGTCTTGGATGAAGTAATTTGCTCATCTACAAAACTAATTAGCGCAACGGAAACAACAAGACAAGAAAATATAAATAGAAATACTAAAATCAAAGAGATGAACAATACTAACACAATATGTAACGTGGTTCACGGCTACGCCGCTAATCCACAGTCTGATTCGTCCAAGGTGAATCACTCCTCCAAAGCCAATCACTATTGGTCTCTCCTTTGCACCAAGCTAGGTAGAGGTAACCTTTACAATCAAGATCACTCTTCTTACAATAAGATTGAAGTAAAAACAAGTAAGAAGTGTTTAAAGCTTGTGGGGCACTAGGAAGATCACTTAAAGCATAAGCATTAGCCTCTCAAAGGCTCACACCCTCTCTTTTTATAGAGAGGAAGCTTTTCTTCCCGTTGGCCGCCACCAGTCGACTGTCGCCCTTGGCAGTCGACTGCCGCCACTACAACGGCCTCGGAACACGTCGGATTCCGACCATTATAGTCCAATGGAATACTTGGCAGTCGACTGATGGATCCCATTAGTCGATCGTTTCTCCGTAGCGATCGCCACACGGCATGAGTGGTTCTGCGGCTAAACCCTCTTGATCACCGATCACGCCTTCAGCGATGATCGATAGCTTGGCAATGATCGGCCCACATATGGCGATCACGGCTCAAAACAAAATATCGATACCGCCAAACCTATTCGACTCGGAGCAATGACCGCTACCCATGGTAGTCGACTGATGTCGGGAAATCCCATCTGACACTTAGCCAAATGGCCAAGTTTCACCTAGGAGCTCTACCCCTTCCCAGGTTACATTCGCTCACTCTCATCTCTGGGAGTCCCTCGCCTTTGAAGTTATCTTCGTCCGGCCACGTCCCTCGGATGCGCCAAGCGCACGTCTCTGCAGCGCCATCCTTCACGTCTCGCCCTAAAGTCTACTTCCTCCGGCTTCACTCCAAGCTCCTCGTCCGGCGGTCCCTCGGATGCTCCAAGCGCACGACATCCGCAAAGTCATCCTTCACCAACTTAAGGACTGTGTCATGAGAGGTGAAACTCGCCAAGGCTCCATGTGCGAATTACTAAGTCCTGCACGACTTCAACGCATATATCAAATCATAATAACAAACTAACTTAAACCCTTTGCCACACTATCAAAACCATATTACGGCAAGAGATTGCCCTAACAAGAACCATATGATGTCTTATAGCTGGTCACTCCAATGAACTAGTTACCATAACTAGCATCCACGATTAACTCTGGACATCACAATGTCTCCAGCCAGTGAGAATCAGCTGCTTGGATACACCAAGGAGTATACCTCGTGCTAGTTTCGATAGAATTGATGGTGTCCAAATCCAACAATTCATCGACTAGGGATAATTCCAATACATCACAATTACACATATAGAGATACTCACTAGTTGTGATCCAATCACAAATTCTCTCATGCTGTGAATCGTATTGTGGACATTCAATAAATGAGTTTAAGATCTAATCAAATATGTGCAAACATGTATACTCAAATAGTGAATATTCATTTATCATATAAATCGTTTAAACATAAGGCGATTGTCATAGGACATCTGTCATATATAATTAACAAGGTCATCATCTTCTTCCTCCGATCCCTCTTCCCACATAGCATTGAGCGTCTTTTTGAACTTTGGCACTTTATTTTTGAGCTTCGGACATTCCGACTTGACATGTCCGAACCTGTTGCATTCATAGCACCTAACGTTAGAACTAGTTTTGGATTTACCTTCGTTGGGTTGAGTGACGGGTCATCTTCAGCTCTTGATCATCCTCCGAACTATGTTGACTAGTTCGATCTCCATCTCTGGGTCGACCTCCGACTCATACTCGTCTTCTTCTTCCTTCAAGGGTGGTTTACTTGCGGGCTTCTTCTTTTGACTGGTTTCCTCAATTTTAAGGGTGTCATTGTTATATACCCTATAGGCTCTACTTGTAGTTGAGTATCCTAGGAAGATACCGATAGAGGTTTTGGATGTGAACTTTCTTAGGTAGTCCTTAGTGTTTAGGATATGTACCTTACACCCAAATACCCTAAAGTATTTAATGTTAGGTACTTTGTCATGGTAGATTTCGTATGAGGTCTTAAGGTGCCTCTTTACCATAAGAATTCTATTTTGGACATAACAAGCCATGCTAATGGCTTCTGCCCAAAATATATCGGGTAGATTGTATTCGTTCAACATGGTCCTAGCGGCTTCTTGTAGGGTTCTATTTTTTTGCTCGACTAGGCCATTTTGTTGTGGGGTTCGAGGATATGAGAATTCATAGTGATATCCGTTTAGGTTACAGAAATTTATGAACCTGTGGTTTTCGAATTCACCACCATGATCGCTTCTAATTAAGTCTTTTAATTTTAAGGTTCTTTTGGTTTTCGATTAATTTAAACAAGTTGATGAGTTGATCTAAGGTATCATTTTTGTGTTTAAGGAACCTAACCCAGGTAAACCTAGAATAGTTGTCAATGATGACTAAGCAAAATTGACTCCCATTAAGTGACTTGGCTCCATGAGAATCGAATAGATCCAAATAAATGAGCTCAAGCACACTTTTGGTTCGTTCTTGGTTAGTTAGTTGATGTTGTGTCCTAGATTGTTTACCTTGTTGACATGCATTACAAATTTTATTATCTAAGTTGTTAAGGTTAGGTAAACCTCTGACTAAGCCATTCTGACTCATCTTGTGGACGAGTCTTGGGTGTGAGTGACCGAGTCGTCGGTGCCACAACTAGGATTCCTCTTGCTGTGTCATAAGACACTTGGTTGAGGAGTTGGGTAAGTTGATTGTGTAGATGTTGCTATTCCTAGTTCCTTTAAGTATCATTTTAGAAGTTTTATTTGTTTTGATTAAGCATTTATTTTCTAAGAATATTACCTTATAGTTGTTATCACACAATTGACTTACACTAAGTAAATTATATTGAAAATATTCAACTAATAAAACATTATAAATTGTGAAATTAGAATTTATCTCAATATCACCTGATCCGATGATTTTGAGCTTGCCGTTGTTTCCGAAAGCTACCGATCCTTGTCGTTTGAATCTAAGCTTCGAAAATTTAAGTTGGTATCCTCATATGTCGAGTACCATCAACATCCATTGATCCTACACACAAGGTAGTTGGATTGGATGTTGGAATTTAAGGGTTGGTTGAAATTATTATTCCTAGATCATCTCACCCATTTCTACATGATCAAACACGTTATCCTTATGTGTTCTTGTGAGATGACTTCAATTTTACTTGATTAAGTTTAATGAATTGAGACTAGTCAACCTTGGGTTAGATTCGGATTTAACCCTAAGCTCACCAAGTCATCTTTTCAAGAAATTGACTTCCAGGTCGTGGCGAGGAACAGAGACCTTCTTTGATCGGAACAACGACCACTTCCTTAGACAAAGCCTAATTTGAGAAAGTAATAACTTGATTCACCTAAGATCACTTCTAACTAGTTAAGAATACGGTGAGGTAGCTTCAGCTAGTTCCACTTAGTCGAGTGCACCGAGCTAGATACGCCTTATCTAACTCGGACACACAAGACTTCGCTTTCCTAATGTACTATCATCTTGCCGCATCTTAGTACTATGTTGTCAAGTATTGACTAGTTATTGGTCCTATCTAACCATTCTAAAAGAAATAAAAAAAACTAAGCATGCAAAGTCTAATTAATAGCGCAAACAAATTTTGTACTAGCTCCCCCTGGACCATTGAATCGGTTCGGTCTTTCCACATAGTGGATTTGGTCCTTTGGAACCCAGTACTTGTTAGATTCTAATTGAGAAATCAAAATGGTCTTAGGGACCCATGCTTGGACATGTTTTTTATTTCTACTTACAATTAACATATACGACTTATTAGTCGTATTTGAGCTAAACCCAAGCCCGGTCTTGTTGTACACGACCCTTTGCGATCCAAGTAAAAGGTCAAGTCCCTTGGATCCCAAAGTGAACCTTTCCAACGTATGCCTAAGATCTTTTACTTGACTTTTCAAAAATGAATTCTCAACTTTGAGCTTTTCAACTCGAGTTGAGTCCTCCTCTTGAATTTGACTAGTCGAAGAGGTTAGGGAGACCTTGTGGTCTCGACCTTGGACTCAAACTTAGCTAACTTTCTAGTTAAGAATTTAATTGCATTGTATAAAGTGCTAAGTAGAGATCGACTTACCTTAAGTGACTCTTTTGAACCGAATGTGTATCCGTAGCTTGTCTTGAATAGTGACTCATCATCGGATTCGGACTCGGACTCTTCCTCGAGTTCGGAGTCTTGTTCGGGCTCGGTCGGGTTGGACATGAAGACGAGATCATCATTTTCCTCCTTTGACGATTCTTCCCAAGTAGCGTTAAGTGCTTTCTTGGGTGCTTTGCCTTTTTGTTTCGGACACTCCGACTTGATGTGCCCGAACCTGTTACATTCAAAATATCTCAAATTCGAATTAGACTTAGACTTAGTTTTACCTTGATTGATGGGTCATTTTCGGCTCTTGATCATCTTCTGAACTAGATTTACTAGTTCGGTTTCCATTTCAAGATCTACCTCCGACTCGTACTCGTACTCATCCTCTTCCTTGGGGTGATTTGTTCGCAACCTTCTTCTTGGAACTTGCAATTAAGGCAATATCTTTCTTGACCCGGACCATGTTAGTTTGCTCATGAAGTTCAAACTCATAAAATAACTCATTTAATCTAAGTTTAGAAAGATCCTTAGAAACCTTGTAGGAAACGACCATGGATGCCCACAAGGTGGTCCTAGGAAAAAAGTTTAAAGTGTACCTTATAAGTTCTCAATTCTCAACCTTTTGTTCGATGGCATGCAAGCTATTGACGATGTCTTGAATATGGGCGTGTAGTTATGTCGCCGTCTCATGTTCCTGCATTTTTAAGTTATACAATTTATTGAAAAGCAAATCACGCTTGCATACCTTAGCATCGTCGGTTCCTTCGTGTAACTCAACAAGTTTAGTTCATAAATCTTTAGCGCTAATGAAGGGGCCGACGCAGTTTAGCTCCTCTTTAGATAAGGCACATTGAAGGATTTGTGTTGCCTTGGTGTCGGCTTCCACTTGTCTTTTCATGGCATTAGTCCATTGATCATAATCCAATGATTCACCCACTTCATTAGTAGGAATCGTGAATCCGATTTGGATTATGATCCACATCTCGATTTGGGTCTTTAGGAAGCACTTCATCCGACCCTTCCAATAACGGAAGTCGTCTTCGTTGTAAAACGGAGGTCAGACGGTGCTAAACCCTTCGAGATGGGTCATTTAGATAAAAGAGAGAAAAACTAATACCTCGCAAAAACACAAACAAACAAAAATTACCAAGACTTTCGTCTTGGATTAGTAGTGCGGGAGAACAAAACAGAAAAACTTATAAAAACCCAAAATAAACAGAAAAAATAAAAATAAATCTGTAAAAATTGCTAGATTGGTGGTTTCACTAAATCGTAGCGCCCCCGACTCTGATACCAATTGTTGGATCGATTTGAGCGCTAGAGGGGAGGTGAATAGTGCAAATGAAAACTTTACGGAATCGTTCGATTAAAGAAAATGTACACAGCGGAAAAGTAAATAACACACTTTGTTTTTACTTGGTTTACAGCCTTCGGCTGCTAATCCAAGGTCCTAGTGGTCCGAGACCATGTACGGAGGGCAATTCACTAAAACAATCTCCTCTTCGTTGGAGGTAGGAGACAATGCAATACAAAAGCTCGAAAGATTAAGGTAGAAGGACACTCCCCCTCTCCTTATTACGATATAAAGCTCCGAGAAACTAAAATGAATACAATATAAGATTTGAATAAAAATTCTACCGATGAGGAAAAGAAAGAAACTAAAGCTTAATCGTCAGAGTAGTAGAGCTTCGTCGTAAAGATGTTAGAGAGTCAAGGTGTTGCAGAGGCTATTTGGAGAGCTTTTGATGATGGAAATAGCGTGGAGAACCCCTACTTTTATAGCCTTGGAAACTCTAGACATTCAGATCTTCAACCAATGAGAGTAAGCCTCCTAGCCCTTTAGAAAAGGAGATAAGCTTTGACTCTCCTCAAAGCTGATCATTGACCAACAGTCGACTGCTACCCTTATCAGTCGACTGCTAGATGGATCAGTCGACTGATGGTAGGTTTTCCAGTTGCAATGAAAAGTTAGCTCGAAAATGCAGTTAATATAAGTGAACTTGATGGTTATTTACCATCTGATCTTGACTTAGACTATCCATGGGAAGTCTTGAGTCAGATCATCGCCTAAGGGCGTCCCCGTATAGAGGACACGACCTTACTTGCACTCACTCACACGAGCTTACCTCAACTTTTACCTTTGAAGCTTTGCTTCCGATCTTCACCTGAGTTCTTTGGCTTCCTCTGAAGTCCTTCCGGTGTCGCTCGATCACCACGGTTCCCTCCGGGTGTCGCTGACCTTCAGCTTTAGTTTAGCAATTCTACACACTTGATTCAGCTCGTGAGATAACAAAATGAGTTTAACTTTGTATCATTTGCTATAATTAAAACCCAGGTTCGACTTAGGTGCCTACTGCACCAACAGTGGGAACTTTTTTTATTTGTACGTCTCTTCTACCTATGATCTCTCTGATCAGATGGTAACGGCGTAGTACGTGCTTGGATCGCTGATGAGACCGTGGTTCCTTTGCCTGTGCAATGACACCATTGTTATTGCAATAAATTGGTAATGCTTCAACAATGCTTGAAACTACTTTAAGTTCAATAATGAACTTCTTGATCTACACCGCCTCCTTTGCTACTTCAAAAGCTGCAATGTACTCTGCCTCCGTAGTAGAATCAGCAATGGTATCTTGTTTAGAACTTTTCCAACTCACCGCACCTCCAGTCAAGATGAATATGTATCCAGACTGAGATTTAGAATCATCCTTATTTATCTAGAAGTTGACATCAGTATACCCACTTACTACCATATCACCTCCTCTATATACCAAGAACAAATCCTTATTCCTTCTCAAGTACTTAAGAATTGCCTTGATAGTCACCTAATGGTCCATACCAGGATCCGACTGGTATCTACTCGTAACGCTCGAAGCATACGATACATCGGACCTTGTACATAACATAGCATACATTATCGATCCTATAGTTGATGCATATGGGATTTGACTCATGTGAATCCTCTCGTCTTCAGTGCGCGGGCACATAGACTTCGAAAGTTGAATCTCATGCCTCATGGGAATATAACCTTTCTTGGATTCTTCCATGCCAAACTGTTTTAGCACTTTGTCTATGTATGTAGACTATGAAAGACCAAGCAACCGATTCGATTTATCTCTATAGATCTTAATACCCAAAATATAGGTTGCTTCTCCCATGTCTTTCATGGAGAACATTTTGGACAACCAGACCTTGACTACTTGCAAAATAGGAATATCATTTCCTATAATTAATATGTCATCGATATACAATACTAGAAACACGACCGTACTCCCACTAACCTTCTTATACACACAGGGCAACTCAGGATTTTATGAGAAATCAAACTGTTTTATTGCCTCATCAAAATAGATATTCCAACTCCTGGATGCTTACTTCAATCCATAAATGGAACGTTGAAGCTTGCATACTTTGTTCTTGTCAATGGATGTGAAACCCTCAGGTTGTATCATATATACATCCTCATATAGGTTTCTGTTAAGGAAAGTTGTTTTCATATCCATCTGTCATTTCTCATAATCAAAATGAACCGCCATGGCTAAGAGTATCCGAATGGATTTAAGCATAACTACTGGTGAAAAGGTTTCGTCATAGTCAACACCTTGTCTTTGACGATAGCCTTTTTCCACTAATCTAGCTTTATAGGTAATAATATTACCATCCGTATCAATTTTTTTCTTGAAAACCCACTTGCACCCTATAGGTGTTATGCTTTCAAGTGCGTCTACCAAGTTCCAAATATAGTTTTCATACATGGAATCCATTTCTGATTTCATGGCTATTAGCCATCTATCCGTGTCTGAACTATTCAATGTCTCTTCATAACTAGTAGGTTCCTCATCATCTATGAGTAACACGTCATTAGATTCACTTATGAGAAATCCATATCTCTCAGGAATCCTATATGTCCTACTAGATCTACGAGGAGGTTGTGTATTATCAGGTTCAGCTATCACCTCATCCCAATGAGTAATTAGCTGAGTTTCTTGACTAGGAATCTCTTCTATGTCTATCAGAGCCTCTTGAACTACACTTAGTTCAACCTTACTCCCACTATTTTCCTATAAGAGAAACTCCTTCTCTAGGAATATAGCATGCCTTGAAACAAATACCTTTTGTTCCAAGGAATGATAAAATTGTTAATCCCTCGTTTCCTTAGGGTAACAAATAAATAGACACTTATCAGACTTAGCCTCGGTTTATGCGATCTTTCTCTTCACATAAGTAGGATAATCCCATATCTTCAAATAAGATAAATGAGGTTTTCTACTATTCCACATCTCATATGGAGTAGTAGAGATTGCCTTAGTCAGGACACTATTTAACAAGTAAACAACGGTCTTGAGTGCGTAACTCCAAAAGATTTTTGGAAGACTTGCATGCTGCATCATTGACCTAACCATGTCCAACAAGGTCCGATTTCGCCTTTCAGCCATACCATTATGTTGTGGCATGTAAGGTGGAGTCCTTTGGGACAAGATGTCATTGTCCCTTAGATAATCTTGAAACTCTTGGCTTAAGTATTCACCACCTTGATCCGATTGAAGTAATTTTTAAAATCTTTAAATCTTTCAAAGACTTCAAATTTGTATCTTAATAGATACAAATACCCATATCGTGAATAATCATCGATAAAGGTAACGAAGTAGCTATAATCTCCTATGACATGAGTTGACATTGGTCTGCATGCATCGGTATGTATAAGGCCCAATACCTTAATTGCTCGTTCACCTTTTCCTCTGAAAGGTAGTTTAGTCATCTTTCCTTTTAAGCATGAAACACATGTGTCTAATGAATCTGATTCATAAGACTCTAAAATGCCAAACTTATGCAGTTTGGACATGCGTTCCTTGCTTATATAGCCAAGACGACAATGCTATAATTGTAAGGTTAATTGATTATTTAACTTGACACATTTGCTATTTGATTCGATATTGAATATCTCGTTGGATGTATCTAACATGTAGATTCAATTATTTAACATTTCAGTAGCATAAAGAACACCATTTAACGTAATGTAACAATAATTATTACTAAACATCAAATGATAACCTTTCTTATTCAAACATGAAATAGAAACAATGTTCTTTATTAGTGCAGGAATATAAAAACAATCATCCAACTCTAAAACTAGTCTCGTAGGAAGTTGCAACATATAAGTACCCTTGGCTATAGCAGCAACTTTTGCATCATTGCCAATCCTTAGATCTGCTTCTCCCTTAACTAGTTTTCTTCTGTTCTTAAGCCCCTGTATGTCATTACATATATGTGAGTCACAACCGGTATCCAATACCCAAGTGCTAGAAGAAATAGTATGACATTCAATAACAAATATACCTAAAGTAGATTGACCATCAGATGCCTTTTTCTGATTCAGTGACTCCAGATACTGCTTGCAGTCCAATGCCCATCTTTGCCACAATGATGGCAGGTGCCCTTGGGAGTTATTTCTTCCTTCTTTGCCTTCTTCTTCCCCTTAGCTTTGGTTTTTGACTTCCTCTTAGAACCTTTCTTTGAGGAGTCAACCAGCATCACTGCCTTTTGTTCTTTAACAACAAATGACTTCACTGTTTTGAGCATATTGATCAATTCAGGAATCGTCGACTCAATCTTATTCATCCGATAGTTCATCACAAATTGTGAATAGCTACCAGTCAGATTGTGAAGAATTAAGTCAATACTTAATTCATGGTCCATGAAAAACCCTAATGATCTCAATCGCTCAATATAGCTATTCATCCTTAGTGCAAACTGCACTACATATGAAACCTCTTGCATATTGCGAAGAGGATTTGGATGACCTCGAACCTTTCAGATTATGCCTGCTCATCGAACAACTCTCAAAGATGAAAGACAATTGTATTAGCATCCATATGCTCATCTTGCTTCTGTAACTTAGGAGACATCGACGCTAGCATAATGCAACTCGCCATCTTAGAGTCAGTAACATGTTTCTGGTAAGCCAACTTTTGGTCACCAGATGCATTATCTGTAGGAGATTGAGGAAGAACTTCAAGGACATAAGCTTGCTTTTCAGCCTTAAGAACAATTCTCAGATTGTGAAGCCAGTCCAAGAAGTTTGGCCCAGTCAATTTGTTGTTGTCCAAAATTGAACGTAAATTAATGGAGGTTGACATGATGTTCTAATTAGTACCTAGACATACAAAAAGAGGTGTATAAGAGAGATGAATTTATAGTAATGTAAACAAATTATATTAACAAGAAACTCCCACTATTTTTATCAAATTCAATAGCCCTCACTTTGAATTCGAGAGATGGTAGGTGATCTCCTAGTGTGATATCCATTATGACTAAAAACAACCTTGGAAATAGTCCACAAGCCATTCATAGTTATAATGTTAGGTATCAACAATACCGATTATATATCAAATATATAACTATCACTTTATGCTATCAACTAATTGAATGTTCACATATACATTAGGTTGTTAACTCATTAACATATATACATCCAATGCATATCACCTAATTGCATCTCTGTCCACATTGACCTTGGAGAGAGTCCAACAAATCAATGCTTTCAGTTAGGGCCGCCCCATTAATCGTGAGATCGAATTTAAATAATTTGAACACATCCAATTTACAAGTTAGGCTTGGAGAGAGTCCAACAACCCAAACTTGAAATTGACCTTTGGTCCATACCATTTAAAATAAACATTGAATATCATATGAATTGAACATGCTCGATGTCATGCCAAGCTTCGAGAGAGTCCAATAACCCAAACACGAAAAAGAACTCTGGTTCAACCATATTAATGGAATGTGTTAGCCCTAATATTTGCACGAGGGATTTTAGGTTATTATGGGTCTCATCTATAAAAGGAAATAAACCTAAATATAGAAAAATCAAGGTCACATTAGAAAATAAATTTCCCGATATGAACGTGAGTCTATGCTTAGGCTCTAACGATGCGACCAACACTTTCGGTGTTTCTAGGCGGATCTTCGGTATTCCCTTTTAGGTTACAAACATATCCTATATGTAAAATCAAGCATATTCAAATCTATCATATAGATAAACATGACACAGTTATATTAAAACATCAAACATGCTTTAAATATTCTCCTATAACATGCAATCTATACCAAACAAACAAGGTGGCTTTGATACCACTTGTTGGAGATTTTGGGATCATGCGCAGCGAAATAAAGTGAATAAAATAATTTTTATTACATCCCAGGCATTTCCTAGGGGCTAGGAAAACTTGCTTTGTCATAATCACATGAAAACACACACAAGGAGAAGGATATGTTATACCTTCGAGATTCTTTTGAATCCGTCGAAACCACAAGCAAGACCAACGGGCCTTGCCTCTATCAGTATCCACACCGAGATCACCTGAGACAACTCCTAGAGTAGCAAGCCTTTGTCTCTGATTGGTGTTAGCCAGCTGGTGGAAACAAGAGAAGAGGAGAGAGGAAAGATGACTACTATGGGAGAAACCCAAAACCACCACCCCTCCAAAGATTATCAACGGATCTATTTATAGATCTCTTGATTAGGTCATCTTAGGAGGCTTAAATGGAACATATCTTACCATAATTATCCCATAATTAAGGTAAGAATAACCTAGGAAATTTTCATAAGAGAAATCTCCAAAATCGGTGAAATCGCGACATGACTTTGTGTCTTACACACGGCTAGCCGTGCCAAAAAGACACGACCGTGCCAGACATGTGGTCGGTCGTGTGTCCTTCTAGGCATAGCCCAGTTTTTGCCATTTTTTTTGCCAGAGCCAAGCACAGCCCGTGCCAAGTTAGGCACAATTGTGTGAGGGTTTGTATGGTCCATTTGACTTCATTTAAGTGTGATATGGTCGTGCTAAGTCCAATAAGGTTATAGGAGGTTCCATAGCCTCTGTTTCGCACCCCCTTGGTTGGGTTCAACCAGATATATCCTTTCTTAATGAGAGTCTCATTCTCAAACTTGTTTTACATCTCGAGATCACCCGTAGTGTGTGTGACCCAATAGGTTCCTAGTTATGTTGACCATTCATAATTAATCCCTTAATTATGAATAGATCATGAGTGACACATAGTACATCATGACCCCCAATTGATCGGAAAGTCTAAATCAACTCCCGAATATTTTTAGAACCCTTTAGCAGCTTCAGCTTTTTGTGTCTTGTTCCTTTCACTCATCCTATACCCACTTGATTCAGGACATGGTCTATGGGTTCACCCCCACTAGGCTGACTATGTCACACCTAGCCCAAGTTAGTTTCCTTGTCCTTGGATTCAAGTTACTCCTACATGTTCCCAAGAAGACCATCTTCTTAACATGCTTGCTCTGGCCATAGACTTCTGGGTAACAATTCTTACAAGAGGCTTAGGGTATACATCTCCTTTATCAGGAGTGGTGATTCCTCTATGGCCTATTCAAATACCTTCGATCACTTTGGCTTATACCCAATCATCCCAGAGTTACACCTACTATGTAGATAGCTGTGAAGAAGTCAAAGTATAAGGTGTCATAATTAAGGTGACTTGAATACCTCAAGTCTAAGGAAGATTGCACTGAAATTGCAATGAGATCTTCAATGACATATAGAACCATATGAAGTCTCATAGCAGGTCAAGTCAATGAACTAATTACCATAACTAGCATCCACATGTTCACTCTCAGCATCCCTATGCTTCAATTTAGTGAGTATCGAATGTTGGGATCTTTGTAATGGCTAGAGGGGGGGGTGATTAGCCTTTCTTTGTTTCTACAAAAACATTAGCAGAAGCAATACAAATACAAATAAGAAAACAATGAAAGCAACGCTAACACCCGATGTACGTGGTTCGAAGATGACGCTCCTACTCCACGGTAATCCGTAAGGTGGATTAGCCCTAGCCAAGCTTCACTAGATCCTCCTTTGGATGAACCAAGGTGGAGAAACCTTGTCTTACAATGCTCTCCTCTTCTTTACAATGATGAAAGATTAAGAACTAGAGAAGAGGAGGTTTAGAATCACAAAAGTATTGCCTAACTTAGATGATTATCCAAACATCAAAACATATAAATGCTTGGGGCATTGTTACACCAACAATCTCCCCCTTTTTTATGTTTGGCAATCATTTAAGTTAGGTCTTTAAAGATACACACATAATCATATTTTCAATATGAATTCTAACTTAAACATTCCTTCTCCCCCTTTGACATACATCAAAAAGAGAAGGATTCATAAATGAAAGAATTAAAGATGTTGTATCTTGGACTAAGGTATAAGATTGATATTAAGCTCCCCCTTGATCCAAGATATGCTTCATGATGTGTAAATAGTATTTGAAGCAAAGCATAATCAAAAAATTCAACAATTAAGTTCTAACTTTGCACCAGCAATGGAAGTTTGGGGATGAAAAAGATATAATTTATGAAACTCCCCCTAAAACACTACATTAAACAGTCCTAAAACTTTGTTTATACTCAACATTATCATGCTATAGTTTTAGGAAATCAAGGATACACTAAATATCAGAAAATGGAGCTAATTATCAGAAAACACATAGTATCAGTCGACTGGTTTCTGAACCAGTCGACTGATACGCCTGAAATCGAAATTTCAGCCTTTTCAACCCAACTTCAGAAATGCGTTAGAAATTCTAGAAACCTCGAAAAATCACGAAATTTTGTGTACACATTTCTGAAATAGTACTTTATTAAGGAAAAATAGTTCGAAAAATATATGTTTTCCATATTTCAAGATTGATACAAATTTGAAAACTAACAAAAGTTCTAAAGATTTTGCAAACTTCGTATCACTTTTGTGTTCCACTTGAAAACTGTTTTTCAAAATATGATGAACATAGTGATTTGGAATTTCCAACCATGTTCTTAGAGCTGTGTATTCATTACTTGAATACAAGCCTTCCCAATGATTGGTCCATAAGGTATTCATGTCTCTAGGTGTGTCATTGGCTCATAGTAATGCATCATAACAAGCATGATGAGCCAAGTACACCTTCCCTATCATCTCACATGGTCCTAAATGTCTCAATACAAAAATCAAGGTTGCTTAAGGCTTTTGTGAGATGCATTAAGGTATAAGGCTAACATATGAATATGGGATCATGCAAACCTAGAATTTTACTCTACAAAGCACATACCAAGCTCTCGCCTTAATGATGAAAATTTGGTTTTGGGAAGAGCTTTGGTGAAGATATCGGCAAGGTTGGACTTAGATTCTACATAATTAAGTTCAATGTCCCCTCTTGCCACATGATCTCTTATGAAGTGATGTTTCACTTCAATGTGCTTAGTCCTAGAGTGATGTACCGGATTTTTGGTCAAGTTGATGGTACTCACATTATCACAATAAACTTTAATGTTAGAGTAGTGTAGCTCATAGTCCACAAGAGTATGTCTCATCCAAAGTAATTGAGCTACACAACCACCCATAACCACATATTCGGCTTCGGTGGTTGATAAAGCAACACAATGTTGCTTCCTACTACTCCAACTAACTAGGGAGGACCCAAGAAATTGGCATCCACCACTAGTACTCTTCCTATCCAATTTGCAACCGGCATAATCGGAATCGGTATAGCCAAACAACTCAAAAGACCTAGTCCTAGGATACCAAAGTCTTACATTTATGGTGCCTTTAATATATCTTAAAATTCTCTTCACGGCTACTAAATGTGATTCTTTGGCACAAGATTGGTATCTTGCACACATACCTACCGCAAATAAGATATCGGGTCTACTAGCGGTTAGGTATAGTAGGCTACCAATCATACTCCTATAAAGTTTAAGATCAATTGATTTACCATCATGATCACTATCTATTATAGTGCTAGTAGCCATAGGAGTGGTTACAATTTTGGCATTTTCCAAACCAAATTTCTTGATCATTTCATTTGCATATTTGGTTGATAAATGTGAATACCTTCATTGGTTTGTTTGACTTGTAACCCTAAGAAAAAATTGAGCTCTCCAACTAAACTCATTTCAAATTTATTTTCCATGTTTTTTATAAAGTCTTGAAGAAGATCATCATTTGTTGACCCAAAAATAATGTCATCAACATATATTTGGGATATAAAGATGTCCTTTAATGTTGTCTTTATAAACAAGGTTTGATCTACTTGGCCTCTTCTAAAATCCTTAGAAATTAAGAAAGATGACAATCTTTCATACCATGCCCGGGGAGCTTGTTTTAACCCATATAATGCTTTCCTAAGCTTATATACGTGGTTTGGATAATCTATGTTTTCAAACCCGGGTGGTTGCTCTACATATACTTCCTCCTTAATATAACCATTTTAGAATGCCGATTTAACATCCATTTGGTAAAGTTTAAATCCCATATAGGAAGCATACCCTAAGAGAATTCTAATAGATTCTAACCTAGCAACCGGGGCATAAGTCTCATCATAGTCAAGCCCCTCAACTTGATTGAATTCCCTAGCAACCAACCTAGCCTTATTTCTAGTGATATTTCCATGGTCATCTAGCTTATTCCTAAAGACCCATCTTGTAGTAATTATGGTGCTATCATTGGGTCTAGGTACTAACTCCCATACTTGACTCCTCTCAAATTGAGCCAATTCATCTTGCATTGCCAAAATCCAATCCGGATCATGTAATGCATCATTGATCGATTTAGGCTCAATTTGTGAAATAAGAGCAACTTGACTAGTAGGAGTTCTATGAAATGACCTAGTTCTTACTCCTTGAGATAGATCTCCTACTACTTGGTCAAGTGGATGATCTTGATGAGTTCTTAGGTTTCTAGAAGGGGTTTCAAATTGATCATTGTTATCTTCCACCCTTCTTTCATCATCGGAATCACCTCTTCCTCCCCCTTGATCATTACCCTTTATGGTCAAATTTTGAAGTTTTTGGGTAATGTCTTGATTATTGTCATTAATATCCTTATCAATGGAGGACTTTCTAGGGTAGGTACTAGTGGTTTCATCAAATTGAACATTGGAGGACTCCTCAATCCCTTGGGTTCGCTTATTGTAGACTCTATATCCTCTACTTGTGGATGAGTATCCAACTAGGATTCCCTCATCCGCTTTGGATTCAAATTTTCCTAAGTTATCTTTGGTGTTTAAAATATAAACTTTACATCCAAAGACTTTGAAATAATGAATTGTGGGAATAGTCCCATTCCATAATTCAAATGGTGTCTTTCCTAAAAACCTATGGATTTGAACCCTATTTTGGATATAGCAAGCGGTATTAATCGCTCACACAAGTAGCTAGGTAGAGAATATGCATTAAGCATAGTCCTAGCCGCCTCTTGTAGGGAACGATTTCTTCTTTCCACCATCCCATTTTGTTAGGGTGTTCTAGGACAAGAGAACTCATGCTTGTACCTTTGCTCTAAACAAAATTGTGAAAATTTAGAATTCTCAAATTCACCACCATGATCACTACGGATCCGGTTGATTTTGAGACTCTTTTCATTTTCAACCCTTTTACTAAATCCTATGATTATTTCTAAGGTATCATCCTTATGTTTCATAAAATAAACCCAAGTATACCTAGAAAAATCATCTACTATGACTAAACAATATTTGTTACCATTTAAAGAAGAAGTACTATGGCAATCAAATAGGTCAAGATGCAATAGTTCTAATGGTAAGGAAGTATTAGTTAAGGTTTTACCTTTGTGTGATGCTTTTGTTTGTTTTCCTTCTTGGCATGCATCACACATTTTGTTCTTGACATACTTGATCTTTGGTAGCCCTTTGACCAACTCCATCTTGGCTACCTTGGCTATGTTTTTCATGTTGATGTGCCCCAATCTCCTATGTCATACTCAACTTTCTTCTTCTTTTGCAACAAGACACTTAGTAGAAATGTTAGAAGCATATGAAAGATCAACATAATAGATATTTGATTTCCTATATCCAACTAACATGCAATCATTTAATTCCTTGTGTCTAATCATGCATTTAGAGGATTCAAAAGAGACATGATAGTTTGCATCACAAAGTTGACTAACACTTAATAAATTAAATTTCATATTTTCAACTAGTAAAACTTTGTGAATGACAATTTTGGGGGATACCTCAATTGTACCTCTACCTAATATCTTGAGTTTTCCACTATTTCCAAAGGACACCACTCCTTTCTTCACATACTTAATTGTGGAGAACTTGCTCACATCCCCGGTCATATGTGTTGAACAACCGCTATCCACAATCCACATACCTTGCTCTCCTACCTAAATCACATGAAAAACACAAGCTTTTGGTACCCAAACATTTGGTCCGGTAACATTAAGTAAAAACCTCTTAGGTACCCATGCTTTCTTAACCTTTCCCTTAATGGTTGCTTTCCTATTAATCAATGAAATATAGGCAACTTCTTTTTCCTTTGACTTATATCCTAAACCAACCTTGTTGTAAATGGCTCTTTGTTGGTTAAGGATCATGTCAAGATATTTTGAGCCATTTGTAAATTTCTCTAAACATGCCTTTAATTCACTAACCTCATCCTTAAGTTTGTCATTCTCTTCCTTAAGCATGCAAGAATCAACATGTGAAGGTTTTTCATTCCTAATGGCCTTTAGTTCTACCTTCATGCTCTTAACCTTAGATTTAGACTTATCTAGAGCCTCTTTAAGATAAGCAATTGATTTATAAAGAAGCTTAACTTTGGGAGAGTTCATTACCTCATCGTCACTATATGACGATTCATCACTTGAAGAGTCTTCTTCTTGACTTGATATACTGGAGTCATCTCCTAGGGCCATGAGTGGCACATGGCGTGTGATGTGGCAAAGTTCATCATCGGAGGAGGAATCTTCAACACTTGGTGTGTCCCATGTGGTTTGAGCCATCATGGCCTCCTTCTTCTTCTTCTCCTTCTTGTCCTTCTTTTTCTTTTCTTTTTCCTCCTTCTTCTTTAGCTCCGGGAAATTTGGCTTTATGTGCCCCTTCTTATTGCAAGCATGGCAAATTGCATTATTGTTAAAATTTGAATTACCACTATTTTTACCTCTTGAAGAGTGGGACCCCTTCCTTGCTTCTCTATTCTTGAACTCCTTTGATTTTCTAAGGAACTTCTTGACAAAATGGGCCATCTCACTAGATGAGTCTCCATCACTACTTGAGTCATGCTCCGATTCGGATGATGATGATACTTCTTTCCTTTCTTTCTTCTTCTTTTCCTTCTTTTCAACAAATAGAGCTAAACCCTTTTCCTTAGAAGGCATGTTAGTTTGCTCATGCAATTCAAACTCACAAAATAATTCATCAATTTTAATTTGAGAAAGATCCCTAGTTACTTTAATAGCATCAACTATAGAAGTCCATAGAGAATTTCTAGGAAACGCTTGAAGTATGTACCTTACCAAATCCCGGTTGTCAACTCGCTCACCTATGATATGGAGTCCATTCACAATCTCCTTGAACCTTCCATGCATTTGGCTTAGGGTTTCATGCATCTTCATTTGGAAGGCTTGAAGTTGTCCAATTAGTAAGTCCTTCTTGGCCCTCTTTGACTCCTTGGATCCTTCATTTAGTTCAATGAGTTTTTCCCATAACTCCTTGGCGAATTCGAAAGGCGCCACCTTGTTGAGTTGCTCCATTGTAATGCCGCATTGGATGGTGAGTACGGCCTTTGCATTTGACTCGAACCGTCTATTCATTTCCCTTGTCCAATCCTTGCTTGGAATAGGGTCTCCATGTTCATCCACCGGTTCCTCAAAGCCATCTACAATGCTATGCCAAATTTCAATATTACTCATTAGATAATATTTCATCCTATTTTTCCAATACGCAAAATGACTCCCATCGAAGAGCGGTGGCTTGGCGGTGCTATATCCCTCTTGAAGAGCCATTGATGCCTTGGTTGATGGTGAAATCTTCCAAGCTATCCGGGCTCTGATACCACTTGTTGGGATCTTTGTAATGGCTAGAGGGGGGGGTGATTAGCCTTTCTTTGTTTCTACAAAAACATTAGCGGAAGCAATACAAATACAAATAAGAAAACAATGAAAGCAACGCTAACACCCGATGTACGTGGTTCGGAGATGACGCTCTTACTCCACGGCAATTCGTAAGGTGGATTAGCCCTAGCCAAGCTTCACTAGATCCTCCTTTGGATGAACCAAGGTGAAGAAACCTTATCTTACAATGCTCTCCTCTTCTTTACAATGATGAAAGATTAAGAACTAGAGAAGAGGAGGTTTAGAATCACAAAAGCATTGCCTAACTTAGATGATTATCCAAACATCAAAACATATAAATGCTTGGGGCATTATTGCACCAACATCGAATGCTTGGATAACCCAAGGAGCATAACATGTGCTAGTCTCACAGAATTGATGATGTTTAATCTCATCAATTCATCGACTAAGGATAATTTCAATACTTGCATATTTACACATAATGAGATACCCACTAATTTTGGTCCAATCACAATTTCTCTCATGCTATGCATCGTATTATGGACTTCAATACATGAGTTTAAGATCTAATCAAGTACATAGATAATGTATACTCAAATAGTGAATTTTATTAATAACTTCTAAGGCGATTGGACACCTCTCAATTACATCAGGTGGGTCCACCAATTTCCAAACTTGATTTTCATACATGGATTCATTTTTGATTTCATGGTTGTTAGCCACCTATCCATATTTGAACTATTCATAATCTCTTCATAACTAGTGGGTTCCTCATCCTCGATGAAAAACACATCATTATATTTACTTATGAGAAATTCACATCTCTCAGGAATCCTACGTATCCTACTAAATCTACGAGGAGGTGGTGTCTCATCAGGTTCAGCTATTATCTCATTCGAATGAGTAATTAGCTATGGTTCTTGACTAGACATCTTTTCTATGTCTATTGGAGTCTCTTAAACTATACTTAGTTTAACCTCAATCCCACTATTTTTCTGTAAGAGAAACTCCTTCTATAGAAATACAAAATGCCTTGAAACAAACACCTTTTGCTCCAAGGGATGATAGAATTGGTAATCCCTCGTTTCCTTGGGGTAACCAATAAATAGACACTTATCAGACTTAGCATCCAGCTTGTCTACATTGTCCTCTTTACATATGCAGGACAACCCCATATCTTCAAGTAAGATAAATAAGATTTCCTACTTTTCCATATCTCATATATTGTAGTAAAGACTGCCTTAGTTGAGACTCTATTTAATAAGTAAATAGCGGTCTCAAGTGCATAACTCCAAAAGGACTTTGGGAGACTTACATGTAGTATCATTGACCTAACCATGTCTAATGAGGTTGATTTACTTTCAACCACACCATTATGTTAAGGCGTGTAAGGTGGAGTTCTTTGGGACAAAATGTCATTGCCCCTTAGATAATCTTGAAACTCTTGGCTTAAGTATTCACCACCTCGATTCGATCAAAGTACTTTAATACTTTTCCTAAGTTGTTTTTCTACTTCATTTATGAAATTTTTAAACTTTTCAAAGACTTCATATTTGTATCTCAACAAATACAAATACCCATATTGTGAGTGATCATCGATAAAGGTAACGGAGTAGCTACAACCTTCTATGGCATGAGTTGATATACATCGGTAGGTATAAGGCACAATACCTCAACTACTCATTCACCTTTTTCCTTAAGATAACTTAATCATCTTTCCTTTTAAGCATGAATCTCATGTGTCTAATGAATCTGATTTACAAGACTTCAAAATGCCAAGCTTATGAAGTTTAGATATATGATCTTTGCTTATATGCTTGATGGGGTTGGGATTTTAAGTTAGATACTTAGCGTGTTTTTCAAGAGGTATCAAGTGCGATTTTTGACCAGTTAGTATATTTTTCGAGTAGTATATGCAATTTTTGAGCTAAGTAGAGGTGAATAAATTAGTCACGCTCAGAGGTAAGTTTTGTAATGGCAGGGAAGTATATGTGTTTTTCGATTGATATCTATAATTCCCGATCAGTTAGTATATTTTCTGAGCAGTATGTATAATTCCCGAGCTGAGTAGGGGTGAGCAGATTAGGTGTGCTCTGAGCTAAGTATTATGTTAACAGAGTAGTATGTGTACTTCCTGATTGATGTATGTAATTCTGGAGCAGTATGTCTAATTACCGAGCTGAGTAGGGGTGAGCAAATTAGTGGTGCTCAGAGCTAAGTATTGTGTTGAGAGAATAGTATGTGCACTTCCCGATTAATGTACGTAATTCTCGAGTAGTATGTGTAATTCCCGAGCTGAGTAGGGGTGAGCAGATTAGTGGTGCTCATGAAGGTTGTGGAACCGAAGATTCACTTCCCACCTCGGTCGCTTTGTGCACGCCGATCCCATCTACGTCCTTGGATTAAAAAAATTAATCCTTGACGAAGACGGATTACCCAAGCAACCGATCGATCATCATGCTATTCGATTATAGTGGTCTCTTGAACAAACTAGTTGTTCAAGCAACCTAACTCTTTTCCTCGATTAGCCGCGAATAGATAATTTACGGATCACCGGTTTTTGTGTTTATCTTCGGGGTCCAAGTAAATTAGCCACATGCAATTACATACATAATACAAAGAAACAAAAGGAAACCAAAACAAGAATTATACCTCTTGTTTACCTCTTGGTCTTCTATTGTATGTCCTATCCTCCTCTTGGACGTTGTGTGGGCAACGATCCTCCAAGAGATGAAGCCTCCTAGATCACGTATCTTCCTTTCCGTGTTCGCTCCGAATAAAGGAAGATAATAAGCTCCCTTCTTCTCCTATCTAGTTCCGGACACAATTCCTTTGGAGAAAGATCAAACCTCCTTCTCCTCTTTGTTGTTGCCGCCGGCCACCAAGGAGAGGGAGAGGAATTATGGGTGCCGGCCAAGAGCTCCAAAGGAAGAACCTTAATTCTTGTTGTCGCCGGCCAAGGAGAAATATAGGAAGAGGTATGAGCACCGGCCAAAGTGAGGAGGAAGAGGATGGGCGCCGGCTACACCTTAGGAAGAGAGGAAAACAAACCCTAACTCTTCCACTTGTTGCCGCCCAAGCCTTTTCCTAAACCCTAGCCGCCCAAGCCAATGGAAGAAAAACCTAATCTCCAAAAGATATTCCCACTGCCCAAGCCCAAGCCCTCCTTTTATAGAGCTAGGCTTAAGCCTCCTTTCAATCTCCACCGTCGAATCTAGGGATTCAATTCCCACCATTGGATCTAGGGTTCCATTTTCCACCATCGGATCTAGGCTTTCATGAAGTTTTTAATAGGCTACAATAGGGACCATGAGGATGAGTTGGATCTTGGCCACCCAATGGATCAAGCCCACATAAAGTCCGATCCATTAATGATAATCCATTCCACTAGAGGTTTATCATTGATCTACCTCACCAACCCCCATAAATAAATATGGGCTCCATATATTAATTGTACAAATATCTCCCCGTGTTTAAGATCTCAAATGTCCGTCAATTAATTAATTTACTGACAATTAATTAATCAACATCTAACTCCATGAGTAGTACCACTCAACCTTATCACCATGACAGACCAAGTCCATCTACAGGGTTTACATGATGACCAAGGGAAAATCATCATCCTAATATATAAGACATGGTTTCCTCCAATAATCAACGACACACCATATAAATAATATCATTTCCCAACTTACCGAGCCTATCGATTTATTCTATAAATCTCGCCCATTGGTAAATCAAAGAAATAAATACTAAGTACATGTGACCGTTATTATATCGGGATTAAGAGCATGTACACCATAATATCCGAGGTCCGATTCAATTATGTAGTCAGCAATAAATCGAATCATCTCTAAGTCGGTCCTGCTCAATACACACAAAGTGTACTAGTGTAATTCTATTGTCAAGACAAACCAATACCAAATTACACTACAACCATACCAATGGTTTGTCCAAAACCATCTCGGTTGTGAGCCTCTACTTATACTCTACAAGGAACTGATAACATGGTCTTCCGTGTGACACCACACACCATATTATCTATAATGTAATGTATCAGACAATATGCATAACCATAAATATGTAAACAATGATCATGTGATTCTTATTTCAAAAATAAAGATGTCCATACAAAAGATAGACTTTTCAGTATATATCCCAATAGCTCAGAGCTACGTATTGTATTGATAGAGCAATATGTGTGTTGCCCGATTGTTATACATATTTCCCGAGTAGTGTATATAATTCTCGAGTCCTATGTGTTTTTCCCAGGCCAAGTAAGGGCGGGTGTAGAGTGCATGTGAGAGTTGGGTTTTCCTGGTCAGATTATGTATACCCCGAGCAATGCATATATTTCTCGAGTAGCCTATATATTTCCCGAGTTGTTAGTCTATTTTCCGACCAGTATGTCTATTTCTCGAGTGATGCATGATTTTCCAGGATTCTTTCTAGAGAAGGAGAAAAAGGGGGATGGGGGTATTTTTGGGTACAGGAAGTGACGAGGAATGTGTTAAAGAAGTGTTATTAAAATTTTTGTTTATATGTTTGATTAATAATTGCCAGAAAGATAAGAGGCACACGGTGTTGGGGATCTTTGGAAGACTAGAGGGGGTGAATAGTATCTTTTCGTTTTTACAAGAAAGGTTAGCGGAAGTAAAACAAATACTAAATGAAATTAAGAAGCTAGAACATAATCGCTAACATGAAAGATTTTACGTGGTTCGGAGATTAAGCTCCAATTCCACAGCGATCCTTAAGGTGGATCAATCCAAGCAATTATCCACTAAGAAAGCTTCCTTTACAAACACACTCACCTTCTTACAATTGATGAAGATGAAAATTAGAGAAGAAGAGGATTTAAAACACTTAGAAAGCTTAGGAAAAACATGGGAGCTTGAGGGTATGGTTGGAATATAAGGACTAGCCTTCTCAAGCACCCCATGGCCTCCTTTTATAGAGAAGAGGTTGATTTTCCCGTTGAGCCTCGATCGATCGATGATCTCCATCAATTGACTACTGCTATAGCTGAAGCAATCCAATGGTTTCTGACAAGTCAAATTTGAGATTGTCACTACCCAACGAGAAGCTGATCAGTCGACTGATCATATCATCAGTCGACTGATTAAGTAACCAGTCGAGTGTTCCAAGAGATCACTCGACTGGAAAACTCTTTGTGCCAAAATCCACTTATAGCAGTCGACTGCTAGGGTATAGTAGTTGACTGATGGGTGGATCACCGCATTATTAAACCCTAGCAATGATCATTGTTCACCACGTAATCATCATCTTCGTTTAATAAATGATCGGGCCGATCAAGTATGATAAATTCATGCTTGAAGTCAACTCCCTAGACCTAGACTCAACCTTCTTTCTCTTCCTTCAGCCTTGCACCTCTAGGATCTCTCCGAGTCCGCGACTCCTTCATCCTTGTGCTTGCTTTCAAGAGCTTCCATCAGTTTCATCATGTCTTGGGTTTCTCTTTTGCCAAAGGATCACTTGGACTTTACGCCACCCAGACTACATGCTTAGACTTACGCTGCTAAGACCTTGCCTTTGGTCTTCCTTTGCCAAGGTTCGCTTGGACTTTACGCCGCCAAGACTACATGCTTGGTCTTACGTCGCCAAGATCTTCCCTTGGACTTCTTTTGCCAAGATCATACTTGGACTTTCCTTTTCCAAGTCTTTACACTTGGATTTCCTGTCACTTAACACGTTCATGGTTAGATATCAAAATATTGCCTAACTATAGATGATTATCCAAACATCAAAACATATAAATGCTTGGGGCATTGTTGCACCAACAATCTCCCCCTTTTTGATGTTTGGCAATCATTTAAGTTAGGTCTTAACATATGCACATAATGAAAACATCATATTTCCAATATGAATTCTAACGTAAAGTTTCCTTCTCCCCCTTTAACATACATCAAAAAAAGAAGGATTCATAAAATGATAAGTTCATGAAAGAATTGAATTGGTTATGTCTTGAACTAAGGTATAAGATAGATATGGGGCTCCCCCTTAATCCAAGACATGGTTCATGATGTGTGAATAACATGTGGAGCAAAGCATAAACAAGAAATATGAAACTATGTCCTCACTTTGCACCAACAATATAAATTTAGGGGATGAAAAGATTTCACTATGAAGCTCCCCCTAAAATAATGCATCAATCAGTCCTATACCCTTTTAATTACTTGAATTATCATACCATAGGGTTAGGACACTTAATATTACACTTAAGTCAAGAAAAAAGGCTGATATGCAGAAAAATTAGAGTGGCAGTCGACTGAATACTAAATCAGTTGACTGCCACACCTGAAACGTCATTTTATGGGTTTTCAGCCCAACTTCATAAATGCGCCAAAAATTCAAGAAGCATTAAAAAATCACAAAATTTTATGTACACATTTCTGAAATCATTTTCTATTAAGGAAAAATAATTTTAAAAATATATGCTTTCCATATTTTGAAAATTATACAATTTTGAAAACTAGCAAAAGCCTTAATGAAATTTCAATACTTTGTGCCACTTTTGCTTATCAAGTGAAAACTATTTTTCAAAATATAATAAACATAGTTTAAAATATATTTTGTTTGACATTTCCAATCATGTTCTTAGAGCTATATGCACATTAATTGTACACAGGCCTTCCCAATGATTGGTCCAATGAAGGATTAATGTCTCTAGATGACATTTTGGTTCATAGTATTGCATCATAACAAGTATGATGAACCAAATACATCTTCCTAACATCTCACATATTGTCTAAGTGGCTCAATACAAAATTCATGATTTCTTAGGTCTTTTTTGAGATGCTTAGAGGTATAAATCCTAGGGTTTCTATAGAATCATGAAAACCTAGACCTCTATTCTACTAAGCACATTCCAAGTTCTCTCCTAAGTGATGAAAATTCCATTTCGGGGAGAGCCTTGGTGAATATGTCGGCTAGGTTGAACTTGGATTCTATGTAATTAAGTTCAATGTCCCCCTTAGCCACATGATCTCTGATGAAGTGATGCTTCACTTCAATGTGCTTAGTCCTAGAGTGATGTACCGGGATTTTGGTCAAATATGGTATTCATATTATCACAATAAACCTTGACATTGGAGTAGTGTAGCTCATAGTCCTCTAGAGTGTATCTCATTCAAAGTAATTGAGCCATACAACCACCCATAGCCACATATTCGACTTCGGTGGTGGACAAAGCAACACAAGGTTGCTTTCTACTACTCCAACTAACTAGGGAGGATCCAAAAAATTAGCATCCACCACTAGTACTCTTCCTATCCAACTTGCAACCTGCATAGTCAGAATCGGTGTATCAATCAAATCAAAAGATTTTGTCCTAGGATACCAAAGTCTTACATTCAGTGTGCCTTTGATATATCTTAATATTCTCTTAACGACCACTAAATGGGACTCTTTGGCACAAGATTGATATCTTGCACACATACCTACCGCAAATAAAATGTTGGGTCTACTAGCAGTTAAGTATAAGAGACTACCAATCATACTCCTATAAAGCTTTAGGTCAATTGATTTACCTTCTTGATAATTATCTATCTTTGTGTTGGTTGTCATAGGAGTTGATACTACCTTAGCATTTTTCAAACCAAATTTCTTGATCATTTCTTTGACATATTTGGTTTGATATACATAAATTCCTTCATTTGTTTGTTTGACTTGTAAGCCTAGGAAGAAATTTAGTTCCCTAACTAAACTCATTTCAAACTCATTCTCCATATTTTTGATGAAAACTTGAAGGAGTTTTTCATTGGTTGACTCAAAAATTATGTCATCTACATAAACTTGGGCTACAAAGATATTCTTTGATTTTGATTTTATGAAGAGAGTTTGATCTACTTGACCTCTTCTAAACCCCTTAGAGACTAAGAAGGATGACAATCTTTCATACCAAGCCCGGGGAGTTTGTTTCAACCCGTATAATGCTTTTCTAAGCTTGTATACGTGGTTTGGATAGTCTATATTCTCAAACCCGAGAGGTTGTTCTACATATACCTCTTACTTAATGAACCCAATTAGGAATGACGATTTTACATCCATTTGATGGAATTTAAAGCCCATGTAAGAGGCCTATCCTAATAGGATTCTAATAGACTCTAACCTAGCAACTGGGGCATAGGTTTCATCATAATCAAGTCCTTCAACTTGATTGAAGCCCCTTGCAACTAACCTTGCCTTATTCCTAGATATATTACCTTGATCATCTAATTTGTTCCTAAAGACCCATCTTGTAGTAATAATGGTTCTATCATTGGGTCTAGGAACTAACTCTCATACTTGACTCCTTTTATAGGGAATTGTTTCCCGCTTCGGTCGCTCGTGCATGGCGATCCTATCTACATCCCCAGATTAAAAATATTAATCCTAGATGAAGATAGATTACCTAAACAACCGATCCATCATCGTGCTATTCGATTCGAGTGGTCTCTTGAACAAACTTGTTGTTCAAGCAACCTAACTCTTTTCCTCGATTAGCCGCGGAATAGATGATGTACGGATCGCCGGTTTTTGTGTTTATCTTCAGGGTCTAAGTAAATTAGCCACATGCATTATACAAAAGAACTAAATCAAAACAAACAAGATTATACCTCTTGTATACCTCTTGATCTTCTATTGTATGACCTATCCTCCTCTTGAACGTTGTGTGGGAAACGATCCTCCAAGAGTTGAAACTTCCTAGATCACGTTCTTCCCTTCCTTGCTCGCTTCGAACAACAGGAAGAATATCAAACACTTCTTCTCCTATCTAGTGTCGATCACCAAGCCACCAACTTGGTTGTTGCCACTGGCTAAGGAGAGGAAGAAGGAGATGGTGTGGGTGCCGACCAAGAGCTCCAAGGGAAGAAACCCTAACTCTTGTCGCTGGCCAAAAGAGAGGGAAAGAGTGGAGGTTGCTGCCGGCCAAGTGGAGAGGAAGAAGCTTGTTGTCGTCGGCCACTAGAGAGGAAGACAAGGAAACCCTATGAAAACCCTAATTCCTTGTGCCGCCCAAGCCTCTCAATGCCAACTCCAAACCCTAGCCTCTCCAAGAATCTTGCCGCCCACTCCAAAATCCTAATCTCCAAAAGATATCCCACCCCCAAGCCTTGAAACCTTATTTATAGATTTCGTCCAAGCCTCCTTTTAATCGTGTCCGTTGGATCTAGGTTTCATGAGGGTTTTAATAGGCTACAATAGGGACCATGAGGAGGAGTTGGATCTTTGCCACCCAATAGATCTGGCCCACATAAAATCTGATCCATTAATGATGATCCATTTTACTAGAGGATTATCATTGATCTACCTCACCAATCCTCATAAATAAATATGGGCTCCATATATTAATTGTACAAATATCTCCCTGTGTTTAAGATATCGAATGTCCATTAATTAATTAATTTATTTACAATTAATTAATCAACATCTAACTCCATGAGTAGTACCACTCAACCTCATCATCATGCCAGAGTCCACCTGCAGGATTTACATGATGATCCTTATGAGCTCCTCAAGGGGACATCATCATCCTAATACATAGGACACGGTTTCCTCTTATAATCAATAGCACACCATGTAAATAATATTATTTATCAACTTACCGAGCCTATCGATTTAATCTATAAATCTCGTCCATTGGTAAATCAAAGAAATAAATACTAAGTACATGTGTCCATTATTATATTGGGATTAAGAGCATGTACACCATAATATCTGAGGTCCGATTCAATTATGCAGTCAGAAATAAATTGAATCACCTCTATGTCAGTCCTGCTTAATACACACAAAGTTTACTAGTGTAATTCTATGGTCAAGTCAAACCAATACCAAATTACACTACAACCATACCAATGGTTTGTCCAAAACCATCTCAGTTGTGAGCCTCTACTTATACTCTACAAGGAACTGATAACATGATCTTCCGTGTGACACCACACATCATGTTATCTACAATGTAATGGATCAAACAATATGCATAACCATAAATATGCAAACAATGATCATGTGATTCTTATTTCAAAAATAAAGATGTTCATACAAAGTCTAGGCTTTCAGTATACATCCCAACACTTTTCAAATTGAGCTAATTCATCTTACATTGCTAAGATTCAATCCGGATCAAGTAATGCATCATTGATTGATTTGGGCTCAATTTGGGAGATAAGAGCTATTTGACTAGAGGAAGCTCTATAGAAGGACCTAGTTCTAACTTCTTGAGATAATTCTCCTACAACTTGGTCATGAGGATGATTTTGATTAATTCTTAATGTTCTAGGAGGTGTATTAAATTGATTTTGATCTTGGTTATCCTCAAATATCTTTTCATCATCCGAATCTTCTCTTGCTCCCCCTTGATTATTACCTTCCCCTTGATCATTACCCCCTTAAAGTCATGTTTTGAAGTTTTTGGGTAATTTCTTGATTTTTGTCATTGATATCATTATCAATGAGGGATTTCCTAGGGTTAGTGGAAGAGGTTTCATCAAATTGAACATTCGAGAATTCCTCAACCTTTTGAGTTCTCTTGTTATAAACTCTATTGCCTCTACTAGTGGATGAGTATCCAACTAGGATTCCCTCATCCGCTTTGGATTCAAATTTACCTAGATTGTCTTTGGTATTCAAGATGTAGACTTTGCATCCAAAGACCTTAAAATAGTGAATTATAGGAATTGTTTCATTCCATAATTCAAAGGGTGTTTTTCCTAAAAACCTATGTATGAAAATCCTATTTTGGATATAGTAAGCAATATTAACTGCTTCTGCCCACAAGTAGCTAGGAAGTGAATATGCATTAAGTATAGTCCTAGCCACCTCTTGTAGGGCATGATTTCTCCTTTCCACCACCCCATTTTGTTGGGGTGTTATAGGACAAGAGAATTCATGCTTGTACCCTTGTTCTAAGTAAAATTTTGAGAAATTAGAATTCTCAAATTCTCCACCATGATCACTACAGATCCGGTTGATTTCGAGACTTCTTTCATTCTCTACTATTTTGCTAAAACCTATGATTATTTCTAGGGTTTCATCCTTATGTTTCATGAAATATACCCATGTAAATCTAGACAAAATCATCAACTATAACTAAGCAATATTTACTACCATTTAAAGAGGGAGTACTATGACAATCAAATAAATCTAAATGCAAAAGTTCTAAAGGTAAAGACGTATTAATTAAGGTTTTACCCTAGTTTGATGACTTTGATTGTTTTCTTTCTTGACATGAATCACACATCTTGTCCTTGAGATACTTGACTTTTGGCAAACCCTTGATTAGCTCCATCTTGGCTATCTTGGCAATATTTTTCATGTTGATGTGCCCAAGCCTCCTATGCCATATCCAACTTTCTTCTTCTTTTGCCATAAGACACTTAGGGGAAATGTTAGAAGCATAGGACAAATCAACATAATAAATATTTGATTTCCTATATCCTACTAACATGCAATCATTTAATGTCTTATGTCTTATAAAGCATTTAGAAGAGTTAAATTGAACATCAAAATTGGCATCACATAATTGGCTCACACTAAGCAAGTTAAACTTCATATTTTTAACTAATAGTACTTTATGAATAACAAGATTTGGGGATACCTCAATTGTGCATTTTCCTAGAATTTTAAGTTTTCCACTATTTCCAAAAGACACAATCCCCTTGCTAATGTGGTTGATTGTGAAAAATTTATTTTCATCACCGGTCATATGTTTTGAGCAACCACTATCAACAATCCACAAGCTTGGTCCTTCTACCTATACAACATGAAAAATACAAGTCTTAGGCACCCAAATCTTAGGACCGGTAGCATTAACTACATAGCTCTTAGGAACCGATGCCTTTCTAACCTTGCTCATAATGGTTGATTTCCTACTAACAAGGGAGGTAAAGGCTACTTCCTTCTCCTTAGGCCTATATCCTATTCCGGTCTTGTTGTAAATAGCTCTTTGATCTCTAAGTATTTGGAGTCATTTGTAAATTTTTCTAAGCATGCTCTTAGTTAACCTATTTCTTTTCTTAGTTCATCATTTTCATTCCTAAGTGAACATGCATCGTCACAAGAAATTTCTACATTCTTAATTGATTTAATTTCTACTTTTAAATCCTTAATCCTAGATTTTGATTTATTTATAGAGTTTTGAAGACATGCAATGGTTTTATAAAGTAACTCTATCCTAGGAGAGTCTTTTACCTCATCGTCACACTACCAAAAAAAAATCCTTTAGAAGCGGTTTTAAAAAGCCTTTAGAACCACTTATCAACCGCTTCTAAATAATTAGAATCGGTTTTTAACCGTTGTAGATAATGGCGATGCTAAAGACAACCGAAGCGGTAAAATAAACCGGTGGTTCAAAATAAAGAGCCAGTTGTGTTGGAGACCTATAGAATCGGTTTTTTACCGGTTCTAAAGAGTTTGCAACCGCTCCTATTGTACAAACATCACAAACACTTGTGACCGCTTGTGTTGGAGACCTATAGAATCGGTTTTTTACCGGTTCTAAAGAGTTTGCAACCGCTCCTATTGTACAAACATCACAAACACTTGTGACCGCATCTATAAACATACATTTTAAAGGCGGTTAAAACCACTCCTAATGTGTCTGTTTGTCGATGTAATAAATAGAGTTTTAGGAGCGGTTTTAACCGCTCCTAATGTGTTTGTATGGTGATAAGGTTTAGGTGTGGTTAAAAACCGCTCCTAATGTATATATATCTCATACATAATTTTAAAAACGGTTACGGCCGATTCTATAATCATATTTTTAAGAGAGATTATAAGCGCTTCTAATATCGAGTTTGAACAATGATCTCATATCATATTGATACAATACCAAATTAAATTAATTTACAATATTCACATTTCACTTCACAAAACAAATTTATTGTATTATCAAACTAACACATAATATTCATGTTTAAGTTCAAAATGTTAATACATCTCATTAACATTTTACTCCACACTATATTTTACTCGGAATGCATCTCAATACATTTTACTCCACACTAATGTTAATACATCTCAATGGCAGATTTTGATAAAAACTTGTATGAAGGATTCCTTTTGCAACATCCGTTTCCTTGCGGCCAAAAACTTGTATGAAGGATTCCTTTTGCAGTCGTTAAATTCAACCTGAAATAAGGAAAATTTAAGCTTAGTCTTGTCTGATGAAGGAGCATCACATCAGGCCATTTTATTGGGATAAAAGCGAATATGATAGAATTGCGAAGCAATTAAGACGGAGTCTAATATTATTTCTGGTTCAAATGTGGCTACCCTGAAGCAAGGTTCAAATGGCAACGCAAACCTCAGCTTTCCATCCTGTACAACATCAAGTTCCGGCACAGCATCACCATCACCACCATTACCATCATTACCACCATTACAGCATCAGCATTCCATCCTGTACAGCATCAAGTTTCGGTACAGCATTAGCTTTCCATCCTGCATGTACCAAGGAGATCCAAGATCAAGTTCCTAAGACAAAGATCACCATCACCATCATTATCATCATCACTACCACCATGTTCACAATGTGCAGCACAAGTCACAGCCATCACAAAATCAGAATGACTTATCGCACAAGAATAGAGCAGGAGTGGAACCAGAAAAATCATTAACTTATAATACTGCATGCCATTCATCTGTCACAAAAGAATTATATGAATTGATGATCTTATATTATATCAGGTATTGGATTTATTTAAGTAAATCAATAATTAGAAAAAATGGGTGGAGAATTTCATTGGTCCCAAGCAGGTGCATAAAAAACTCATGAGCGTGATCTTAATTATATCTCTCATTACTAGTTATAATAACGTTAAAAAAAGGACTTAGTAACTAATTATATAACAAGAGTGTGAGCATCACAAGACAATAGTTTAGAGAAAGCATTCCCAAATTTCTAAACATACCACAACTTTGATCTTTGCAACATTGGTCTCTAGTGTTAATCTCTTTTCATTGTCCAATGGCTCGATATTACCATCCACACGCCTCTTGTTGTTTAGAAGATGGATCATATTCATCATCAAGCCCCTTAGTGGGAAAGAATGGGGATGGCTCAAATGGTTCTCAAAAGACATCGCAAAAATAAGGGGAAAAGAGAAAATAAGTCTAACAATTTCTGATAAGCAATGATAACTACAAAAATTTACTAGATGAAAGCAGATAGCCATGTTGTTGTTTACAAGATTGCTCCAATGCTAATTTGACAAACTTTCATCTAAAACATACATAAAGAACAAGGTGAAGTTGGTAGTGTAATGTTTAGGCAGCAAACACTTTAATATTTTGTAATCTGTAGTGACAGTGAACAACATTGCTTTAATTATACACAAGATCACTGATTAACATCGTAAAGAAGATCGTCATCCATTGCATGAAGATCCAAAAGTCCAGCTCCAAATTCTCTTAATTCAGTGAATAAAACCATCCATTGCACTCGTCTTGCCTGCACTTTGTGTTGGAGTATAGGGTTCGTAAATAGACTCCCATTGAAATTCAGATTCTCAAAAGCTTAAAGAGTTTCGCTTCTCCTAGTCTCATGGTCCATAGCCCTGCCAAATTCATCTCTCAAACATTCAATTACTAGTTCATTCCAAATTAATCATTGATTCAAAAGAATAAATGATTAATTTGGAATGAATTACTACTCAAAAGAAAGGAGAATTGGACCAAGAATTACTACTCATTACTAGTTTTCTTTCAAAAGAAAGGAGAATTGGACCAAGAATTATCTATTACATATCTATACACAAATCTTTTATAAACCTGTGTAAACGAGCTTTTCTGTGTTTTTAAAAAAAAACCTACTGAAACATAGAAATTGGGATATTCTGCATTAGGAATTGATATAATGATCTAACTCAAATAAATCAACTTAAAACAAAACACACATTAGGAACTCTCAATCATATGGAAGAAGTTCTTGTTTTATCTGTCTCAATCAATTCTATGTGCCCATCGGCTAGTGGAACAAGATGTTTGACTAGCATCAGAGAAAGCCATTTCCTTTATATTGTTCAGAAGCCACAGAAATCTACACTAACCCAAATTAAATTAACATAAAAAAATCAAGAGAAGGAATACCTCAATTCCAATTTTTATTTCTATTTTCCCAACTGTTCTTCCTTCTCCAACAGCAACTACCTCACCACTTTGAGGTTTTGTCTGAGCAGTAGTAGGCAGAAGTATTCCTCCACTAGTTTGCTCCTCGTAAGACTTGATCTTAACTAAGACTCTATCACCCACTGGTCCGGATAGATGTGTACTGCGAAAACCATAGAGAGATTGAAAATGAATAAAGCATAATTTCTTATGGTATTGTGTTCTAGATGCATTTTTGCAACTAACAATTCAAAGACGTAAATCACTAAGGCCCAAGCAATGATCCAGATGAAAGACGTTATCCATAATGGACAATGAGAAGTATATGACGTCTTGGTTATCAAGAATCATAAACACAAGATGCATAAAATGCATGTCAAATTGGAAGTATCAAGAAAATGATGAATATATTGAAACTTCAAGTGAAAAGTATATGAGAATTAATAAGGTGCTAATACAATTAATTTTCATTGTAAATGAGTATAAGGTGTATGGATGCTAATCAGAATATGGATAATTAACACAACATCTAAAAGACCCATAGATGGACCATGAGAAGCATAGAGATCTTGGTTATTGAGAATCATAACCAAAGTTCATGCAACTCAAGTTGAAAATATTAAGAGAATGATGAAGCTATTAATACAACTTGGCTTCCAAATATGGAGGCTTAATCTATAAAATCTATTCCAGATGATCCAATAACAAAATCTGCTTGCATGCAAAGACCAATAAAAAACCTGGAACTCAAATATCCATCTACAAAGGAGATACTCGAAATTGTATCTAAAGCAGCCCTGCACACAAGCACGCTAAACAAGCAAATTAAATCCCAGAAATAGAAAATTGTACATATGGTGTTTTCAACACGCTTACGGCAGATAGACGGCCGGTACGGACACCAAGCGACTTACTACGACCCTGATACATGGACTCAGACAGCGGACAATGCGGCGAATATGGCGGCGACAAGACACAAGGAGATGGATTTCGGGAGCTTGAGACGGAGATATAGCCGCAGTCCACCGCAGAAGAGGGAATACGAAAAAAATTTCGTCGAAGAAGAGGGAAATTAACCTAAAGGACGACCTTTAGGAGCGGTCAAACCGCCTCAAAGTATCCAACAGAATCGATCAAATATACCGCTTCTAAAGATTTTGCCTATAGAACCAGTCAAAATTTACCGCTTCTAAATGTTACCAATAGAACCGATCAAAATATACCACTTCTAAAGATTGCCAATAACCTTTCGTAGGGAAATCGGACGTTTTTAGAAGCGGTCACAAACCGCTTCTGTCCCCATAGAATCGGTCAAAAATGACCGCTTCTAAAAGTTAATCTTTGATTCATTCTGTTCCAAACTTGTATTTTTGGTACCGGCCTTTAGGAGCGGTCAAAAACCGCTTCTAAAGGTCCCAAATAGAACCAGTCAAAAATGACCGCTTCTAAAAAGTTAATCTTTGATTCATTCTTTTCCAAATCTGTATCTTTGATTCTAAATATCTTAAACAGAATCGGAAAATTATCCGCTTCAAAAAATGGTAAATTGAAGCGGTATTAGAAGCGGTTATAACCGCTCCTAAAGCAATAGGAGCGGTTAATAACCGCTCCTATAAAAATTTATATAGACCCGTTTGTTAACCGATTCTAAACATACTCAACAGAATCGAAAAAGTATCTGCTTCAAAAAAAAATCAATTGAAGCGGTATTAGCACCGGTTAAGATAACCGCTTCTAAAAGCCCCTCCTTTACCACCATTTTCCCAACCGCTTCTAAAATTCCGATCCAAATGCCTCATTTTTTTATAGTGTCACTAGAGAACGATTCGTCGCTTGAGGATGATGATGACTCCTCACTTGAGCTTCCGACTTCATCCTCCATGGCCATGAGTGCTAGGTTACGTGTGACATGGCACATTCCTTCCTCATCGGATGAATCTTTTAGGCTTTGTGTGTCCCAAGTTTGGGCTACCATGGCTTCCTTCTTCTTCTTCTCCTTCTTCTTCTTTTCCTTCTCCTCCTTCTTCTTTAGGTCCGGGCAATTCGGCTTGATATGCCCTTTCTTGTTACAACCATAACAAATTACGTTAGTGTTTAAACTTGAACTACTAGAGGATTTACCTTTTGAGGATTGGAACATCCTCCTCACATCTTTTTTGGTGAGCTTCCTTGATCTCCCACCAAACCTCTTCACATAGTGAGCCACCTCACTAGTCGATTGCTCCTCATCGCTACTTGAAGATTCTTCCTCCGACTCAGATGATGAAGAAACTTCCTTCTTTTCCTTTTTCTTCTTTTCCTTATTGCCTACAACAAGAGCTATACCTTTTTCTTTTGAAGAAGTGTTAGCTTGCTCATGTAATTCAAATTCACAAAAAAGTTCATCTAGTTTAACTAATGAAAGGTTCCTAGACACCTTATAAGCATCTACCATTGATGCCCATAAAGTTGTTCTAGGGAAAGCTTGAAGTACATACCTCACAAGGTCTCGGTTGTCAACCTTCTCACATATTACATGTAGTCCATTAACTACCTCCTTGAATCGACTGTGCATTTGGCTTATGGTATCATTGGTTTTTATGGTGAAGCTTTGGAGTTGACCTATCAATAGGTCTCTTTTGGTTCTTCTAGTCTCCTTTGATCCTTCATTTAATTCGATGAGCTTCTTTCAAAGCTCTTTAACGGAGTTGAAGGGACCGACCTTGGATAATTGCTTCTTTGATAGACCACATTGAAGTGTGGTTGTTGCTTTTGCGTTTTCTTGTGCTTTCTTTGCCATCTCCCTCATCCAATCCTTGGTTGGTAATGGCACTCCAAATTCATCGACTTTTTGAACCCATCTACAATACTAAACCAATTCTCAATATCATTTATAAGGTAGTATTCCATCTACCTTTCCAATATCCAAAGTCGTTGCCTTCGAAGAATGGAGGTCTCACCGTGCTATACCCCTCTTGAAAAGCCATTCTGCTCCGGTTGATGGTTAGATCTTCCAATGTGATCTGGGCTATGATACCACTTGTTGGGGATCTTTGAAAGGCTAGAGGGGGTGAATAGCCTCTTTTCATTTCTACAAGAATTTTAGCGGAAGAAAAACAAATACTAAATGAAATTAAGAAGCTAGAACACAATCGCTAACAAGAAAGATTTTACGTGGTTCGGATATTAAGCTCTTACTCCATGGCGATCCTTAAGGTGGATCAATCCAAGCAATTCTCCACTAAGAAAGCTTACTTTACAATCACAATCCTCTTCTTACAATTGATGAAGATGAAAATTAGAGAAGAGGAGGATTTAAAACACTTAGAAAGCTTGGGGAAAATGTGGGAGCTTGAGAGCATGGTTGGAATATAAGCACTAGCCTCCTCAAGCACCCCATTGCCTCTTTTTATAGAGAAGAGGCTGATTTTCCCATTGAGCCTCGATCAGTCGACTGATGATCTCCATTAGTTGACTACTGCTGTAGCCGAAGCAATCCAATAGCTTCTGATAAGCCAGATTCGCGATCGTCACTACCCAATGGGAAGTTGATCAGTTGACTGATTGAGTAATCATTCGATCGCTATGTTTATCACTTGACTGGAAAACTCTCTCGTCGAAAGTTACTTATAGTAGTCGATCGATGGGTGGATCACCGATCGCTAAACCCTAGCAATGATCGCTCGACCGTAATCGCCTTCGCTGAGTGATTGATCAGTCGACTGGAACAAGTCATCAGTTGACTGACACACTTCAAGTATGATAAATTCATGCTTGAAGTCAACTCCCTAGACCTAGACTCAACCTTCTTGCTCTTCCTTCAGCCTTGCACCTCCAGGATCCCTCCGAGTCCGCGACTCCTTTATCCTTGCGCTTTCTTTCAAGAGCTTCCATCGGTTTCGTCATGTCTTGGGTTTCTCTTTTGCCAAAGGACTGCTTGGACTTTATGCAACCAAGATTAGATGCTTGGACTTACGCTTCCAAGACCTTGTCTTTGGTCTTCCTTGGCCAAGGTTCGCTTGTACTTTACGCCTCCAAGACTACATGCTTGGTCTTACGCCGCTAAGACCTTCCCTTAGACTTCTTTTGCCAAGATCATACTTGGACTTTCCTTTGCCAAGTCTTTACACTTGGATTTCCTGTCACTTAACACGTTCACGGTTAGATCTCAAAATATTGCCTAACTATAGATGATTATCCAAACATCAAAATATATAAATTCTTGGGGCATTGTTGCACCAACACACGAGATATATAGAGAGTATGAAAGGTACTATTTTGAAAAGAAGCAAGAGAAGAAATTACATCTTGACAGGTTAGTAAGGGCATTAAAGTAAATTCACTTCAAGAAGAGGCAGGATGAATCCCCTATAAAAGGGGCAAAGGTGGAAGGAGAAGAGGGTTGGTTTTTCTCTTCGCTATTCTGTACCTCAAAGATCTTCTTCTCACTTCTTTCTTCTACATTTTACTTTCTTCATTCTCCTTCCGCGTCTGACTTGAGCATCGGATGAGCTATGACGGGAAGCTGGCCCACCCTTAAGCTTCTTCTCTAAAGTGATAGATCTGGCTCACAGTTCAAGGATCCAAGGCGATCAGAAGAGGATATGAAGAAGGGAGAAGGGGATCTAAGCATGTCGAAGAAGAGGACACCATCAAATTGGCACAATCTATGGGAATAGGAGTGATTTTTCAAAAGGGAAAAGAAAGCATGCTTGAATATGTATTACTTATGTGTGTGCAGAAAAATAGTGAAAAAAAAAGAGAAGAAGGAAAATGAGGGTAACCCAAAGATATCACCAATGCAGGGTGATTTGCTCTGATTAATGCCAGTGTTGGTTTGGTGAGTAGCTGATTTAAGTTGAATTGTTCATCTACAAATAGTAAAGTCATTACCTGGTATTCTACATTGTCTCTATATTGATTTAAGGAAGGGCGAGGGGGCAAAGAATGCAGCCAAGTAGATGGAAAAGGGATCAGAGAGGGGAAATGTACACAGAAATAATGTTCCTTCCATCCTTTGTGTGAGGAAGGGATACCAGTCAGAAATTGAAATTTTGACCGAGCCTGAAAATAGAAGATATCGATTTCTGATGATTTTATTTGGAAAAAGCGATGAAATAAAAAGGTTGAGGGGATAATTGATAAGTATAATGCAATGAGGTAAAAGTATAACATAAAGCAGAAGGAGTTGAGACTTAGCTGATTTAAGGGGATAGAAAAGCATTTAGATACTGCTAAAAATAATGGATGAAGGTGGAAATATAGGTCTGCTTCTATCTATTTCAAAAAGAAAGCCTTTGTTTGGCCAGGTGGTAAGTAAGGGTGCTCAGTAAAGGTAGATGCGATTATGTGGAAGCCTGAAGCAAGTTTTAATCGGGAAGATAAGCATCGACACTATTCTCCTATCACTTTGGAGTAGGTGGGTGACAACCATGGACGGGGGATTGGAGAAATAGGATGTATCTTCTTGAGGTTGGAGAATGGAGGACAGTGAGGAGTGTGTCTGCCTTTATAATGAAGAAATGGGAGGAAAAAGGAGGGAAATAACAACTTATCCCGCTTATTCTTAGGGAGTGGAATCAGATTGAATAAGTTTGTTAGGGTAAGAATAGGGGGTAAATAAGGGAACCATACTCAGTTTAAATGTCAATAGTTACTGGTAATGGTATGGGTAAAGTAAATAGAAATGTGATCAGATTCTATTATGAAACATATAAAGTTATGGTGAAGTTTGTAAAATGGATATTAACAGCATAGATCTGGAAAAAGATGTGTATTACCAACATATTCGGCTAATGGAAAATCTCATAGAAACATGCACATACAGTATACGTAAGTACATAAATAAATAAGACAAACCAAGGATAAACATTCAAAGCAAATTGTTCAGTACAAATGATGCTTACAAAGGGATTGAGTAGTCATTGCAAATGATGGGATAGTTGTTCATTGCTAAAGAGCTCATTACAATTTTATGATTCTGAGTCTATGTCTGACTCAATGTTAAAGGCCTCTGATGAAAATTTAGCAAAAGCAACCCCTATGTCTAAAAAGATCATGGGTTCTTTAGAGGATAGGAGGCCTTTATCGTTAGCTACCTGCATAGCTCCTTCAAAGCCTCTTTGAAAATATCTTCCATACTTGGTCGCTATTATGGTTAAAAGTTTTGTTTCTTGAGTTGCACAACGTTCGAATTCCATTTCTTGCAGATGGATCCATTCTTTGTGAAGTTGGATAGCTCAGCGAGTTTGTTCGTTGGTAACCTCTGATAATCTTTGTAAGTGTTGCATCAATATGGAAAAATGGAAGTGAAATTCTGCCATGTTATTATCAATTCTTTCTTTTAGGGCATTGAAGCCATCAATGAGTTCTTCTAAAGGTTGAAAGCACTGGCCTGACTGGAAGCGCCAGTCCTTCTCTTTCTGTGCCAGTGTCTGAGCCACTGCTTGTGATGTTGCTGCTTGTTGTTTATAAGATTCAACTTCTTCTCGGAGAGCCCGAATAGTAGTATCTTTGCAAGAATTTTCCCACTTGGCCTTGTGCAGATCATGCCCATGTTGAATTGACGCTTTTTCTTTCTCTGATATTAATTGGGCTCTCTCGACAGTTAGGGTTTGTACTTGAAATTGGAGTTCTTGCAACTGTTATTGAAATGATGCCTCTTTCTCGGATCGATCGGGAGATGCAAGAGGACTGGTTTGTAATCCCTTTGAAGAAGTTGAAATTTTAGTAAGGCCGGTCTGAAAGTCCTTGGTAGAAGTTTGGGGTCTAGAGGCATTTTTGTATGAGAGGAGGAAGGTTGAAGTTGTTGGATCTAATATTCAGTAAACCATTGACTGAAATCATGGAGCTTAGAGGTGCTCTACAAAATAAACAAAGTAGAAGTGATATGAGATATATATTGGTGTAATAAAATAAGTTAGTAAAGGGAGAAAAAAATTCCATGTGGAGGCTCTGGTAGAGCTCTTGCAAAAATAAGGGAATGTCAGTATTGGTATAGGAGGGGGCAGTTTGCGGTAGAGTAGAATCTGATACGGGAATTGAAGTATCAGAGGGAAGTAAAGATGTAGGAGGTATAGGAGGAGAATTGGGGTTGGATGGAGACATAGGAATTTTTTAGGAGAAGGAGGGCAGGTATAGGTATCTGATACAACTTGTACTAGGAGATCAAGAGGGGAGGATGTGGTAAATTTAGGAGCTATGGGGCTTGTAGGAGGTAGGGGTTGTTGATGTCTAGTAGGAAAGAGGGAGGCTAAAGGAAGGTCGTCAGTAGAAGAAGTTGGAGAAGAAGATGAGGAGAGATTAATAAGGGCATATGAAGTATTAGGTGGAGGGGGTGTTGTGGTAGGAGGTAGTAAATCTAGTGAAGGGAGTGAAGAGGTGGACTCTGCGGGGAGTAAAATGTCAAAAGGGGAAGAAGGGTTTTGAAGGGGTTTCGGTGGAGGAGGAATAAGATCAATGGCGACTAGAGTGAGGGTAGGCTGCCCGAGTTCTTCAAGTATGATAATGGAGCTTCGGGGAAGTTCGGAGGGGACTTGTGATACAAATTTATAAATAATTTTTTATGAAGAAGTTGCAAGAATGAGATTGATATAATCATGGTAAGCACTAAAGGAAGGGGGAGTAATTACTGATGAAGATGGTTCTTGGTTGGAGGTGGAGGTGGAGGTAGATGTTGCTTGGATTCTTTTCCTTTTTTTCTATTGCTTTTTTTCCAAGGTTCTTGCAATAGCAATGTGCATCATGTCTTTTGAGAAATTAGTATGTTAGTATACATTTACATGTAAAATTAGTAAGTATACAACAAAATAAAACTTACCTATGGGATGAGCTTCGGCTGAAGGTATAGGAGATAACCCGTAGTAAGACAATATCGGTTCTTGCAGAATTTCAGAAATGTTGAAATGTTTGTTTTTTTAGTAGAGGTTCGATGAAGGGGAAATTGATATAGAATTTGATGGCTTTCAGCTCAGGGAGTGAGCGAAGAGCAGTCCTCCAAGTTAAAGAGTATTGGAGGATAGGATCTAAAGGGACATAGAAATATAGTTCTTTCCATCCCTTATAGGAAGTAGGCATGTTGGTAAGAAATTGATAATCTTGGCGTGCCATGAAGTAAAGCACACCAGTGTCAGCCATTTTGAGTTAGTAGAAGCAATGGAAGACGTGAGGAGTTTGGGGGATGTTAAGGTGTTTGAAAATGATTATGATTCCGATGAGTATATGAATGGAGTTGGGTGTTAGCTAGTTAATGGGGAGGTTGTAGTATACCAAGATGTTGAAGAGAGGTTTCGGAATAGGAAGGCGGAGGCCTCCTTCAAGTTGGCCCATGAAAAGAGTGTTGGTGCCGGTCGGGGGCTGGTGAGGTCGTTGATGGGGAGCTGGGATGATGGAGATAAAGCCTTCGGGGATGTATTTAGGCTCCTGAAGGAAGAAGGGGTGATTGAGAGTTAGTCGGCTAGGGGTTGTTTCGTACCAGGGAATAGTGGAAGAAGAGGAGGCCATGAAGGAAGACTTGTTGCAGAGGGGTTGAAGGCGTCGAGGACGAAGAAAGCTAGGGGTTTTTGTAAACGTAAAGAGGAAGTTAATAGTTAAGTGTTAAGTGAAGTAACACCCTTTAAAGGAAAAGGTGAAAAAGTTAAGTAAAATGGTGGATGTAGAAAAAATGAAGTTAAGGGTGAGTTTTATTTTTTCTCGGCTCTAATATTTTTTCTAAAAAAAAATTCTGACAAGGATCAGTGATGTTTTCAAGGATTTTATGCCTAATATAGAGACTAAGGTATAACAATTTTCTTCTTGCAGGGTTCTGGAGATAAAAATTGACTTAAGGCTCTTACGCCTACTATAACAGTCTTTGGGCTAGGTTGCTACATTCCCCCACGGGGACTATAACGCCAACTATATGGCAGGTAAAATGTTCTCAAGGATATTATGCCTACTATAATAGCATATGGGCTAGGTAGCTACATTCCTTCATGGGGACTATAACGCTAGTTATATGGCAGTAAAATGTTCTCAAGGCTCTCATGCCTCATATAACAGCCTATGGGCTAGGTAATTACATTTCTCCCACTGGGACAATAACGCAAGCTATTTGGTAGGTAAATTGCTAACATTCAAGTTTAAGGCCCTGCACCTAGTATGAAAATTAAGGCCCTATGCCTAGTATGATATTGAAGGCCCTGTGTCGATGACAATTTAAAGCCTTGCATCTATTGTGACAGTTTGTGGTTCTATGTTTAATATGGCATAATCTATATCAGTAAGAACTTGTGAAACTTCACTCGATTTTGCTCTTCAGTTTCACTAAAGAGAGAGAACTTATGATGGGTGTGGTGTTTTTTAGCTAAAGGCTCTTCTACTTTTATCAGTTAAGGCAAAGAAGTTTTTTTTTATTAGCTAAGGCAGAGAACTTTTTATTTTATCAGCTAAGGCAAGAAATTTTTTTCAATAAAGGTAGTTTCAGTAGATACTTGTAAAACTTTACTCAACTTTGCTTTTCAGTTTTACTAAAGAGGGGGAACTTATGATGGGGTTAGGATTTTCAGTCAGATACTTAGTGTGTTTTTCAGGAGGTATCAAGTGTGATTTTCGACAGTATATGTAATTTTTGAGCTGAGTAGAGGTGAGTAGATTAGTCATGCTCAGAGCTAAGTGTTGTATCGGTAGGGAAATATTTGTGTTTTCGAGTTGATATCTGTAATTCCCGATCGGTTAGTATATTTTCTAAGCAGTATGTATAATTCTCGAGCTGAGTCGGGTTAGTAGATTAGGTGTGCTCAGAGCTAAGTATAGTGTTGACAGAGTAGTATGTGCATTGATGTATGTAATTCCCTTGCAGTATGTGTAATTTCTGAGCTGAGTAGGGGTGAGCAGATTAGTGGTGCTCAGAGCTAAGTATTGTGTTGACAGAATAGTATATACACTTCCCGATTGATGTATGTAATTCCCTAGCAATCAGTATATTTCTCGAGTTTCTAGTGTATTTCCTGAGTAGTATGTCTATTTCTCGAGTGATGCATGATTTTCCAGGGTTCTTTCTGGAGAAGAAGAAAAAGGGAGATGGGGGTATTTTAGGTACGGGAAGTGACGGGGAATGTGTTAAAGAAGTGTTATTAATATTTTTGTTTATATGTTTGATTAATAATTAGCAGGAAGATAAGAGGCACACAGAATATGTGGAGAGTGTGAAAGGAACTATTTTGAAAAGGAGTGGGAGAAGCAGTTACCTCTTGATAGATTGGTAAGGGCATTAAAGTAAATCTACTTCAAGAAGAGACAGGATGAATCCCTATAAAAGGGGTAGAGGTGGAAGGAGAAGGGGGTTGGTTTTTCTCTTTACTATTCGGTACCTCAAAGATCTTCTTCTCACATCTTCTTTCTACATTTTACATTCTTCATTCTCCTACCGCCTCTCACTTGAGCATCAGAGGGGTCATGCCTGGATGCCATCCCACTCTTAACCTTCTTCTCCAAAGTGATAGATCTGTCTTGCAGTTCAAGGACCCAAGGGGATCAGAAAAGGATTTGAAGAAGGGAGAAGGGGATCTAAGCAGACTAAATGATACCACTGTAACCTGATTTGGAAGTTGGGTATCGAAATAACGATGGTTGGGATTGTTGGAACATTGGTGAGTGCTAGAGAGGGGGGAGGGGGGGTGAATGGCGCGTTCGCCCGTCTGATGATGGACTTTATTCGTGCTTGTGTATAATCGTTATTAGCGCAGCTGAATATAAAATAGCAATAACAAAACATGACAAACACAATCAAAACACGATAATATAACGTGGTTCGGAACCTTAGAGTTCCTACTCCACGGATTGGGCTCAAATGAGCCCTAGTGATGCAAACACCACCACTAATCAATAATACTCCTTCTCGACAATAAGTCGGAGGTGGAGAAACTTCGTACAAAGATTCTTACAATAATAAGAAAGAAATACAAGAAAATACGAGTAAACTACACAAATACAAGTAAAGAAAACTTTACAAAATGTGAACATGAAAATGATTGCTTTTGGTTGCTTGAGAAGAGCCTTGAAGGTATGGATTGCAGCAGCATACCCCCCCAAATCGTCTCAAAGAACCATACCAAAATCCCTCTACTCGAGCTCATTTTAAAGCTGCAACTCGGGCTAGATTCTGCCTAGCAGTCGATTGATCATGACCATCAGTCGACTGCTCCTATAGCCTTTGTGAGACAACGACTCAATCCACGTTGGATAAGTTCCAATGGATAGACCATCCGTCGACTGATCACACCCATCAGTCGACTGATGCACAGGCAGTCGAGTCGCTGGTCAAGCCTGCCTCACGTCTATGGTGTTTCCTCAACATCAGTTGACTGACCCTCAATGTTAGTTGACTGATCAAGCAGTTGAGGCACCGGTCAATGCACCTTGCATTTTTGGCCACCGCAGTCGAGGCCAGTCGAGAAGGCGCCTCGACTGGGACTCTAGTCGAGGCGCTAGTCGAGCTGCCTTGCGTCTATGGCCACAATTCAACTGTAGTTAATTGTAGTCGACTCCCATCAGTCGACTGGTCATAATCTCAGTCGACTGATAAATCTCAAACATGAGATTTAACCCCAAGTATGATTCCCTCATACTTGCTAAATCACCCTTAGTCTAGACCTAAGCCTTCTAGACACCTCCATTAGACTCACGCCTATCGGATCCCTCCAAGTCACCCATGACTTGTTCATCCATATGCTAGCCTTCAGGTGCTTCCATTGGCTATTATCATGCTAACGTGGTCTACACTACCAAGACACATTGGGCTTATATTGCCAAGACACACGCTTGGACTTTACGCTGCCAACCATTGGACTTATGCTGCCAAGACTCCACGCTTGGACTTTACGCCGCCAATATCAACCCTTGGACTTCCCTTGCCAACTCATGTTGGACTTTCCATTTGCCAAGACTCAAGCTTGGACTTTCCCTTGCCAAGACCCATGCTTGGACTTTCCATGTCAACCCATGTTGAATTTTCCAATTGCCAAGACTCATGCTTGGACTTTCCCTTGCCAAGACCCATGCTTGGACTTTCCATGCCAACCCATGTTGGACTTTCTAATTGCCAAGACCCAAGCTTGGACTTTTCCTTGCCAACTCATGTTGGACTTCTCCATTATGGTCAACCCCAAGTCAACTATCTAGTCAACCAATTGTCAAACAACGGTCAACTCCTTTGTCAAATATCAATGTCAAATATCAAAACACTACTCGAGTCTGGTCAATCATGACCTGGGCCGATTGCACCAACAATCTCCCCCTTTTTGATGTTTGACAAAAACCAACATCTTTGAGTTAGAACACTAACTCAATTCAATCCTCCCAATTTTTCAAATTGGGAATTCCCAAATTCTTCCCCTTTTTGACATACATCAAAAAGGTTCTCCCCAAGGGTGTCAATGTCTCATATCCCAATGAGATCTTACAATCTCCCACTTTGGTCCTAAAACATCTAGGATGCCTTCACTCTTTCTAGTGATAAGTCCCATATCACTAAAGAGAGGCAATCCTCACTTCTCTAAAAACTCAAAATTCTCATGAGGAAGAACACATCCATCATCCCATGATGGATAACCTCCCCCTAAAGGCTTGCTCTCCCTTGACCATTGCACCAACAATGTCCTCGGAGAGTCCCTAAGCTTATAGGAACACTAAACCATCAATATTAAGGGCAAAAGTTCAAACTTGAACTTTCACACACCTTAAAATTGATACATACCGTAAACAATTCTCCTAATCTATATCCAATGGATTTTTACCTTTTCTAATGCTTTCCAAAGTATATCCTAGGGTTAGGAGCAGTTAGGGTAACTTAACATAGCTGAAATCAAGCTAAACAACCTTTGTTTACCTGAAATCATGCCTGACAGTTGACTCTTTCAACTACCAGTCGACTGCCCCTAAGGTCAGTCGAGTGATAGCAGTTGTAATCGAGGCACCACCTCGACTGCTCTTAATGTCAGTCGACTATCATACTTGGCAGTCGACTGATTTCTATAGTTTGCAGAAATCAAGTTCAGAAATTGGTTTCGAAAAATTATAAGTAATTATACATAATACAAAAAATTATGAAAATTCATATGTATAATACTTAAGTCAATCATTATGGGTAAAAAATATTAGAAAAATAAAATACCCATAAAATAATGAGATTGACATAAAGTTCAAAACTATTGAAAAGTTTAATATTTTGACCCTACTTTGTATCAACTCTATCAATGGTGATTGCTATCAAAAGATAAGCTTTACCAAGGTTTTTCAAAATAATTTTAAAATGGTTTTAAGACCTTATATTGAACCATGGTCTATGGGTTTAATGCACATGACTTGTATATAAGCTTTCCTCATGATTCCTCCATGGTATAAGATGAGTTTGAGTTCATCTAGATGTAAAAACTATGCACCTTGAACTTAACTCATTTTCTAGCATCTCACATGTGTCTAGGGTGTTTGAAATTACACACGTCAATTTGATTTGAGATGTGGGTTTTGTTCATCCTAATCTAAAGTCTCATGTATTTTTCTAAGGTAACACTATTTGATTCCCTTATACATGGGACTTCAAGTCATGCCAATTGTCCTTAAATCAATTTTCATAAATCCTAAATGCATGAATGATGATTATGGCATAAATGATAGCATAATTAAGAACATGTACCAATAATCATGATGTCATGGCATATAAATTTAATCTAAATATACATGACATAAAAACTTAAACCTAAGCATTATCATGACATATTAAATGATAAAAATGAATATGATGTCATGACATGGCATATGGCAAACAAGTTATGGAAAATAAAATGTGAAGGTATAGAAATACCTAAGTTTTAGTATTGATTTCCATTTGCTAGGATTAATTCCATTTTGCCATATTATCACTCTTCTCCCAAGTGTGCAAAAAATCCAAAATGGCACACTATGACATCTAAATCTAGATTGTGTCAATTTGATCAATTTTTCATAGTTCTCAAAAATATATTGGCACATCATAAAAACCATTAGGATTTAATTCAAACCACATTTCCAAAGTATTCCATTACCTTGGAAATGACCTAAAGTGCCAACTTTGCTATGGTGGGTTAACTACCCATCTAATCAAGGTTGACACATCCTAACCCATTTAGCATGAATCGATCACGCTCTTAAGAACCCAATACCTATTGGAGCTCCTTGGGTTTACTAGGTATTCCCTAGGGATAGCTTCCCTAAATACCCTCCTAATGACCCTTTTAGGCTTAGAAGCCTTGGTCATTGTGGTCTTGCCTAGGTCAACTCTAGGAGTGACTCCCCTTGTAACCTTCTTAGTGACTTCCTTAAGTTTCTTCGAAACCTTAGCCACTAGGCACACTCCTTGGTTAGCCTTAGGGATTGCCTCCCTAGTAATCTTGGTCTTCCTAGACCTAGATTGTGTTCCATAATCGAATGGAACACTATGGTAGGTCTCCTTGGGCTTAGGTTTATGACCCAAACCTCTCTTGCCCTTGGGTGGACCTTGTTGGATCGAGTGGATCACTAGAGGGGGGGGGGTGAATAGCGATAAAAACTTTTTCTTTTAAATCGTTCGGTAGACAATTAAATGCAGCAGAAATGTAAATAAAAACTAAATGAGACAAATAGTTTTTTTACTTGGTTCGTAGCCTTTGGCCACTACTCCAAGGCCCTAATGATCCTAGACCGTGTACGAAGGGAAATTCACTAAAACACTCCTCCTCGTTGGAGATAGGAGTTTTACGATTTCAAAAACCTTCGAAGCAAAAGATAGAGAGACAACCCCTCTCTTCTATTAAAATAAAATGCAATGGTAGAAAGCCTCGATTAACAAACGAATTGCAAGATTAAGAGAAATGACAAACTAAGATTATACCAACAACTCGAAGATAGGACTTAAACTAGGGTTGTTGGCAACACTTCGTTGTAGAGTCGTCGTAGAGTCGCTTGAGAGGCTTTCGCAGCACTTAGAATTGATGAGAAAACCCTATGTTAGGACCTCCTTTTATATCATTTGAACCACTTTTCAAGAGGAACCCTAGCCAATCACAATTGAGCACCAATCTCCTTGAAATGGGGTGATAAGCCTTGACTCCTCGAATCTGATCATTGACCATCGATCGGATGGCCATCATCGGGCCGATCGATGGCGACATCGGCCGAGGTCGACCTCCAAGCCATGATCGTGACAACAAAAACATAATTTCGACGGTCGTCGACCGTCCGATCTCGACCTAGACCATCTATAGGATGTCTTTGGTCGGATCTACGCTTAAGATCATCCCCGTAATGAGGATACAACCTCACTTACGCTCGCACACACGAGCTTACCTCGATACTTACGTGTTACTTTTGCTTCCGGCCTTCCACTCGATTCCTTCGGCTACCTCCGAAGTCACTCGAGTATCGCCCGACCACCACGGCTTCCTCCGGGTGTCGCTAGCCTTCAGCTCCAGCTATAGCAATCTTTTGCACACTCGATTCAGCTCGTGAGATAACGACATGAGCTTAACTTTGTATTGTTTGCTATAATCAAAACTCAGGTTTGACTTAGGTGCCTACTACACCAACAGACCTTGCTTCTTAGACCCTAGGTTTTGACTCCTAGATCCTAGAGTGTAACATGAAGTCACCCACTAATCTATGGCAAACCCAAAACTTAGTGGGAAGGATAGTCTCTTTATCTCGCTCTATAGCTAGATCAGCAGATAAGGGGTTACCCTTCTTTCGGATTCTACGCAAGACTACTCGGTTTTAGTGGGATGAGCAGTGTGAGCAGACTTTCCAGGAATTATAGAAGTATTTAGCTAAACTCCCTTTGTTAGCCAAACCTATTTTTGGGAAACCACTGTGGATGTATTTATCTATATCAAAAGGAGCAGTCAGTTCAGTACTACTAAAGTAGAACGGTTCTCAACAACATCCCATCTATTATACCAGTCACATATTGAAGGGAACTGAATTGCGGTACACTGAGTTGGAAAAGTTTGCATATATCTTAATCTTAACAACTCGCAAGTTGAGACCTTATTTCCTAGCCCATCTAGTAAATGTGCTAACTAACAGTGAGTTAGGTTGGGTGGTTACCAAACCTAATTTTTCAAGAAGGTTAGCTATATGGGTTGTGGAACTAAATGAATATGACATCCATTACCATCCCTGAACTACTATCAAGGTTTAGTCATTGGCCAATTTCCTAGATGAGGTGCCGGTAGGGTTGGAGAATGTCTCGGCCAAAGAGGAAGAAGAAAAGAGAGCCTGGAGCGCTTTTGTGGATGGATCCTCCGGAACTGCAGGGAGCGGGGTAGGAGTGGTGCTCATATCTCCAGAAGGGGAGGAAACTCATATAGCCATTCATCTCGGATATAGAGCATCCAACAATGAGGCCGAATACAAAGCCATCTTGGTAGGGTTACAAGTGGCTCGGGCGGTAGGAGCCACTTCAATCGCTATTCATTCAGATTCCCAATTGGTCGTGTCGTAGCTCACAGGTGTTTTCACTGTCAAGGAAGAAAGGTTGCAGAAATATTTGCTGGCTTTCGAAAAAGGGAAAGCTCATTTCCAAGAGGTAATTCTATAGTAGATTCCAAGGGAAGATAATCAAAAAGAGGATGAGTTTGTCCGGTTGGCTAGTGCCCTAGAAGGGGTGAGGTAGCAGGACTCTATTTGTGTGGAAGTTCCTAATTCCTTGGCAGTGTGTAACGTGGAAGATGTGGTGCTAGGAGGTGATAGTGGCTCCGATTGGAGAACTGATATTAGGGAATATTTGCAGCGCAGGAATGTTCCCATCGGAGGTAGAGCAGTGTCAGTTTTGGTAAAGAGGGTGAAGCGATTCACAATTATTAATGGGACTTTATACAAAACATCTTTTGGTCGGCCTTTGTTGAAATGCTTAGGGAAGGAAGACTCCGAGTGGGTGCTCCGGGAAGTACATGAAGGATGTTGTAGCAATCACTTGGGGAGAAGGGCGTTAACCAGGAAAGTACTATTGGTTGGGTACTTTTGGCCAACTCTTAATCAAGATGCAACACGCCTAGCACAAACTCGTCCAGCCTGCCATAAATACAGCAACAGATCAGAGCGGCCTACCGAGTTGATGAAAGTTGTGGTTGCTTCTTGCCCCTTTGATCAATGGGGAATGGACATAGTTGGCCCAATGCCTACTGCCCCTTTACAGAAGAAGTTCTTGTTTGTAGTGGTAAATTACTTTTCCAAATGGGTGGAAGATAAACCCTTAGCCAAAATCACAGAAAATACAGTGATACAGTTCCTGTGGAAGAATATTGTATGTTGGTTTGGAGTTCCCCGAAAGTTAGTTAGCGATAATGGATGCCAATTCTAGGGTCGAAAGATTAGAGAATGGTGCCAAAATCTCAACATTCAACAGGCCTTCACCTTGGTGGTTCATCCTCAGACCAATGGTCAAGTTGAGGTTACTAATAGGATTCTCATTCAAGGGTTGAAGACTAAGTTGGGTGCAAACAGGGAAACTGGGTGGACAAGTTGCCCGGGATACTATGGGCTTACCGAATCACCCCCAAAATAGCAACTGGAGAAACCCCATTTAGAATTGTGTATGGAACTGAGGCAGTTATCCCGGTGGAAGCCATTTTAAGAAGTGCCCGAGTTGAAGCTTATGAACCAGAACAAAATCAGATAGCGAGAAGTACTGAATTAGATCTGCTAGAACAAAAGAGGGAGCAAGCTCGAATCTAGGCTGAAGCCTACAAGTGAAGAATACAACATGCCTTCAACAAAATAGTAGTGCCCAAGAGGTTTTAGGAGGGTGACTTAGTGTTGCGCAAGGTCAACCCTGTCGGAGACCCTGAAAAACTAGCCTCTAATTGGGAAGGGTCTTACACTGTTACTCGCCAAGTGGTCGGGTCGGCCTATTATTTAAAAGATGATGATGGTAAAGAATTACTTAGACCCTGGAATGTTGTACACCTAAAATATTTTCATACCATGTAACTGAAGGGTGTCAAGAGAAGAAGTTTTACATATTCTTTATAAAATCTTGAAAAGGAAGAATATAGAATGAATACTAGGACATGACATTGTGACCAATAGTTACATACAATTATGAAAAGTAAGTTTCAATGGAAACTAGTTTCTCGTTCCAAGGAAAAAGAAATCAAAGAGCAATGCTGAGGATAATCTATTCAGGAAAAGTAATGTCATTCAAATATCATGGCATGCAGTTAGCAAGTGTTCATCGTTATTACAAGAAGAAAGCAGACAGGAAAGTTACAACTAAAATGTTCCTAGGGATAGCGTCTAAAGCCAATCTCCCATTTTAAGAAAGGAGCTGGTTGATGAGCTGGAGGGAATCCTTGATTAGCATATTGCCGAACTGCCTCGTGTAATTCATCCTAGTAGGTGGCTTGCATCTGAGACTTCAAACGTTCCTGTCAGGTTTGATCAGTCACGTGTGCATCTTGGTGGAACTTGGCACAGCGTTCTATGTGCTCCAAGAAAGATTGACGAGCTTGATAGTATCACTGTGATACTTAAATTATAGCATCAATCAGGGTGGACATGTCGTGAGATCAGGAAGTTTGTCCTTGTTACATAACCCTGGACAGGTCCACTACATCCTTATGCATTGAAGTTGAAATCCCCCACTGCCAACGTATAAGCCTTGGTGTGAGCAATCTCATTTCTCAGTTGCTGTAAAGAAACTTCTTGCCTATGTATTTGAGAGTGAGCTCAAGATCTTTCTGATATCAGAGCTGAATTTTGGCAGATCTCCTTACTTAATCGGGTTCAGAGGGTGGCTATAGTTTTTCATCCTTTTGCTTCTAATGCTGGAGTGTGGCTATGGTTTCTTCATTTTTTTGCTTTTGGCACTAAAAGGAGGATATGATCTCGACATCCCTTTGTTGCTAGCATTGAAGAGTTGATATATTTTCCACGTCCCTCTATTGTTTGCGTCGGAAGGTTGAGATGGTCTCAACATCTTCTTGTCTTTGACGTTGATCTTTCCATAGCTGGGCGCGACATATTGATAGTTCTTGCAGCAAGGATTCTTCTCTTTCATGGGAGGTCGTGCTGGCCACAGACTACTGCAGGGTTTGCTGTTGAAGCTAAGATTGGTTGTGGGAGAAGGAGCGATCCAGCTCTTGGTAATTCACCATTGCCTAAATGTAACAAGTTAAGAGGGAAAGTATTATTCAAGATATGGGACAGGATAGCTACAGAATCTTACTAGCTCCAGGACTTGGTGTAGACTCTCCATCCGCAGTCTGAGTTCCTCCAAATTGAGGATTCGTGAATCTCGGGCAGATGGAGAAGACGGAGTAGAAGTAACTAAGGGAGGGGGGTTTACTTATAATGGGAAAAAATGGGTATGGCACAAAAGATTGTGCCATTCGTGGACGAAGAGGAGGAACATCCGTGGAAATGAGAGATATGGAAGATGTGGAGAGGAGAGCCACTGCTAAGGGGCTTATGGAGGTAGCAGATGAGAAGGGGAGGCTCAAGGATGGCTAAAGAATGTCCAAAACTACTTGTTGGATGATGGAAGAAGGGGAACCCTCTAGAGAAGGGAGGGAAGAGAAAATAGAAGAACTGAGTAATTCAGGTGACATGGACATCGGAGTGGGAGCTAAAGTTGAAGGTGTGCGAGCAGTCGAAAGAGACGTGACCATCGGTGGCTCTTCACTGGCCGGGGGCGGGAGGATGTCGGAGTCAAAATTTGGACCAGGCTGTTGATAGAGGTCTTCTGATGTTAGGGTATATACGAGAGAAGGTAGGAGTGTTGGTGGAATTGGTGAAGTCAAAGACAAAGGGAGCGTGACCGAGGATAACTCCATGTCTATAGGAAGTGTAAAGGAAGAAAAGGAATTGAGGGAAGAATTTTCTTCTCCCTACATCCATTGGTGTGACACTCCTCGCATTCCGGTTTGAACATGCAAAAAAGGAGGAGGTAGCCTAGGGTTGCGCAGAAGTGAAGGCGAAGAGGAAGGGGGCTAGGGTTTGGTGATGCTAAGGGAGAGAAAAAGGAAGATGGTGATAATGACCAGGGGCTTGTAGTAGATGATGGTGGAATGATAGAGGATGAAGTTGTTTATGAACTAGGAGGTGATGTAGTTGGAGAAGCGGTGATGGAAGGCCCAATGGGAGTTGGAGCAAGGGGCAGAGATGTAAGTGCAGTAGGCGGTTGACCCCAATTCTTCGCGCCTTGCATCGTTGCTAGGAAAGTTCTTGCTAAAAGAGAGCCTTCATCTTGTCATGAATGAGGAAAGGAGAAGGATGCTAGAAGGAGAAGGGAGAACTTTCGAAATACAAAGAAGTGGGGAGATATGTCGAAGACAGAAGGAGTAGAAGATGAAGAAGGGGGGAGGCGAGGAGTCGTATATAAAGAGAAGAAATGTATTTGCAATAGGCAAAGTAGTTGATCCCAGTGAAAGGGGTGTGGGCCTTAAAAAAAGGTTGGGGTGGGATTCAACAGAAAGTTAAACCTGAATTCATTCTGACCTGATGGGGCAAAACCCTAGATCAGGTCATCATAATTTTATGACTCGGTATTAACCGAAGCCATTATCCCCGTACGATTGCGGAATGGAGGAGTAGGGGTTAAGGTAAATACACTTGTGGAGTTACACCTACTATGTAGATGGCTACGAAGAAGTCAAAGTATAAGGTTCCATGATCAAGTGACTTGAATACCTCAAGTCTATGGAAGCTCGCACTCAAGCCGCAATGAGATCTTCAATGACATATAGAACCATATAAAGTCTCATAGCAGGGCACTCCAATGAACTAGTTACCATGACTAGCATCCACATGTTCACTCTCAGCATCCCTATGCTTCCATTCAGTGAGTACCGAATGCTTGGATAAACCAAGGAGCATAACATGCCCTAGTCTCATAGAATTGATGATGTTCAATCTCATCAATTCATTGACTAGGGATATTTACACATGATGAGATACCCACTAATTGTGATCCAATCACAATTTCTCTCATTCTATGCATCGTATTATGGACTTTAGTATATGAGTTTAAGATCCAATCAAATACATAAATAATGTATACTCAAATAGTGAATTTTATTAATAACTTCTAAGGCGATTGCCTTAGGACACCTCTCAATTACATCATGGCATGAAAAGTCCAAGCATGGGTCTTGCCAAGGGAAAGTCTAAGCTTGAGTCTTAGCAAATGGAAAGTCCAACATGGGTTGGCAAGGGAAGTCCAAGGGTTGATATTGACGGCGTAAAGTCCAAGCGGGAGTCTTGATAGCATAAGTCTAATGGTTGATGGCGTAAAATCCAAGCGGTAGTCTTGGCACCATAAGCCCAATGTGCCTTGGTGGGATAGACCACGTTAGCATGACAATAGTCGATGGAAGCATTAGAAGGCTAGTGTATGGATGAATAAGTCATGGATGACATGGAGAGATCTGATAGGCATGAGATTGATGGAGGTGGCTAGAAGGCTTAGGTCTAGGCTAAGGGTGGTCTAGCAAGTATGAAGGCATCATACTTGGGGTTAAACCTCATGGTTGAGGTTATCAGTCGACTGGGACTTTAGACCATTTGATTGGTCAAGTGTTTTAACAATTGGCAGCCGAGTTGACTTGTGGCAGTCGACTGCTATGAGTCGACAAGGGTTTGACTACGACAAATAGCCTTAGCAGTCGACTGATGGCTTGAGCAGTCGACTGCCATGGATGATAGTCAACTGCTGGTCGAGGTTACGGGAGCAGAATGCTAGGTAGTCGATTGGTCAATTGTCTATGACCTCAGTAGTCGACTAATGGGTAATGGCAGTCGACTGCTAGTGTATCCGTTGGAACTTATCCAACGTGTATCGAGTCGTTATCTCACAATGGCTACAGGAGCAGTCGACTGATGGTCACGAGCAGTCGACTGCTAAGTGAAAATCAACCCGAGTTCCAGGTTTAAAAGGAGCACGAAGGGAGGATTTGGCTAAGGATTTTTTTGGGCGATTTGAAGGGGAATAGTTGGTGCTTTCCATCCCTTCTAGGCTAGTCCAAGACAATCAACAAGCAAGTTTCCAAAAGATCTTTTGTAAAGTGTTCTTTACATTCTTTTGTGTATTTTAGTTGTAGTTTCTTGTTTACTTCTTGTATTACTTTTGTAATCATTGTAAGAGGTTTCTCTCCTCCAACTTGTTGTCAAGAAGGAGTGTTTGTGATTAGTGGTGATATTTGCATCGCTAGAGCTCATTCGAGCTCAATCCGTGGAGTAGGAACCCTAAGGTTCCGAACCACGTTATATTTTGGTGTATTTGTGCTTGTGTATTTGTATTTGTATTGTATTTTCTATTTCCGCTGCGCACTAATATAATTGTAGCAAGCACATGATTGATTCCCATCGTCAAACAAAAATGCGCTATTCACCCCCTCTAGCGGTCACCAACGTTCCTACATAAAATGATGAAAATAAATATGATGTCATGACATGGTATATGACAATCAAAACATGATAAATAAAATAAAATGGTATAAGAGTACCTAAATTTTAATATTAATTGTCATTTGTTAGGATTAAATTCACTTTTGCCATATTACCACTTATCCCCCAAGTGTGCCAAAAACACAAAATGGCACACCATGACCTCTAAACCTAGTTTGTGCCAATTTGATCAATTTTTCATAGCTCTCAAAATACATTGGCACATCCTAAAATCTTTTAGGATTTAAATTCAAACTTATTTCCAAGGTATCCCAAAACCTTGAGGATGTCCTAAAGTATCAACTTTGTCATGGTTATGTTAACTACCCATCCATTCAAGATTAACACAACCTAACCCATTTAGCGTGAATCGATCACGCTCCTACGAACCCAATATCTATTAGAGCTCCTTGACTTTACTAGGTATTCCTTAGGGATAACTTCCCTAGATACCCTCCTAATGACCCTCCTAGGCTTGGTAGCCTTGGCCATTGTGATCTTGCCTAGGTTAACTCTAGGGGTGACTCCCCTTGTAACCTTCTTAGTGGCTTCCCTAGGTTTCCTTGAAACCTTAGCCACTAGACACCTACCATGGTTACCCTTAGGGATGACCTCCCTAGGAACCTTGGTCTTCCTAGACCTAGGAGTAGTTCCATAATCAAATGGAATATTGTGATAGGTAATCTTATCTACCTTGGACCTAGGCTTGTGGCTCAATCCTTTCTTTCCCATAGATAAACCTTGCCTCCTAGAGCCTAGGCTTTGACCATTTGACCCCTTAATTGAATTTGTCATTCTTCCAAGGGTCTTCTTCAATTTCTCAAGACTTGATCTCAAGGCTTGGTTTTCTAACTCTAATCTTCCCAATTTAGATTTTTCATTAATCATTTGGGAATGAGACTTTCTAGGCATATGTCTATAGTTCTTGGGATTAATGCCTAGATGGTTCTCTACCTTCTTAATAGTTTCCTTAGGTAAAATTATTTTAGGGACATTAGTCCCAAATTTCTCCTTATTTCTAAAATTGTAAATCTTAGCACCTAGGCAATAAAGTCTATTATTTCTAGCATGCTCTTTATGATTATGCACAATTGCAAGAGTGCTAAAATTATTTCTAGCATAGTTTTGCCTATAACTTAAAGAATGAGCATTATTTAAATTTACCTTAGGGTTTGCTTTAGAAAGCTCCCCCTATATTTGATGCTCCTTCTTGGGTCTTCTTCCTCCCCCCAGGGCATTGACTCCTATAATGCTCCCTTTGATTACACTTGAAGCAAATTATATACTTTTTGCTTTTCCTTATTGGGGCTCCGACACCCTTTGAATTTTCTTGAGGTTTTGGTGCCGATTGACTTTTCTTGACTCTTTTAGGATATTTACTCTTGTAATATCCTAGTTCCCTACACTCAAAGCATATGATATGATTTTTATTTGTAACTAAATTGCTTGAGTTACCTAGGTCAATGGTGGTGGAATTTTGGACTTCTTCATCTTCTCGACCGGAGGTAGATGGTTCATCTTGAGGTTGCTCTAGTGTGGAAATTCTCTCCTCCCCCTCAATCCTAGAGGTGGAGGCTTTTCCTACTTCTTCCACCTCTTCTTCCTCCTCGGATG